>VYXF01012226.1:884161-968136 GCA_013397295.1 Polioptila caerulea
GGAAGGGAAGGGAAGGGAAGGGAAGGGAAGGGAAGGGAAGGGAAGTCAGCACACCACATACTTGGTTGCCTGAACCATCTTTTTCCACTAAACAAGGCCCCCATGAAGGGCATGATACAGTAAATGCACTAGGACAGGACAAGCCCATACCAGGATTTCAGAAAGGGAAAAGCATTTGCACTTGCACTGTTCATCTTTTTGTTGTTGCCTGGGAGATTACTGTAGTTTCTTGACTCAGATCTTATGTTGCTTGATAATAAATCATTGCAAAGAGATAAAGCTTTTTCTTAGTTGCCTTTTCACCCTCTTTTTTGTAATCCCTGCTTGGCAGCTAAAGTGCTCTAACATTTTATGTAACTGGTAGCAGAAATGAGTGAATTGTTTTTTGAGAACATCCCTCCCCTTGGGTTAAATATATGTTGCAGCATCCCAGTAAAATGAAAAGATTGGAAAACATTTACACACTGGAGTATTTTCTGCATTGTAGTAACAGAGTAAGACATTCACAATTGTGAATATCATACCTGCAAAGACAAGTTTAGCCAGCCTCCATTTTTACAGTATTTAGTCCATACACTAAAATGCTTCCCATTTATACCAAGTTCTCTAGCCCTTGTGTTTTAGTACCTTGTGATGTGCTGTTGGCTACAGAATACTGGTTTATTATCTTACCTTGTGCATTGTGGCACTCGCATTGGTTTTTTACTGCAAAATTGCACAGGATGCTGGACCAAGAATGTCCAATCCTTTTGATTATAAAATATGAAAGCAAATCTGCTACAAAAATTAGATCTGTATTGTGTTGTTGTCACCAAAGATATTTGATTTCAAACACATTTACAGCTGCCATAAACTCTGTTTGTAACCTGAAATCATCTGTAACACTACAAATAAAATCTTTACATTCAGAAATTCATTAAAATTAAAACTGAAAAATAAAGCCTGAGAAACATTTAGCCTTGCTAATTCAAATACCATCTCCATATCTTTTCTACATATACACATGTATGCACATGCACTCCCAATCTTGCATATACATTTACCAGCTCACACATTCAGCAGCTCAGACACAAATTTACAGGCGCTCTCACACAGATAACGTGTTCTGCAGTATAGCTGGTACACAGGGTATTTTTGAAGACAGAACAAGATGACTGTAAATTGACACTTCCACCCACTAATGAAAAAAAGCCAAGAAAACCTCAGCAGAGAATGAGTTTTATAATTAATGCTGAACAATTTTCATTGACAAAGCAAAAAGAAGCAAGTAGATGGCTGATTTAAATGTTGAATGATTAATGCACAGAGAGGCGGCTGAGGAAAAAGACAAATTCAGGAGCAACTATGGAAATTTATGTATGAGAGAGTCAGCACCATATTCTGATCTCAGTTACACAGTTGTAAATCTGTTATCTTAATGGAAGTATTCAGCTTTTATATTTGCATAGCATAAGTGAAAATAGAATTTAACCCAGAATGTGTTTTCGATTGTGTATTTGCGTGACTGAAAGGGGAGAGATGTGTATGTTTGCATGTGATAAACTGCAAATACATGAGACTTTTTGTATCTCCTGGTAAGAAATGTAGAGAATGAATATGTGTGTGATTGTGTACGTGCATGCCAGTTGTGGGGCTGTCTGACAGCGAGTGGGAGGGTGAGAACGTGTTTGTTCCTAGACTCCGTGGTTGAGTGAAAATGGCTCCTGGAAATGCCGTTTCAGATTAGAGAGCAACGGCTGGAGAGGTGGATATTTCATTATCTCCTTCTTTGCGTGGTGTTTTGGAGTTGGAAATGTGAAAGCAGAGCTGTATATAATCCGTTCACACATGTGGTGTCCTCGAGATTTATAGTGCCTGCTAATGCCAGAATCTTTGGGGTGTTTCACTGTGCTAAGCAAAATGCCTTTAAAGACCAAGGCAGTGCAGACTCCTTTTCTCATGTACCAAGAAACAATAAATTCTCCTTCCTACAAGATGCCCAGTTTTATTCCTAAATTTGTGTGTAATGCCCATCACAACGTAGAGTGAGTGCTGTCTCTTGTCCTTGCCTTGTGAAGTGGGGCCAATCCCCACCTGCCTTGGGGGTGTGTGTGCTGGGAGAGGAGGGTGTGGAAGTCACAGGCAGTAGTTTGCTGTGTGCAAGCATCTGAGATGCAGAGGCTATATTTTTAGCTGCTCCAGATTCTCTCCTGGCTGGGATATGATGCTGAGGAGTTTATTGCCACAAGGATGTGCCTAGAATACCAGGCAGCCTCAGAAATTTACTGTGCCGCAGAGCCCTGACTCAGTGCTGCTCTGTGACTTTCCTGTGTTGCTTCTGCGCTGGAAAGAGAAGAAATGGTTCCTTGTGTTCCCGGCTGCTGCTGGCACTGGAGGGACAGCTGCTGTGATTTATTGAGAAGCCCTGTCGCAGGGAATGACAGCAGCTCTGGATCTGGCTAAACTCTAGTTTGCTTGGCGAAGCTGCTCTCAGATTTCTTCACAAATATTACTCTACATTTTTTGTGTGAACAGCAGGAATAATCACATTCTGCCTTTGATTTGTGAATTTCCCAAACATGTCTATAATGCCTCTAGAAGTAGTTTTTTTTCCAGCTGTGCACATTAAATGTTTCCAAAATATTAGGGAAATTTCACAGGTAGTTTTTCTATAGGACATTTCAGGGGAGAAGGGGGACACATGGCCATGGGTGGATTTCTGTACACCTGGCTGTGAGAAAGGTGGATAGCCAGCCAAAGGGGTGAGAATTTGATAGGGATACTCCCTGTGGTGAATCCTGGAGAAAATGAAATTACATTCATGGTCCTTCTGTCCCACTGGTGAGGATGCACCTGCAGGTTTGAAACGGTGATTTCAATCTCAAAACCCACTTAAATTGTGAGATCCAGTACATTTACCAAGTTAAATTATATCTATATGAAAGATCAGCAACTGTCTCCTTGAAAATCCAAATTCTGAGAAGCCCAGCTTGTCCCTTATGAGTCCAGTGAAGCAGCATAAACGCTTGATGAAGAAAAATGATTTGTACTATCAGAGTTTTTTTAGAAACAAGTATGAGACACCCTGAAGAGTCTGAGCAGGATGCTCCTAAGTCTGTCTGCTTGAGAAACACGGCAAAAATCCCGTGTATTCGCTTGGGGTCTGGCTGTATTCCACAAGAAGTGGGCTTTCCTCCATTTTCCAGCCTAAACGATTCTATGACTCTATGATCGCCGCCCGAAGGAGACTGGAAATTAGGAGCTGACACCCGTCTGCTCTTGCTGGATCCCGAGCTCTGCTGGAGGCTCCCTGCTGCCCTCTTGTTGCTGGAAATGACACTAGAAATACGCGCACTGTTCTCACGTTGTGATGGGAGCTTGACTAATATCCTCACATTTGGGGGAAAATCGTAGACCTCACAGAGGAATGTCTGTCTCATTGCCGAGGCATCCGGAATAACAAATCCAGCAATGGCAGCTATAGTGCCTAGCGCTTGTCTGAACTGCCGCATACTCGGGAGCACAAACACGGCCGAGGGGCAAGCTCGAGAGAGGCTTGTAGGCAGAGGCAATAGATTTTTTCTATTTTTTAGTCTTGCAAAATACAGATGAGCTTTCAGCCATACAAGCTTTCCCATCATGCCTACCTTTCCCACATGCTTACTTTTCTAATGTGCTTAGGGCATTGCGACTACTGCTTTAGTAAATGATAGAGAATGAGACTAAAGTGATGAGGGTTTTTGAAACAGCCCCACTGAATGCCACACACACAAGGCTTGAAGCAGTTCTGTATTGGTATGGGAAATTCTGTATTTTAATTTTGTATTAATAATTTACTTTCCCTAGATCATTAGTACTCTGACATTGTTATCATCCACATTGTATTAATGAAATTTATTTGAAATAATTTTTGTGGCTTGCAGCTCAGTTCCTGCTTGGTTTGCTGGTTGGTTTCTCTTCTGAAAAAAAAAAATCAAATTGGATTCTAAATTGGTCCTTGTTTGCAAAGACCAGTGGATATGAATGGGAATCAGAGAACGAACTCTACTCTGTCCAGTCATGAATGGTAGCCAGGTCAGGGCTGAGCTGCATTGGCAGGAGGCAGTGATGTGGGAAGGTTGCCCTACCATTATCTATTCTGTAGACAAGCAGCGGATTTAATTCTCAGAGGATCTCAACCCTATAATAAAATCTCAATGGGAACAAAAAACCCTGACCCAGAAGGCAGTGGCATGTTCTACTTGTCCTCCATAGTCGTGGGTGAAAGTGTGGCTGTGCACCAAGGGAGCTGTGTGACAATTTTGTGGAGCCTGTGTATCAGAAGAATCCCATCCCCCATTGTTCTGCTGGAGTCACTGTGAGGTATATATTTATACTGCTAGTGAAAAACAGAAGGAAAAATGAGAGTGTCTCTAACACATGTAATCTGCAGAAAAATACACATTTGCATGTTGATTTTAAGCAAGGAATCTTTGCTGCTGAGAGAATAGCAGTGTGCATGCTTTTTTCCTCTTGCATGCTGTTTTCCATGTTCCATGAACATGTACTGAAAACCTGGCATTTTTCTCGAGCTGGCACTGCTGGATGACCTCATACACCTATTTGTCTTCTCAGCAGTTTCAGCTTCAGTGTTCTTCCTTAGATTCATTAAGAAAATATTTAGCATCCGAAGAAAGGAAGCACCCCGTGGCCTGCTGTGCTCCCTACACCCAGGCCAATAAACAGAGCCCCAGAGCACTCTCTGAGGGTGCAAGGGTGACTCCAGGGTACTTCTGTTCCCTTGGAAACAGGAGAAATGGGTCACATCCACAAAAAATAACCCAACCCTAGTCGTGATGACCTTCTGCATTTGAAGATCTTTAATAGGATCTTTGCAAGGTGATTCACTTTTAAAAATCTTGTTTTCTAATAAATAATGGATTTTAGACTGGGAGGCTGAGATGAAAATCTGCTTTCCCTTTAGTTTGGGGTTCATCGGGGTTTTCCCCTACAAGTCTCTTTTTAGTCACATGTGCACAAGCTTGTTATCAGAAAAGCTGCTGGGGATGCCGGAACCTTTTTGTCCTAATGTAGTATGTGCCTGGTTTTTCATTGAAGAAAACAAAATGGAAGCTATTATCTGAAAGCAGCTTTCATCGTAGCAGCGAGGCGGGGAGCAGCTCAAGTATAATAAGACAAAATGTGAGACAAATGTTGCCTCCTCCGAGCCAGCATCTGACCTCGACAGTGAGCGCCTTCCGCTAAGCTGGCTGTTACAGCCCCCGCTCCGGCATCCATCTTGAGGTTTGTGGGATGTTGTTTTTGTTCCCATCCCTCCATCTGATCGGGCACAAGCAACATATATTCCTCTGCCTCCAACCCCGACCCTGAGGTATGCTGACATCTTGATTTCCTCCCCTCCTCCACCTCTCCCAGCCCAGCGAGGAAGCTGGGAGAACAATTTACGGAGAACTTGCAGGCCTGGAGCCAGGGAGTCACCCTGCTGCTGCGAGGGGAAAGCTGCATTTGGAAAGTGAGATTTTTTTCCTCTGTTGCCGAGGCCTGGGCATGTGGCACCATTCTCCACTTGACCCTGCAAAGCAAAACAACTCAGTAGGATGAGCTTGCCTTCTTTTTCTCCCCTCTCAGGGAAAAAGCCACCAAGTGCAGCAGCATAAGCTGATTCAGGCAAGGGGCGTGCGGTCTCTTCAGAAAATGGGGCTGGGAGGAGTGATGGAGGAGGGGTTGCAGACCGTGCTGCTGACCTGCTGAATTATGACTTTAATGCAGTCACTTTAATAACTTGCTGTAGCTCCAACCACCAGATGCAATTTATGGCAAAGCAGGCGCCCAGGCATTTTTCTTTCTATGAAGACTAAGCAGATCTCTGATTACCACCCCCCTCCCCCCAAACCATTACCTTCCCCCGCTTGCTCTGCTAATGGAAAAATGTTATGTGTCTCTGTGCTTTTTCCCCAAGCCCTGTTTTCAGGAAATGGTGGAGAATTAGAAACTAACACAAGCTCGCACACATGCGTTTGCAGGAAAGATTGCTTTAACTCCATTCTTTAACCATGCAAAATTCCTTCTGCCAGCAGAATTGCCAGTTCTTTTTCTAAAACCTTACAACCTCAGCCGGATGCAAGGCAAATTCCAGGACTGATTCGTAGGGAAAAAGAAAGACCCCTCCGTCCGTCTGACCAAAATCGTCTGAAGTCTGAGTGATTTCACTGCACAGTACAAAGCCTGCAGCCCTTTAGATCTCCCTGCTGTAAAGAAAGCTTGAATGCAAGCCACAAACAAACAAAAAATATGAACCTGGGAATGATGAATAAGCAAACTGAACTCAAGTTTTAATTTTGTATTTAATGTTTGTATACAATAGATGGGTACATTGAGAAAGCAATGTACAGATAGGCAGCAGATTCCCTGCCAGTTCTCCTATTTTAAAGACCCATTCATTTTCCATCTAAGGGATGAATCCTTCCTCCCACTCTCTTCTACTCTCTCTTTTTCTGTGATTTGCATGATCATTTGCTACGTATATTATGAATTACTGTTTATGTTAGTCCAGCCCGCAAAGCAATTTCCCAAATAAATTTCAATGGATCAATAAATTCAGATTCTGTTTTCTCTTCTAAATTGAGGGAAAGAAAAATAGTAAGATGAAGTAAATGTTTGCTTTTTAGCTAAATGGAACAAAAATCTGAGTTAAACACATATACCGATTTCTGAATTCTTAGGGCTCACACAGAAGCCCTTGATTCAACTGTTTTTTATCTTACTTTTGATTTTCCTTTCCCTGCCTGAAAAAAGTGTACTTGGAACTGCAGCCCTGAAAAATGGCATGTACTGCTTTGAACCCACTGAAAGAGTGTCCATACAAGGACTAGCAGATAAGTCCTTCGTGACTGTTAAATATTTATCAGCAAGGCAAATTCCTCCTAGGTTACAGCAAGTACAGTTTGGAATGACCTGTCTCTGTGCTTTCAAAAATGAGCAGCAGATTCCTGCAAAACATCCATCTCCTCATTCAGCTAGGATAACGTTTTCCTCTCAAGCTTTGAGATAGCTTGATTAATATGTAGCATATACGGCAAATTTCTTAGGAAAAAGGTAGTGACATATGGGAGCTTTCAAGTTCCAGAAAGAAGAGTATAAATTGGACATTTCCATATGGGTTTGGTCTGGTGAGTCTGCCTCTCTGTGTTTACAGTGACCTGCACTGATTGTACCAAGATTGCATTACTGTCTCCAGTACTGCAAGATGCACCTGCAAGCACACACTCAGCCACACAGGTACTTCTTTTAGGTGTGATGAGTTGTCTTTGAGCAACTGAATTTATCAGTTGAACTGAATACTTTTAGCAACTGAATTATCTCTGCTTACTGCAGAGGCAGCCAAAACCAGATTCCGGACTTTCTGAGGGTTAGAGTTAGGTGAAATGAATCTTTGCTCAAGCATTCAACCACAGCTCCTTGGCTTGTGCCGTTAGCTTCCTGAATTCCCAGATGACTTCCCACCACAGCTTTGCCAGGCCTGGAACTGCTTATTTTCTCAGAAGGGATGAGTTGAAATGCAGTTAGTTCAGCAAAGCCGGTGGCATTTCAAAATTATATATAAAAGTATGTATTTGTAGTCTTGTTTTTCAAATGTTGTCTTAAATATGCTTAATTCTTAACAGGCTCAAAATACTCTCTCCAGTTTTGAGGATTTTTTAAAATCCTGTTCAAATGTTCATCAGGCCGTAAGGAAAAGCGCCCATGCAGCGGTCGGTAAGGCAGCAGTACCTGCACAGAATGGAAGCAGAGGCTTTCGTGCGCTCTGGCTGCCGCCGGGGCAGTGCCCAGCCCAGGTACTGCCCCAGGGGGAGCACGGTGCCCTCGAGGCCCGGAGAGCCCGCTTTGCCCATGTGCCCAAGGTGGCTGTGCAAGAGCTGAGGCAGAGGCGAGAAATTGGGAGAGCAGCCGCGGAGCTGTGAGGAGGTTATCTAATGGCGGCGCGTGTGACTGCAGGTGCTCGGTGACACCGGAGCCCATTCTGCAGACTCCTCTGATTCTGCTATGTTTTTCTTTTTTGAACCTGGCCTTTGATTAAAAATGCCTCGCTTCCAGCTCACATTGCCTTTTAAATGGCTCTGTAAAGCCCTCTCGCGGCTCCCAGCTCACATCAGAAGCAGGGCTGGAAGTGTTTCACTGCAGAATAAACATACGGGCTGTAAATCCTGTGATTCAGAAGATCGCCTGCAGTATTCCTCTCCGCTGTTGCCATAGGTAACCGGGCTCTGCAAAACACCATTTACCCTGGAATGCAAGGAGACACGGAGCTCAGCAAGGGCACTCCGGTTAACCCTTTCCTAGCAGAAAAAAAAAAAAAAATAAAAGTCCCTCTGATGATCCCGGGCCGAAACTCCTCTCTCGTGCGTGTAGGTTCACGCACAACCAGCCCGCACCACGTCCATGGAGACGAATTCCCCGCCCGGCGCGGCCGCAGGCATGTGCGCAGGCCCGCTGCGGGCATGGCGGGCTCGGCGGGCTCCTGCGGCGGAGCAGAGCCGGGCGGAGCAGGGCCGGGCAGCGCCTCCCGGCCCGCTGACTCACTGGGCTGTGCCGCACCGCCCCGGCCGCGGGCCGCGGGCCGGGTTAACCGGGCGCCACATGGAGGAACTGAAAGGCAGCTGAGTAAGGCTGGCCCGCTCTGCAGTCCAAATCCAAGGTTTGTGGAATGGTACTTGTCAAATTACTTAAGACAGGACCTTAGAAAGGAAGATTTTGAGCTCATACTCACAACATAACTTTTTGTTTTTTTGTGGCAGCTAGCTAAGTTTTACAAGGTTTGGCCAATGCCATCTAATGGAAACTTATCACCTCCTTTCTGCCTCACACTTCTTTTCAGTCCAGGTACTGTAAACATTTCATGGTCTTCTACTCCATTGCCTGAGGCAGTGAATGTGAACAATCAATAGTGATCTGCAGTTTAGGAGACCAGGGGCAGAAAGTAGACCCCACTTTTTTTCCTCCTCTAAATCTGACCTCCTTGTGGGCTAACGTGGATCCCAGCAGAGCAGTGGTTTTTTGCCACAGCCTCAGCAGCAATGCTGTCCAGAGAGCAGGTAGCAGCATATGCTCTGCCTTTGCCTTTTTCCCCCATGAAGCTGAGGATTATGTGTGTGTGAAAAGTAAATTCATAGCCCTGTGTTCAGGTAAGGGTTAATTTGTACTGCAGAGAAGCGGCAGGTGAGACTGAAGACTTGTCTCATTGTTCAGTTTCACAACCCTTGATACAAGAACCTAAATATGTTTTCTTCCAAACCACTGCTGTCTTCTTTCTCATACTCCCCTCTGCAGTTCAATGCATGCACAAATACACACCACCAAATTGTTTTTTCTTTTATGACACAGTACTGCTGCAGGGTCATCTACATATAGGTGAAAATGCAAAATTCCTGCTCTGAAGTGTTAACAACGTTGGTTACTTTTACATCAAAAGTCTGATGGGAATACAGAGAAGTCAGGAAATGTGGATAAGGCTGAAATTACATTCATAAAAGATCATGCAGTGGTTGAGAATCACAGCCCATGCATGGACAAGCCTGTATTGAGACTGCTGTAATCCCTGGGCAGGGCAGGGGGGAGTGAAGGAGAGGTCAGTGTGCTTTGTGGAATTCTCTGGCATTACTGGGGCAAGGGGAGTTAGTCCTTCTGTAATCTGAACAGTGAGTGAGTATTTTCTTAAGGATTTTTTTTTTTTATATGTTGCTAGAATAAAAAGGAACAGGCAAGAGAAAATGACCCCAAATCATAAGGGGATTGCTGTCTGTGGAAAATGCAAACACAGAATGAAATTGTTTTCCTGCAAAATTATTTCTTTCATGGCTTGTTTCCATGCCACCACGGAGAAGAATGGTGACAAAAATGATATACAAGGAAAGGTACTTTTAAAGATTCAACAGGGTGTTGCTGTTTCACATTCTCCAAATTGCTGTTACATCAGTCTGGATGGTGGAGATAAACTGTAAGGGAGCTTAAAAGCTATGGAGCAATGCATGGAGGCACAGTGATATTTAGTGTGCTGAGTTTTTTGATTTATAGGATTTATTTGCATACTCCCTTAGCGTTGCCAGAGCCCCTCTGCAGACCTCACACTTGATCCCCTGTTGTGCTGAGTCCCCTGGGAGCTGTTGACATTGTGGGGTACCTGCTGAGGTGTCAGGGACAGGTTGTGTGGGTGGGGAAATGGGAGCACAAGATCAGAAACAGGAGTGTCTGCAAGGCAGAGCAAAGTGATAACTGGACTAGTTGAGCCTCAGCCATTTCTTGAAGGTCTGAAAAGCACTGGAAGTACTGATGAAGCAGAGGTTGGAGCTTGTTCCTTTTCCTGGTTTTGTATGATTGCCTTAAGACAAGGGTATTTAAATGTCAAGTTTTTATGTAGTTCCTAAATTTCCTTAGGTTCGGGTGTTTATAGCAGAAGGTTTGTGTCCTTGTGCACTCCTATCTGTGTACTTGAATGATGATAAATGCCAAGGCTTTCTTTTGGGGCTTGTGTTTTTCCACAGCCGAGGTGACACATTCCCATTTAGTTTAACCTTCTCCCCCAAGAGTTGATACAATTTATTTCTTTTGGAAGGGAAATATCAGAGCTGTAGCAGGCCCAAAGCAATTTGCTTTGAAGGCTGCCTTGGCTGCGACTGCAGATACACTGACAAAGAGGAGATTGTGGCCGAGCGTGCTGGATGGGCGCTCAGGCAGGAAAGGGTTACTGTCTGCACAGCTCTCTGTGTCTGGAGCTCCAGGCAAAACCCAGAGAGAGACAATGATGTCAGCACTACCTCCAGGCCCAGGGCCCCTTGCCTGACAATGTGGGCAATCCAACACATTCCCATCTGCCACAACAAGAGCATTCATGCTCCTATTTCCTGACCTCTTTGGATTAAAGCATGTGGAGTTAAATATACATCCAGCCCCATGCTCATGCACTTGCATTGCACCAGAAATAGACTTATGGGAAACTGGCTGCAGCTTTTGCCACCCGACACTCAGGATCTGTCTCAACGTTGTCATCGAGAAAAGCACATGCTGGTCTGCTCGGGAGATTGTACAGTCATGTACACATAGCTAAAATACAGTTCGCTTTTGTGCTTGGAAATGCTGCATGTAATCAGCACGCAGTCAGAAGGGGGGGGAGGGCGGGGGAAGGGCAGCTTAAATAGAAAACGAAGATTAGTCAGAGGCAGTGATTTCAGCGTTTTAGCCATCTGAAACTTGCTGAGTTTTTTAGTACTACATAAAAAAGTTCTGACAGCAGAGACAGACCTTGGCTGAGCTGGGTGTCTGCACTCCAGGCTGGTGGGAGAGGGAGAGCATGCGGCAGGATTCGCATGCTGCCATGCCGGGCTGGCAGACACGGGGAGTGCAGCTCTGACAAGGAGAGCTTTTTGTTAGCTTTATAGTGCAAAATTCTAGTAATTAGAAGCATTTAACTGCTTTTATTCAGGATGTGTGTGTGTGGCGCGAGGGTCTGTTGCATGCACATGGGTATCGTGTTGTTTCTTTTTCATGTCTGTGGGTGCTGTGTATGTGTGGCTCTATGCCCATATGTATCTGTGCATCTCCATATTTATCTGTCATTCTGTGTCTGCATTGCTCAGTCTTTTTCCTTTTAAGTGTTGGAGTTGCATTTATTTTCTGGGCACAGATGAGTTTTCCTGTACAATACACTAAGGGGAAAAGAAATTTAGGAATAGCTTGCATTTTGTTTGTGTCTTTGTCAAGAAAGTGCTTCACAATTGAGAAATATGAATGAAAAAGAAAACGAGACTATTTATTTTCCTTTCTTTCTCTTTTGTCTACAGTCTTCTGTCTTATCTTCCCAGTCATCTATTTTCTTTTCTCTCCCTTTTTCCCCATCACACTGCAAACTCTTGTTCCCATAACAAATGTGTTCCCATAACAAATGTTTTAAATGTTATCTATCCTGCCTACAATCAGTCCCATTTTCATACCATGTTTCTTGTACAGTAATATTTCCCCATTTTTTCTTTTCTTTTTTTAATTTTTTTTTTAACAATTCATAGTTAGTAGTTCTTAACACAGCAAATTCCTCTAGGAGGCTTGGTTTGGTGTCTCTCTCCTTCATATGGCCTCTGCTTATGGCACACAGAATCTCAGAGAGCACAACACAGGGAAGCACAACAAAAATAAACTCCCCAAAATCTGTAGTTCCCCAATGGCTCAAAGGGGTCTTGGAAGAAGATTTAGCTGATAAAATCCTTAGAGGGTGGTTGGAGGGATGAGGCCAAATGGTTAATGTAGGATAAAAACTGCAAACCTCTTAATTCTCTTAGTGTTTGGCTTAACTTTGCCTTGACTCTGAAGAGATGGTGGTAAGTAAGGATGAGCTTGTATTAGAAATAGGATTCTCTCTTTCTGCCCAGCCTTGCCTGTGCCAGTTCCAGTATTACAGAGCATCAGTGCTACAAAATTCTCTATCAGTTTCTGCTGGTAGAGGTTTGGAACCGCCTCGCTTCTCAATTAGTGTAATCAAAGCCAAGACCCTGGCATCTTTCCCAAGAGCTTTCTTCTCTCTGTGAAACACAGAATACTGAAAACCAGTCAAAAAAAGTGAGCCAGATTGTAGCAAGCATTGGATTTCACCGGTGGTATAATACGGAAGCTTCCTGTAGTGTCAGCCACTCTAAAGGAGACATACAGACAAGTTAAAGTGGTAATATGCATAATGTCTGTCATCCAGATATTTCAGAGCATATAATAAGCTGTGATTAAATCATTAAACTAAGAACTTCAAAAGGGTCTAGCTGTGTAGACTCAGGATCTAAATGCAAGAAATCTCCAGTCTTCTTTCTACCTTGGTACCTGATTTGCCACAGCTATAAGCTAGTAATTTCACATGGATCTTTAATTTTCCCATCAGTACCACCAGGAGTTAATAATACTTAAGCAGAGCAGTGCCTCTTATAGAGTTGTTTTGAAGGAAATGGAAACATACTGAAGGAGCCTTTGTGTGAATTTGCATGCCAGTTTGAAATTCTTCAGGAGCAAAGTGGAGGAAGCAAGTTCAGCATGAGATCATCACAGGAGGCATGAAGGTCTACAAGGACCAGCGGAAAGACAAAGTTAAAAACAGGAGCACTGCAGTTTTCAGGGACCGTAAATTAGGCTGTGGAACTTAGGAAGAGTTTGGTTTGCAGTTTGAACTGAGACACATGCAGTGCTTATGATCCAATCTTGGTGCCTGATGGATCTTTGCTTTTATTACTTTTGTCAACTTCACAAAGCCAAGTAAATAGATGAGAATAGAATGTCTATGTCCTGACACCCCATCTGTTGCCGTGAGTACTTAGACCAGCCACCAAAAGTGTGAAGAATGTGTCCTGAGGTTTCCCTGCTTTGATTAGGACCATTATTTTCATGATGAGCTTTAATTTTCCCCTAGAAATCAAACAGTTTCTCTTTTTATGGCTACACATACATTTAACATGTCTCTCTTAAGCCAGATATAAGCAACCTTGTGAGAAGTGCTCAGGAGCTGGCTTGGAGCAGGGTGGAGGAAAAGAGGAAGCCTGCAAGTCACATCCTCCTGACTGCCTTCTTTTTCATTGATGTGCAGTCACACTGCTCAAAAGAGCCATTTGAAGAGGTTTGAGAATGTATGGAGCAAGTGCTCCATTTCATTTATGATCACGATAAACAAGGGCATCAGCTGAAGCAGAGCTTCTGAGGTTCTGTGTAATTCAGTGCCATGCAGTAGTGACTGCTGCTTAGGAGATGGATTTATTAAGATTATTAGTAAGTGTTATTTGGAGGTGACTGAAATCTCTGGGTGGACTCCAGAGGATTAGCTTTCCAAAGATAGCAAATGCAAAACGAAAAAAAAGCAACCCCAAACAAACAAGTCACCAGTACCAGTTGTGTTTATTTAATAAAGTCCCTGCACAGGATTAGCTCACAAGCATTTGCTTGTTTTTGTGACTGGAGATATGGGGGATGGGAAGGAGGAACCATCTTAGCATGTAATTCCCCAAGTAAAAGCAAAGCTGCAGCACAGCATCTGGCCTGGCTCACAGAGGAGGTAACAATGCACTGTGAGCAGGGCAGGCAGAGGAGGAATCACCTCTTCCCGGATTGCACCGGATTTAGGCAGCCTAGTGTGCAGCAACTCTGATACAGAAATAACCTCTGCTCAGGAACTGACCCGTCCCTGGATAAAGGGCACGAGAGCTTTAGGCAGGGCATCATGCTGATCAGCCCGAGAAGTGGCCTATGGGAGAGACAGCAGCAATCAAAAATAGTCATTTTCTATAGTGAGACTGTAAGAGGACCTCAAAGTGCTTGTAGACATGAATTCACCAAACATCACCCCCACTAGCCTGTCTCTCTGGGATGGAGGTTGGTGTTGCTAACCCCAGATGTCAAGTTGAAGGCAGAGAGAGCTGTCCAAGCTCCCACAGAGATCTGGCCACATGGGAACACAGGGAGAGTAGCAAGAGGGGAAGATAAATCAGGAGAAAAAAGCCATCCCTCAGAAAAAAACTGATGAGGGAAGGGGCTTAAGGACCAATTTAGCCTATGTTTTAATGTTGCTAATGTTGCTAGACAGGTCCCCCCAAAATGCTGGTGGTTGGTGGTGTAGTAAAAATTATTCAGTTCTGCAGTGTAGCCTGGCTGTCCTGCTTCAGTACTATCACCCAGAAGTAGAGACACATGGGAGCTCCCTCCTGTCCCTTCAGCCTTCTCCAGCACTTCACTCCCAGAAGCATGATCACCCAAAGAAGTACCCTGTTGCTTTTTTGTCATTCATTTAGGCCCCATTGGGATGTGGCAGGAGAGACTGAGGGATTCTCAGTTCAAGCCAAGGCACTGAAAAGGTGACCAGTGCCCTTGCAATTTCCAGGGAAATTGCTTGTTTCCTTTCATGAGAAGCTGCTTGTTTTCTAAATCCACAGGGCTTTCCTCCTTCAGAGAAGCCCCTTATGCAAAGCTAGGCCTGGTTTGCTGTTGCCTATGCTTCTAAAGACTTTCCTAGATACCACAGCAACAACAGCAGAACTGCATTTTGTAAACCTTTAATTTTATACAGTCAGAATAGAATGGGACCTATGAATACAGTTCAGCAACTTCATTCCTCCAGGGTGGGGGTTGGGGCCGGGAGGATGGNTACTTCATGTTCTTGGCATAAGCTATCTTGAGTGGGAATAGGAGGAGGGAAAAGCTGCAGCTCACTGAAGTGGAAGAAAAAGGATGGGAACCCAGTGATGCAGTTTTATACTGAGGGGACAGAATTTTCTGGTAACCTGTGTACTTAATCCCATGCTGTGATTGAAAGATAAGTCTGCAGTAACTAAAATAGAAGCACAGTGTGAGGTAGAGCCCTGGCTCCAAACTACCCAGCTTTTACAGATGTCTTCAGTGCTAAAACTTGTGTTGCTGAAATCATTGATGCCTACTACAGAGAAGGTAAAGACTGTTGGACTAGGAGGCAGAGGGAAAGGGAAGAGGAAGGAAGAAAAAGGGAAAAGAGGAAACAGAAACAGACTGTAGCATTTCAGGATCATATTTTCATCTCTTTCTATTGGGCTTCACATTTTTTTATCGAAATCATAATTTTCACTTGAGAAGCTGATGGGTGAAGAAACTATTTTCTCTCATAGATAAATAAAAGTACCCCCATTAAAATAAAAAAGGCAGGATGAGAACTTTTCCATGAGTTCTTCATACATTGGAAAAACATTCTCATTCTTAGGAAAGGAAAGAAAAGCTAACATTTATTAGGAAAACACTTCGTAGTAGGAATAAAGTACAGGCCTAGTCTGCTTTAGCTCTTGATTTACAAAGAAGTTCAAAGAGCTTATTGCTTTTACACTGTGAAGGTGGTCAAGAGGTGCAGGTTGCAGTGTGGTGCAGTGAGTACGTGGGGCTTTAGTGCAGGCCCTAGAC
Organism: Polioptila caerulea; assembly: GCA_013397295.1. Taxonomy (NCBI): domain Eukaryota; kingdom Metazoa; phylum Chordata; class Aves; order Passeriformes; family Certhiidae; genus Polioptila; species Polioptila caerulea. Next base: position 900,077 of record VYXF01012226.1, read on the forward strand.
TGCTGGAGGGTCTCACTTCTCCAGACAGAGAAGTGCTGTGGCACATTTTACTGCCAGGCTTTGTGAACCCATCAACAGTAAAGCGTCTTGACTTCGTGCCTGTGACTGATTTGCATCTGGAAAAAAATCCAACTCCTTTAGTAAGACTCATTTGCCTGCTCTAATTTACATCAGAGAACCCAGCACATTATGACCGGTGACACCAAGGGTGGCTTAAGACCACCTCTGTCCTTGAACTTAATACATACATAGAGTAAGTCAAGACTAAGCATCTGTCTCTTTCTGTGATAAATACCCACTTCCATGGGACTGTGGCCATGAGTCCAATTTAACATTATGAAGTAATTTTCTGTGAAAATTCAGATCCCAACTTCATCACTCTCATCTTTCTCTCTACCTGATATATTTTAGTGTTTGGTATTATGCCTAATATGGAGACATTCCAATGAATTAGATGAGGCATTTAATAAAGGTGATGTCTGGACAGTGAGAAGGTTTTTATCTCTAAAAAGTCTTCCAGTGATTGTTGGAATATTCTATTTTAAAATTACTTTGGCTTAGAAGGGCCACATTTGTATGATTTGTCTTCAATAGAAATTAGAGTCTCTCAGTATTTCTATGTGGTGGAATGATTATTTTTTTGAGTTATTCATTATAGTCTTCTGAACCTCCCAGGAGTCCATGAGCTCTTTATGAGCCATATAAAAGGATGCAGACTCACTAGCATAGCAGAGAAATTCCCAGGAGGAGAGAGATTTGTAACTAAACGGAGATAGACGGAAAGAGATGGGAAAAATAAACTTCAGAAAGCCTGGAACAAAAGCAAATTCTTTAACAGCCTAACAATGATCTAGACTCCTGCAAGTCAGGAACAGAGTAGGCTATACTGAGGATGTTTAGAAAAAAACCCACAGGACTAACCTGCAAAGTTTTGTTTCATATCTGGTTTGGCAGCTGGAGAAAGATAGAAGGTTTGTTTTCTAAGGCTTTCTCAAAACAGTGACCCTGAAAAAAACATGTTTGTTACCTTCAGAGGACCTACTCATCTTACTGACATGCAGAATACTCTCCAAAAGAAGAATAATTTCTTCAAAGTACAATAAACAGGAGATACAGGTCAAAGTGAAAAACAGCAAACCTGGTATTTCTGAGAACTTACAAACAAGAGAATTTAAAGAAAATGCAGACAGAACTTGTACATACTATGAATGCCTAGGTCTCTTAATAAACACTTTTGGGATTCCCAGACTGCTTAAGAAAACATTGCATAACAAAGCCCTTTCTCACAGAGAGACAATTAGTAAATGCCACCTGCTGATTGCAAAATTGGCTAAAACTTACTGGGATCCACACATCTTACAGGCTCCAGCTTATTTTCCTACCTGTAAACAAAGTCCGGTAGAGCTACATATTAAATGGAAGGTGACAGAGCCAAAGCTAAATAATGGAACTGTATTTGTGAATATTGGTTCAGTGAAAATATTGCCAAAATTCTCAATATTATTGATAATGAATTATTTAATCACCTTCAGACAAAACTCCAACAGAATCCCTGTCTGTACTGTTCTGCCAACAAGTGTTATGCCTTCACAGCACTCCCTCTGCAGTGGCTGCAGAAATGCGCTCTGCTTGCCAAGCTCCAAGAAAGGATTTGGCTCTGCTGCTACCAGCTAAGTCAAAGTTTCACAGCACTGACAGAACTACTGGGGCAGGGATGGACTGAGTCACGCCTATGGGCAGAGCTGGGCTAGTGGACATAAGGGATACACCAGGGATATGCCCGAACAGAAGCCTCATGTACAAATAAATGGGTGCACATGAGACACCTGTTTTGCATGTGATAGTGTTTCTCCCTCCACATAGGTAAGTGCACTTTAAAGTGTGCATGGGCTCACGCAGCTGTGAGACAAATACATGTTTTTGGCCACTGTGCATTGGGGTAGATGTGCCTATACTGTATGTGCTGTCCTGCCTGTGCACCTTGGGACACTGATCTCCATGAACAGTCTGGAGTAAAGGGAATTCCATAGGACTTCGTTTTCTGTCTCCTCCTCTACTTTTTCCAGTAAGCTTTTCTGCAAACAATTCCTTACACAGCCAGGACATGGGATGGCCCTCAGGCACGGCTGTTCAGAACTGCACACTACTGCAGGTGTCTGTTCTGCCTGCAGCATCAGCCCACGGATGCCTCTGCCTCTTCCCATGTCATCTGCAGTTCACCAGCAGCAGTCTCTCCCTTTGGCCTGAGGACTTTTGCCTGGGCTCATGCCCAGATCTGCTGTTCAAGCAAAGGGCAGAGGCAGCACTCAGTGAGGAAGTCCTGCATATTTCAGGCTGTTTTAGGGATGTTTGTTCCAGACGGCCCAGTTTGTTGATCTCACTTGTTTTTAACTCATGCAAGGCACATAATTCAGGTCAGCTCTTTCCTCACTCTCCTTTCTGTCCTGTCCTGCTGGAGTACATGCTATTTCCAGATGAGGTCACACGTTCCCCCCTTTCTCCTACCACTCTTGAGCCTGTTCTTTCCATTAAGGTTTAATGAGAGGCCCACTAGCCACGGCAATCCCAGCCCTCCAGTCACTGCTGCAGCCAAGGTCAAGCCTCGGGCAAGAATTGTCCACAAATACAGACACCAGGGTGAAGGGAAGGAAAGAACAATAAGAGCCATTTACTTCCCAGTGCACTTAAGCGCTTGAGAGAAACTGCCCCACAAGATTGCTGAGTCAGCAGCGGCTGACAAATTAGTCAACAGGATGACTGGGCCTCAGCTCCTGGCAATTAGCATGGACAAAGCTTTGTGTGCGCCTGTGTGTCTTCCTGCTGCAGCTTGCAGGCCTGTGAAGGGAGGAGGGACTGGGGAAGGAAATGGCTTGCTTTGACTTCACAAACACATGGAATTTGCATTCCCAAGGTTGCCAGCATTCATTTGGCTTCCTGTTTCAGCACCTTTGCAGGCTGTAGCCATTAGGAATAAAGTACACTGAGAGCCTCTTAAGAGGGAGGTGCATCAACACAGCTGGAGGAAGGGTGAGCCCTGAATTGTAGTAGCACAGGCACTTCAAACTGGGAGGGGTTCAGTTGAACCCATCATTGTGGCTAACAAAACCGGTACTGTAAGGGTCAAGGAGTGTTGGCAAGGGTCAGGTAGAAGAGAACACTGGTGAGAACGGCCTTGCTAATATATTCAGTATGGAAGTAAGAAAGGTGTCACAGATCCAGAGTGAGAGGCTTTGGCAGAGCTGAGGGTGATGAAATGATAGAGACAGAGGGGGATAAGGACCGGACTAAAAGAGGATTCTGTAGGTCAGGAGTTCAGTGTCTTGTCAAAGCGATTTGGCAAGCCAGGGGCTAAAAGGTGGAGCTGCAGGTCAGGATTAAGCTGAACGTAGGAGCTGAGTTCTGTCACCATTTGGCAGAGGTCACTGCCTCCAAAGCAGGCTGCGGCGGTCATGGCCCATACTGTGAACAATGAAATTTCCTGGATTCAGCTCTAGTGGAACTACAAACACACTTTGTTGTTAAAATCCTCTGCATCTCCTCTTGTCTTTCCATCTCTGAGGCCAAGTCACCAGTGCTCTCAAACAGGGTGTGAGTTGCAAGTCCTCAGAGGACCCAAGAAGGAAAGGTCAAGTACATCTGGTTTTTTAGCCTCACCTTCATCCATTACATATCCATATCCCTGGTAAGTCAGACACTACGATGTTACCATCCTCATTTACGATAAGCTGGTTAGAGTGATTTAGCCAAAGTTCACTGGTGACCCCAACTCTGAAAGGCCTTGCTGTGACCCGTGAAGGTTTAGTGGGCTTTGTTCTGGGTGCTCAGAGACCCATCTCTCTGCTTACAGGCTTTCACAAAAGCTGAGCTCAACTGAGAGCTGCAAAAGCATTCAAGCTATCAGTCCTCCTATTTGTAAGAATGGGGGTGAGAGACAATGTCTTTGTATTCCGGGCACCAGGACATGCTTCTTTGCTAAGCATAACTGGAATCCCTGGACTTCAAATCCTGCTGTTGAGAGCCTAGCAACAAGTGAATGTATCTACTAAAGCTTTTAAGGAAGGACTAGGTTAGTGGAGGTGAAAGTAGGTCAGAATGTTTTATTTTCTGAGTTTGCTGGATTTCTTTCTAGGAACTGTAAGGCTCTGCCTTGTAAGTTGCCTCTGTATCAAGAGACTAGCAGTGCCATATCCATTTACACGCCTTTATGCCACACTAAACCTGAGACAGTTAATTCCTTTCTGTCGACAGACAACAGAAGCCTCAGTAGCCTCACACTACTTCATCTTTACCAAAGGAGAGGAGTATGCACTAAGGTGCTTCCTGCAGGGCAGCTGACACTCAGCAGCTTGCTGTTCCTATGGTGACCTCTCTGTCTTTGACCCCCGTGATTTTCTGCTTGGCTGTAGGCTCGTTTGGGGCAGATTATTACTGATCTCTTGGCTGCTGAACAGCGTTTTCTGAAAACACTAGCTGGCATCTATCTGCATAATTAGGTGTTTAAATAGCTTTTGAGCCTCGGTGTCCTTTCCTCCATGCTTCAATTCTTCATCCAGTAAAAAGGTCTAACTGTAGTTTGGGCTTGGGTCAGGGTTGTACATCTACACATGAATGTGGCTGTGGAGGAGCTGTGGCCATTTAGGTGCTCCTGTTCTCCTCTCAAGGAATGTGGCTGGGGCCTTCCTTCTGCTTATCCTGTCATGGCAGTGGTTACACAGCACTTTGGTTATGCTGCTGTGCCTTAGCTTCAAAACTTTAACCTATGAATTTTCTCATCCTGTCAGCCAGGACAGGGAATTACAAGGAGTAAACCCATTTCATCCAGGATTCAGACCACTACAGATACAGGAAAATAGTGAGGCCTCATTCCTTGTCTTTGGACTTCTCCAGGACCAAGAAACTTCAAGTCTTGCACCATATGGAAAAACCCACGGCTATCTGTTCCATGTGACATACATAATTTATCAGGTATTCATCCCTTAAGGAACCAGGGACAAAGACCAGCTGAATTGTCTCTCTGTTAACCTTCCTTGTGAATGTCAGAAAGTGGTTTATCTCTTTATCACAAGAGATGAAGTTCAGGGTAGCTTTGCTGCAAATTCAGGCCCTCAGTTTTAGTTCCATAATTTTGCAGCACTTAACTTTCTACGATTCTATGACATGCCAAACACAGTCGCTTAAAAAAATCCAGACTTGTTCATATAAGGTGCATGTGCAACTGCAGTAAGATCCATGCTGACTGCAGCATTTACAAGACCATCTGAAGGGGCATCAGGGTATCATAACAAAAAATATATTAAGGACAAGGCAGTGCCCAGGTGTTATAGCAAAGACTCAAGGGTGTCTGAGATACTGTAACTTTGAGAGTCAGCCACTCATTCCACTGAATTTCTTTCCAATTGAGCTATGCTTCCTGTAGCAAACAAACCAGGGATGGATACAGTGCGGGAGTGCAGATGTATTTTAGGAACATGGAGTCACAACAGATTGTTACTAACAGTAATTCCCAGATTCCCATTCCTTTCCTGAAGCACATTCCTAATGCAGCTACTTTTGGGAAAGTGCCTGCAAATACCACTCCCTGTCTGACTGATACCCACTTTCTCACCTCTGCTCTTTAAAGTGGGTATTTTTTATGATGGAAGACACTCAGTTAATTTTGGAGTCTAAAAGGTACATCCAGGACAGGGCATGTCTCTTTAATATGGTCTTGACATCATTCCTCCCACCCTCCTGGAAGTAATGTGCCTGAGGAATGCCATGGCCTCTTTTCTGACCTGGCTGGCAATGCCATTTGTAGTGTTGATACTTGTCCCAGTGGGACTTGGGCTGAGATTTTTCCATCCTTCCCTTGCCCAGTTCATTTTGTCCAGCATGCCAAAAAGGTGTCAAATGGCCTTTTTGCAATTATCAATCTAGACTGGGCTGGTGGCATGGAGCTGAAAGGATCTGGAGTCTGTTTTCCTGTCCAGCTAAACTAGCCAGTGTCTCCTTGTGCTTATTCAGCAGGTTAACTCTGATAATGGCAGTATGAATATTTTGCTGCCGTTTAGCTAATAGCTGTATTTCCTGTTGCAAAATCTTGTAAAAAGAAATAAGAGAAAAAGAACTGCTGTGGCAGGAGACACAGGCACAGATCAGTGGCTGGTTTAAGATGTGCTCATGCTGTTGGTTGATTACTATTTAGCAGCAGGTCTGATAAAATGTTGAGCACATATCCCTGAAAAGGGATATTAGACTTTTACAAACCAATGCTTGAGATTATCATTTCACCATTTCTGCTAGCTGTCCTTAGGTCTCAGATACCATGTGCAGATCAGATCCAGCCTAAAAAGTATGGAAAGACTATAGCATCTAACTAAGATATTATCAATGGCTCCCCACAATATCAGTGGTAAAAATAATTAAGTATTTCTACTTCTCTAGTGTGTTCCATCTGAGGGTCTCAAAGCATTTTACAAGCCTTAATTAATTAAAATTTTATCTTCTCCCTGAAGCATTTTCTGTGCTGGAGGTGGTTCAGTCCAGTTGGGTAGATGTAGCTGTTGAAATTACAGCTGATTCTCAAACCAGTGGTTAAAAACTGCCTCTGGAAATCTTTAGTTCTTACAGCTGCTGCCCTTTCATCCTGCAACTGTGCTTCCCCATCTTAGTTTGGGGTATGATTTCTCTTCCTCTGGCCCAGGAATGCTCAGATCTGCAGGTCCCATCTTCTAGCTCTGTCTTGTTTGAGAAGGTGATGCCATTGGCATGATCCCTAGGAGCTAAACTGACCTGCCACTAGCCCCAGAATTACTGAAGTATTTAAGGAGCTTAAAGACACTTTGAGTTCTGTAATCCTCCCTCCCACTTAGACCAGGGGATCTGGACTAGAAAGAAATTAAAAGAGAAGGGATAAAGATCACTAAGCACAAATATTTGAAATTAACTCTTTAGGTTTAGCATTTAAATTTGAAATATGCCAAGTGTTTACAAATAAAATACAGAAATTGCTTATCTCATTGTTGAAATGCAGTCATTCTTAGGGCTGAACATGACAATTATTTAACAGTACAGAGTAGCACTTTCATCATCTCTTGTGGAAGGATCAGATTATATCCAGATGAAACTGAATAGAAGTGGGAGAAGATAGAACTGCCCAAACTGGGAGGTAGTCATTGGGATTCTGGTCCCATTTGAAAGGAAATATATTGGAGAATCTGTAGTAATAATAATTACAGTGAAAATTAATATATTACTTGACTTTTAAAAAAGTTATAATAAAAATATTAATAGTAATAAACAGCTATGCAAAGTATGCAGGAAGCCATTGGGGTTTTGTTGGCGAGAAACTGTTGAAATACTTTTGCATTGGTATTTATGCAACATCTTTTGTCTTGGGGATCTCAAACTGTATCATCAACTGCAGCAATAAAAACCTCCTGAACATGGCAAGCCATATGTTGTTCTGTTAACAACATAATTTTGGAAATTATCTGTAGCATTTCTAATCAGAAATATGTAAAGTATTTTATTTTATTAATTTGAGTTCAATATTGTGCATTCCTCACCAAGGAACCATACCAACTGGCACATTATAAATATGCTGGCATATAGAATTGTAGGGTAAATGACTAATTTAATAATTTGTACTGCTAACTGTGTATTATATGTTTCTTTCTGAGCAATGAAGGTGCTTTACAAAGGCTGATGGCAATAAGAGAATATTTTCAGTTAAATGGAAATGCATACTTTGTTCCCAAGATACAAAATTAGCCATTCATTAAATTCTACACTTTTCTTGTGTTTAGTGTGTTTTAGTGCCCATGTTTTAGGTAAAGTAATAGAAGGGATACATTAAACCCTTCACAGTCAGTGGCAAGGCAGGGACAAATTAAAGTCTCTTGATCCTCTCTCTCAACATTGAAAGCATTGTTTCTCTCTCAGCTATGCTATGCAAGCAACACAGGACTGGAAGAAAGGGTTTTCTAGGATGACCTTCTGGGTCATCCGCTCCTGTCTCCTGCCATCAGGGGCAACACGTCCTGTTGTGGCTTTTGTGACTGTGACAAAGAAAGAGTGAGTCACACTTCTCTGCTGGACTCAGACCGCTCATTGATACAGTCCAGGTTGCCTTTCTGAAAAAAGGCAATGATGGTATCTCAAGGCAGCTTGCAGCGGGAAAAGGCTGGTCTGGTTTGTGTTCTGGGATTAGAGGAGAATGGCAACTTTCCAGTGTCAGGTGCTGGGAACTTAAAGGTGCTGCTGAGTAGGGGTTTTCCCCACAGACTCAGCTTCAGCTCTGCACTTCCCTAGCCATGTCAAGCAGTACCTTCTTAAAGCTAGAAGGCTACTTTTAAGACACAAGAGAAAATGAATTCAGGAAGCATCTTGTAAGAGCATCCTGCAGACTACCTTTTAAACCAAAGTCTGAGATTAGTTAGGGTGGTCACAGGATTGGAAGGTAGGATTAGATCATTCCATTCATCTCCTTATTCCCCACAGGATAGTATTCATGGCCAATGTTAGACAAATTGTTCCTGGGGCTTTGTGACGAGAGCCTCCACATCCTTCTCTTAGGTCCTTCAGGCCTGTCCACTGTACCAGCTGACCATCTCCCTCACTGTGACTCTTGGGCTGTTTTATCCCTTTTTTGTGCTCTGATGAGCTAGTCCTGCCTGAAGAGGTAACTAGCTGGGCTATGTGTTCGCAAGTCCCTGGATGTATTTGGTTCAGTTTCCCCCACCTTTATGTCATATCAGTGAATGTGCACAGGTGTCAGCAGGGCTGTTAGAGAGGAGTTCAGGGAACACAGTGGGAATGTCCTCAATCTGAGAGCTGGGAAGTCTCAGCTTGGCTGAACTTCATGTTTTCCTTGGAATGTACAGTGCTTAGCAGGCTGATGACAAATGGGAAGTAGCCATTTGTTCTGTAGGCAATTCTATTCTTTCTCATTTTATTGTCAAAGGGAGGAAAATTCACAAAACTTGTGAGGATCTCACCCACCTCCCCTCTCTGTGGGAACCCAGGGCCTGTCTTTGACTGCCCTGGGGGCTCAGGGACCTGGGCAGGGGGCCCAGAGGGCTCAGAAGCCCTGGCACCAAGCCCAAGACACCTGTGGGTTGGATTTTAGCCCATGGGAGAGATTACCAGCTTTAAAAGAAAAAACACAAGTCTCACAAATTTAAATAGATTAATAATAAGATTGTCACAGGGTGGAAAAGTAGATTTTGGGTTTTAGTACATGGGGGTGAGTGAAGCCAAGATGGAGGAACCGCATGGCTTTTGGGCTTCTTCCTTCTTCTTCATCTCCTCCATGATTCTGCTGTGGTGGTGGCACTGGTGATTGGTTTAGGTAAAGTACACATTGTCTAACGTAGGTGATAGGTATTGGAAAATAATTGTAAATAAGGTATANCTCTACTGCAGTGCATTTTTGTTCATACTGTTTATTTTTATTATTTTATTATTTTTATTATTATTTTTATTTTATACTGTAAATAGTTAGAGAAGCAAAGCTCCCCAGACCTTGAAGTTAATCCCAGCATGTAGCACCATGCATGGCAAATCTGTCGTCATGCCTCTCATCACTATTGCCTGCATCCTCCATAGCTGACTAGTATAATTTAGCTCCTATATTAAGCTCTCTCTCTTAAGTTTCAAAGCATGAGAGGAGCAGAAGTTGGATGGCAGGGACAGACAAGAAGATGGTGTAGAAGAGAGGAAGAATGGGGAAGTAGATGAGTGACAGCAGACAGGTCACAGGAACACTGATGAAGCTGGGAAAAGCATAAGCCATAATAAAGCACTCTCCTATGGAATCTGGATCATAATTCATTGTATCTGTATACTGATATTTCTCATCTGTCAGCTTACAGCTGTGAAATCTGATGGCAAGGTGTGCATCACCATCGTTAGCAGGACATGCATTTGAAAAAACATCAAGCCTTCTAGTAGTCCTAAATCCCTTGTGCATAACCTCAGGCTGTAAGATGACTGGAGAGGGAAACTAGACATTGAAATCTGAGTTTGGTTCAATTCACTGGACTAGGAGGAAGGCTGATAATGTCCTCATTTGCTGAATACTTTAAGGTGTCTGGTATACTGAATAGGCAGGGATCTAAAAGAAGGGAAATGAAAGTTAAAGTCTGGATTGCTGCGCATGCATTTCTTACCTCTACTGGCCTCTGCTATCTTTACACTTACATGCAGGTTTTTAAAATACCATGTGTAGGGTGTTTAAATTAGTAGTACTACTAGACTTCCCCAGATGCTTTAGAAACACTTGCCTCTGCTTTGTTTTTCTTACTCCTTAATTCTCATGCAAGCTGGTGAAACTTCCTCATGCAAGTCATGGGTTAGGACAATCATAACTTTCTTTTTAGTTCTTAGTTAGATCTTACCAAACACCGGATGTTATGTCATGGTGCTTTATAATCTTCTTCGCTTCATCCCTGTGTGCCATTGTGAATCAGACCTGGATGGATACCTGAAGGGGGGTCACTGTGTTCAAAGTGGAGGCTGTGGAGAGGCGTGTCTCTGTCTGTTGTCTTTAAAGGAAATTTTCTATCAGATATACTTGACTGAAGTAGTCTGGAGGGGATAATCTGGCACTAACTTCTCCTTCTCCCACCTCCTGGTTGGAGAGTCGATGGGAACTAATACGTCTTTTCCTGCCTAACATCTGTGGTTCACGAAATTTTCTGTGGCTGACGTGGTGCCAGGAGGCAGAGGGGTTATTTTGGGGCAGAATCCTTTTAATTTGTTTTGTTTTCCTCTTTCTATAGCAGTGTAGCAATCATCGTCCTGGCAGCAGGCGTGCCCTGAGGGAAGGGAGAGGAGCTGCTTCTGAAGACAGAATACTTCATGACTGCTTGTCCTCTCTTTGACTGCGGCATCAGCTGGGGGCAGGGGGAGAAGTGCCTCAGGCTCATTCTGAGCTGACCCATGGTTATTTTTAGCTCCTTAACGTTCTTTCCAAGCCCCTTGCCCCTCCCCTTCCTCCCCCCCAGTTCATTTCTCTCCTCTTGGCAAACGGCACTTCGTGAGCTACTCAGTCACAGGTTAAAAAGCACTGGAAAAAGTCAAAGGGCAGGCAATGGAGGTACTCCTCCGAGAGAGGCACTTGAAAGGTCAGGAAATGCCTGAGCCGTAGGTAGGAGCCCCTCCTAGCCTTGCTCTGCTTATTAAGCAGTCTTACCAGCCCAGGCAGACAGGGTGAGGGGGCTCAGATCTGAAAAACCATATGAAGGAGAGGAGACAGTAGAGTAGGAAGAAAGATAGGGAGATACAATAGAGTTGTGGCAAACAAAGAGACTAATTGAGGTGAAGGACAACACGCACCGTTTGAGCACGACTGAGAAAAAGACGAAAGAGGAACGAAGAGCAATTTTACTTCCGTCAGTTTGGAAGCCTGGAGGATCTCTTGCCAAAGGGCTATGGGTTTCCTCATCCCCTGTGGAGTCCCTAAATATCAAAGCCAGACCCACATGCCGGAGGCATGAGGAGAAGACGTAGGCAGCTCCACTTAAAGGACATACCTTTTACCTTGCCATTAGATGGGACTTGCCAGTGAATGATGAACAGCTGACAAGCAAGAAGGTGCTGGTTCCTGGAGAAAGTCAGGCCTTTGCCTTCAGGGAGAGAATGAGACAGTCATTGTGGAGAGGCTTTTCCTGTGCTTTGCAGAGCTGTTGGCAGCCCACCCTTCCTCCTGGCTGGTAAAGTATCAGATGAGGTCTGAGGCTGGGCCCAAATCTTAGGACCTGCAGGTGTGCAGGATCTAAGACTCACCTGCACCAGGTGAGGTAGAAAGCAATGCAATAAAGGAGGTTTTAACTCCCGAGGTGCTAATCTGTGGAGAACCTCAGCATGGGCCACTCTGATGTCTCACAGCATCCTCTGCCTGTCTGTGTTGTTTCATCTGTCCATCCATCATGGTGCAGGATTTGAGCTTTCCAAACAATATAGGGCTTTTTCTCACTGTGCCCCAGGAGGCAGGATTATAGTGTGCTATGCTCCTCTTCGCTCAGGAGCTGCAGAATGACTCCTGCAAAAGGCAGGGCAGGCCCTTTCCCCATGCTTATCCTATGGGAGAATGAAAAAGCCGCTCCCTTTCCTGTCCCTTGGTGGGGAGCTGGAAAGGAGCAGCTGGGTGACTCAGTTGGCTACTGCAGCTGGGTCCAGTGTCATGAAGATGCCTGCTTAAAATAACACGGCTCCCTCTGCACCCATGTAGCCCACTCTCTATAGTAGCTTCTTCTTGGTTTTCCAAAGTCCCAGCTGTGTGTCCTTGTCTCAGGCAGGGGAAGCAGGTTGCCTGGATACAGTCCCTTTGCTGAGCAGTGCAATCCCTTGGAAATCAGTCTGCAGTCCCTCCCCTCCCCTTCCTCAGCATTGCTTCACAGTGTGGGAGATGGATTTGGGTCTCTGGAGGACTTCTGGATGCAAAAAAAAGGCGGGGTGGGAAACAAAGAATCACAAATGTCAGCATTCCCTCTTCACCCCAAAGAAAGAGTCAGATGAAGGGATTGCAGAGAAAGGCAGGGCAAGGAAACTGTTCCACCCATTGTTGGAGGCCAGGATGAAGCTGGTCCTAACCCCAAAAAAGAGGATCTCACCCCTGAACTGAGCCAAGAAGCTACTCAGAAATTGCATCACTAGCAACAGAGGCTAGGTCTGATTGATATAGTCCAGCAAGAGCAAACCCAACTGAGCATACCCAGATGTCAGGATAATAATTGCTCTGAAAATGAGTTTGCACAGAATGGGGCAGGGTTGGGAGGGGATAAAACAATTTCCCTTCGTCTTGGTGTGTGAAGGGATAAAACAATTCCCATTCCTCTTGATGTGTCTTTCTTCACAGTTGCACAATTGCAGAGCTTCCTTGGCAGCAGACAGCTTCCTTTGGCTGATGTTGCTAGAAAAATCGGCTAATGTGGAAAAGCACCGTGATGTGCTTACAGGCATCTAAACTGTAAAGACCACAAAAAATGTTCACATTGTTTCAAAAGCCTTTAACCAGGAAGAAGATAAGAAAGATGAAAGAGCATTTACTCTCAATATCAGAAAAAAACTCATTCAAGTAAGTCCTTTTGCTTGCTTTATGCCCTAATTTTCTCAATGCAAAAAGCCACACCTGCTTCATTTCTAGATAAGAAACACAAATCCTTACAAAGGATAATTTCTCAGCAACATTACAAAGTCTCCATAAAGCAAAAATCTGTAATTTGAGACTACTGTATTACTGCAATAATTCTTGCACTCAAACCATCTGTCATCAATGTTCTGTCTCCACCTTCCCCATAATCCTCTGACATGGGCCAGTTTTGGAGAAAAGGTAACAGTATCATTGGACTTAACTGGTTGTTTCCAGAAGGAAAGTTCATGCTCTACAGGTCCAGTAAAGTAGGTGGCTTTTGTAGCAGACACTAAAGTGCAACAGATGAAATGTAAAATACAAATATATTTCAGGACCATAAGGAGACAAAGCCCCTAAACTCTTTTATGCGGTTTGCCTTGCCAGAAGCACTCAGCCTGTTTGTCACTACAGGCAGGGCATCAGCAGAAGTGTCTCTGCTGACTACAGCACTGCAGGATCTCAGTGGGAGGTAGGTATCTCTCAGTTACACTAGTCTTACTCAGGGCTCTAATGGACCAAAGGAACCTTTCACATTCCCCAAGAAAAGCAATGGCCACCCACTGCAGTTTGGCAAGCGCTGGTAATTCCCAGCGAGAACGCCTATTCAGCTGGCAGTCATCTGCATTCAACAGTAGTTTCAGTTTCTTAGTGCACTGAGAGTACATCCCCTGATGCAGTGCTTTAGAGCACATTGAGCATGATGTAAATCATAGATGACAGTAGGGATTTCTGCTCTGAGGGGAATGATTGCAACCCTTTAGCCATATTAAGATAGAAAAATGCAGTCTTGGACACTGGCATGTATGGTAATCTAAAATCATTCTGGCTCTGATACCTTCCCTATGGGGTGAGCTGTGAAAACCAGCTCCAGCATCCTTGGTTGCTTTCTTCAAGCCATCACCAGCACCTCAGTCATCTCTTGATGTAGTGCCGGAGACTTACAGTCAGGCAACTGCAGGTTCAGTCATTCAGCTGCATCATATGTGCAAGTAGAAAAAGACTAACCACAAATCTGGGATTCATCCCTGTGTACAGAATGCCACAATGTGTGCCTTCTTGCTGGCCCTTTATTAATCTCATATGAATATCAAGTAATGAAAGTAGCAAACACAACTGTGTAGCACCCAGCAAGTGCCCTGGAGCAGCTAGTATGCTCCTAAGATAGCTGTGGAAGCTTCTTGGGGCAAATATCCTGAGGGCAGGGCAGGTAAAGGAGAAAGAGAAGATCATCTCTGGCAGCAGCAACAATTATAAGGATCTGTAGATGGGGGGGGGGTTATTTCTTTAATCTCAGAAATTGGAATTAATCAGTGCATAAAAAGACAATACTGATGAGACTTTTTAACGATGGCTCCTCTGCTCCATTTTCTTCACATCAGACACACTAAAATCAAGAGACCAAATATAGATGTCGCTGGGAACTGGGGTCTAGCTGAGAAGGGAAGAAGGAAAAAGGGAGAAGTCTAATCACAGGGGGTTTTTTTACAATTTTTTTCTCATTCCCATTTCAAAGACAGAGTAAAAGAGAAAGACACACACAGAGAAAGAGAGCGTGAATCATTTAGCATGAATTTTGCTTGAGTGAGGACTGACATAAGTGTGTGAAATAGGAAGGCAATGTATGAATAATGCAGAACAAGACTCCGTGTAGACGGAAGACTGTTATTGTGTCCCTGTTTACAGCTACTGAAAGCTCAATCAAATAGATACGGAAAGAGTGCAAAAAGCCTGCATGGTCATCTCATGATGAAAAGGTGTTAAAATACACTGTGGATCACAAAGTGCCACTTCTCAATCACTACACTGAATTTGCTCATCTGCTTACAGCAAGACAAAGAGGAGTTGGTGTTGCTTTCAGTTAAAACTGCAATGACTTCTCTGCAGGTTAGGCTTGCTCTAAGTTGTACCCAAGCTGCACTGGCTGCCGTGGTAGACAAAGGCAGAAATATGGGGGAGAACATATGCAGAGTACCTCTGTCATGAAGTCTTTACCAGGCACTCCTGGGAGAAGGGTTTGTAGAACTACAGAAAACAGGTATTTTTATGAAGGTGACCCCTGAAAGAATTCACATGTGTCCTTCTCCTTATTTACAGTTGGTGCATGCAAGAAGCTGAATGTATTTCTTATTCCTTTTATGGGAGAAAGTATGGCTAGGAACTAGCACATGCTCCCAGGACACTTGGGACAGCTGGTTTCCATTTGTGGTCCTACCACTGGCTGGTTTTGGCTAAATATCATCATTTTTGTGCCACTGGTGAAGCACTTTGAATTCTTCTAACAAAAAGCAGTATGTAAGAGCTGGATATTAATTCAGATTCTTCGAACAAGCCCATCATCATACCGTGTGGTCTCTTATATTCTGTAATTAAGGCACACTTCTGCCCTAAGGAGGATATTCTTATTCCTTCCCTTGCTTTATTCCAGTTCTGGATGGAATTTGCAGTAATTTCTGAGGTAGCCTGTTGGATCCCCTCCACATGGCTGGTCCTTTTCCAAATCACATTCCAGAGTTCATCTGAGTAGTCATGGGAGACTCTGCCTGTATTGTGTGCCTTAAGAATGCAGTAGCTTCAGAACTCACACATCCATTAGCTGCTGAAGATTTCTCAGAAAGCTTTAAGAAATAAGGATGACATTTTGAATAACTCTCTCTCTCTAATTTATCACTGTATTGGACTAGGAAGAGATATAATACAATATTATGTAGGTTTATAGAGGTGACTGGAGGATGTTAATATTTTGTGGCAATACTGAGAAGCTTACCTGGAGGTCCAAGGGAGGGCGTCTAAAAGAAAGACCTTAGAGAGAAACAGAAGGAAGACAGAGGGCAAAGCCAGGACATTAGAGCATAAAGCAAGGGAGATTCAGAAACACTGGTGTTATATTTTGGATTGAAAAGAAACAAAAAAAAAGGGAAGTGGGAGTGTTTTTGAGGACAGGAGAATAAGGTAGCATGAGAGCCTTGGAAGAGAAGGACACACTGTGGATTTATCCTGTTTGTAATAGAAATACTATGTGCAAATAGGCATTCTCACATTCTGTCTATCTAGTTAACCCAGTATCATATAAAAAGGCAGACTGTGAAAAGTCCTTTTGCACAGAGACACACACAGTTTTAAGTACAGCACTACAAGCAGCCAGAATGGAGAAGCAGTGATGCTGATGCAATGCAGTGATGAAAATAAGATTCCTGCCACTTCAGGGATAGAAAAGGCACATCCCATCTGCCTCCCAGAAATCTGCTGCACCCTTTCACCAGCCAAAAGAAGCAGCTAGCTTGAGTCAAAACCAGTCTGCTTTTGGTTTCTCACCTCATGCTTGCCCATTTCCTCTTTTTGCCTGGGAAAAAGTAGAGGTCAGCAGGGATTGCCATGTTTTCAATACACTGTATTTTTATGGTAATATTACAGTGCTGTCTATTTGTGTTTTATCTTTTCACCTTGAAATGGGAGCTGCAGGTGCTTGTATGCTGTGCAGCTATTGCACATAATGAAAAGTGACAGGGCAGTTCAATCTCTGGGGTCCTTTCAGTCCACAGGCTTCCTGCTGAGAAACCCAACAAGGTGGGCACTTGGGTTGATATTTTTTCCTAAGTTGTTCTGACATATCTCCTCTGGGAATTGTACTGATGCCCCCTAAGTCCTATCATGCGAGCCCCCTGGCTGCATCAACTAGCATTTATTTCTAGTCACTCACTGGTAATCTGAGCTCCTATCAAATCAGTAGCCTAAATTTGAAAGGCTCCCTGCTGTGGTGTCCACAAGAGTCCTGTGGTGTTAGATGCTTAATAGGTGATTAAAGGACAAGTCACACTCTTTTCAGCTGTGCTTTGAGCTGTTTTGAGGGAGGATGATATGAAGGGTGGTGATTAGTGTCTTTTGGAGACAAAAGACAAGAAACCTGAAGCAGCCTGAAGTAGCAGCTCTAATATACAGTGAGATCAGCTTTTCCTGCAGACTGTGCAATGCAGCAGAGAAAAATCATTCCAGTGACAGGTCTGATGTAAAACTAGGTTGTGTTCTTGTGCATCTTCCCGTTTCTTCACAGCAATACATCCACTTAATCTTGCTTCACTGTGCTCTGAAGAGCTGTAAAGAAGCACTTCCTTCTCAGACATTCAGATAGGCTGCCACAATGTTGCCATCCTGGAATACATCATATCCCTTTCTCTGCTTCTACAATTAATGTACAGTTCATATTAGCTCTTAATTAAGCATGATAACAAACACTGAATTCAGCTTTTGTAAATTAGGGAGCCCACGAAATCTACCTCTGCATAAATGAAGAAATGCCTCTAGTTGGTCTTTTGTAGAGGAAGATATATTAGACTGAATCCAGGGGCTTCCACACACATTAATATAAATTAAATCTTTGCCTTTCATAAATGGAAACGCATAAACAGATTTCTAAGTCAAAAGCTCTACCGTGCAGAGTCCACAGTTCCTGTGTATTGAACGTGCCCTTGTCTTCCCAGTCCTATTGCTGAGCTGAAATGCATGTATCCCTGTGTTAGCTGGTGAACCAAAGCTGTCCAAGCCTTATGAAGGCCATACTGAATCCTCTTCCCATACATGGAAAGAGATATTCTGTCAATTTGCTCTAAAAGCAGATGAACCTTATTTAGTCCAACATACCACCTCCTTTAATGAAGGTTAAGATATTGATCTCCCTAGTAAATCAAGGTGAGATCTATAGATCCCTCCCAATAAATGATGGTGGATTTATTGATTCTTTTCTTCCCACCCCCTGGAAGTGAAAGCAAGACATATTAGTTCTTCCCCATTAAATGAAAGTGAGCTGTATTAAGGCCACCCCCATAAATACAGGGTGGGCTATGCTGACTTAGACCTTAACCACATAAATGGAGGTGAAATGTATTGATTCCATCTTCTGTAATTGAAGGAGTGTTGTATTATTGTGCTCCTTCCAACATAAATGATGGAAAAACATATTGATTCCATCACTCTTGAGTGAAAGGTGAGTTTTGCTGAAAATCCCCAAAATGAGGAAGGAAAGCCATGCAGAATTTAGCACCTTATTCAGAAATGTATTTTGACCCGTTATTTGCACGTGAAGGCTTTTACTGTATTTGGATGGCAGAGGTGTTACTGCTTAAAAGCTCTGGGCAGAAATGAAGTGAAAAGGAACCATGCCTTCACTGAAGGGATGTAATGCCTAAGTAGAGGGCCTCCTGAGTTCCTGTCCCTGTGCTCTTGTAGACCACCTGATTTAGGCAAGTTTCTTGGCTCTTGCATGTCTTATTTATCCAGTAAGAATAATGGTCTTCCTCTGACATTAGAGAGTAGAATAAATTTCTTCATGACTGTCTACAATGTTCTGTTGGTTAATGGGACCAAGTAAGTTCTGGAGACAACAGAAGAAGTTGATGAAACATTACAGGGCAAAATTGTTTAAAAATAAGGTGTGCTGTATAAGCCCTGTGCCCTAAGAGAAGCTGGGCCTGCACACCGCAGATAAATAATTACCAGCAGCCTGGACCCTGGTAATTTTTGTTCTTTAATTATTCCTGCTCTTTCCTACTCCTTTCTACTAACAGCACAGTTTTTAAATTGCTTTGGCTGATGGGAAAGGTACCAAAGTTACCTCCCCTCCAAGCTATGTACTAATTCAGGAATTCAGTCTTTTGGACTGTGACTGTGCAAGAGAGGCAGTCGGGACAGTGCCCATCTGGAAAGCAAAACATTCAGATTCAACTGAACCCCTCCAAGGAGAATCATGTTCAGCTCAGCAGCATGACAAAGCCCAAGACAGCACAGGGACAGCTGCTGATGGTGTAAAAGAAAGGTGCCAACTCCTTGCTTCCCCAAGGAAATACACTCATTTTCCCCACAGTACTCCATTGCACAGCTGTTGTCTTTTGTTAACCTGTTATGAACATCAAAATCCTTAGGGAAGCTACAGAAGACAAGTGAAGAGGACAGAACCAGCAGAGCCTTGCAGAGAGACCTGCCTCTGCCTTTCTTCACAATTTGTCCTAACAGTAGCAACAAGACAGGAAAAAAAGGAAAACAAAGAAGACAAACAACAAAGTGAATGCAGGCACATGTAGATGACACTAGGAAGTTAAAGACAAAGTCCTTACACATGCCACACAATAAATCCTATTGTCACCTTTTTGCCTGATGTCACAGAAGAGAAATGCACCTCTGGTACTCCGTCTTGTGATGAGCAGGCAGAGTTATGGTGCCCTGTATTGTCACCATGCATCTGCAGGGCACCTCCCACCTGATGTCTGGGGGGCTACACATGCAGAGAGGGGGATATGAGTTGGATATGTGTTATTATTCTGCAAATCTGTAATAGCACAAAACTAAGAGGGTCCCAGGCATCCTAACAGTAGTCATATCCAAGCTACAATAATGACTAATGCAAGCTTTGATCTGTTCTTTAGGAGGAAATACTGAGGTATATTTTACGATGTGTTTCTTAACACATAATAATTTATCTTGAGACCTTACAGAAAGTAAGTTGTGGTAGCTTTTACATGAATTAGCTGTTCCTGGAATATCTTGTGTTCTTCCCATGTGGGTACTTCCAAGCATACTGCTTTGCCCAGAACAGACTCTGAAAATGCCAGTCAAGTGCCAGCCTCCCCCTAAGCCCTTCAATGGAAAAGCCCAATTTCTTTGCAATTCTCTCATATCACCAGCTGTCTAAAACCCTCTTTGAGAGGATTTAAATTGGATTTTGTGCTGATTTTATACAGTTGTCTTATGTCTTCCCCATGTGTGGTGAAAGAGATTTGTTCCATACAGCATTGGGGATGCAAATATCATTCCTGTTTCAATGTGTCATTTGAAAGGAGGACCAGACAGTTGCCATGGCAACAGCACATCTGAGCCAGCTGTAGTTGCCGTGGAAACAGAAACGATGTGAGCCAGAAAAAAATGGTCCCAAAGGACAAAGCATTTTAAAACACACACAAAAATTCCCCTAAACTAAAATAAAATCTTGCAGTGAGATTCTAGGATCGCAGAAACAAGGGGCAAACTAGAGGAGAATGCCAACATCCTCTCATGATCTTGATGTACTTTTTTTTTTTTTTTTTCAAGAGTCAAGGGAGAAGTCATTGAAAATGATCCAGTGATTGCTACAAAGGAGGTGAAAGTAAATTCCACCATAGTTTTGGCCTGGTCTGCTAATCCTTTGGGAAGGTGAATGCTCTGCATTTATTTTTTTTGGTAGTTCTGTGCCATGGAGGCACAAATCAGTACTCCTGTCAGGTATTCCTCTTGTTCACAGCAGGCTCTCCTTCTATAAACTTAACCACGTTTCATCCAAGTGCTTTCAAATAATGACATCGTATCTTTGGAGAATCTCTACTCCCTGAAAGAGGCATAGTTTTTATCATTAAATAGGGGACAAGATGCACTGTTTGAGATGTCCAAGGCCTAAACCTGGGATCCTCAAGCCATGGCTGGATGCCTGGCAGCACTGCAATGTGTGCTCTGGCCTTCAGGGGTGGATCAGTGTGTTTGATAAGTACTAAAGAGAGTAATCCACAACATCCTACATCTCATCAGAGTGTTTTGTTATTGTTTATCTGTAACTCTTTTTTAGCTTTAATGTTACAGCTAATCAGAGGGAATGATTAAAATGGGAAATGAATGGTGCTGTAGAAGAGACTAAGGGAAACATCTTCAGCATCCACAGAGATGTGCAGGTTTGAGGTCTTCTGAGAATGTAATACCAGCAGACACAGGGGCTGACACAGACTGGGCAAAGAGAAGAGAGCAGATGGAGAGAGAAGATGACAAGAACAGATCAAGTAATAGGGAAAGGTGAGGGAGGAGAGCCTCAAACTGGGAAATGACAGAGATGAGGGAGGAGGCTGAAGCCACATGTGCTAAAATAAAACACATGAGAGTTGAGTAGGACAGCAGGTGAAGTTTGAGATAGAGAACAAGGATGGAAGCAGGCAGAGATGAGGACACAGAGTGGAGCAGGATGGGAGACCACAGGACAGGAGGGTGAGCAAGCTGAGGGCAATGCAGTTGGCACAGCAGTATGGGACAGGACAGGCAAGGAGATGAAGCCTGGCTCATATAGGAGCAAGGAAAAGCAAAGAGAAACAGAAGATGTGGAGGCCAGATAGGGCACAAAATGGTTTTCAGGGTAAGAGACTTTTGGTTGGTTTTCATAATATTGCTGTAGTACAGCATATTTCCCTGGCTTTTCTAGAATCACTGCATATATAAATACTTTTGTTAGCTGGTTCACTCATCACACTGTGGTGAAGGCAGCTTAATCCAATATAGTGTTGTACTTAAATTTTTCAAGTATTTCTTTCCTTGCTCTATACAGCTAATGCTATAAAATCTTTCAAGATGCAAACTTTGATTATTTTCCTACCAAAAGCAGATTTAGAAAAGCAGTTTATTATCTCAGGTGTCTTTGAATTGTCACTGCATTTTCTGCCTTTTCATTTTGTGATCTCAGTTCCTGCCCCTTCATTTCAGTCCCACTACTCTCTTTCTGTCCATAATAAAGAGGGAGATGGATGCCATAATCTGCACACACCTGTAATTTCTGTTGAAGCCAAGGGAATCTGCATGCAACTAACAGGAATGGAAGACTTGGCTACGGATTTCTGTTTAAAGGAATAATAAACTGCTCACGTTTACTGAGAAGGAGAAAGAAAAAAGTCTTTATTCAAAATGTAAATATCTTCCTGCTGAGGAGCAAACCCAAAAGTCAGCCTTCAGGATATAAATATTTATGCCTTTTGCATAAACAGCAGATGTAACATTTCCAATTAACTGTCGATCTTTCCATTTCTCTGGCTGCTGCTGCTTTCTCTCACAGTATCAGAATGAGCAGTTTGCTTGATTTGCCTGAGCTCAGAACTGTCACAAATTTCCAGTCAGTAAGATGAAATTGTTCCTGAAAATGTTTTTTTTTATCAGAGCCTAACCATTTCCCTGTATTTTTTATCCCTGGTGTTCAATGTCAGACAAATTCTATTCTGCTGAAAGATGTGAGATTCACAGCCCAGGTAAGAAAACAGAGAAGGAGCAGAAGCAGGCATTGGTGAGAGTCACTGCAGTACAGTCCTGTCCAGACCTAGAAGAAGGCATGAGAGGTCTCTGACCCATTTGGCCACTGGCCCTTCTACCAACACTGCCAGCCTGGGGCTGGGTAGTATCAAGTGCAAGGGCTTTTATGATGTAGCCACCTGTTCATGAAGAACTGCCTCCATCAATTCTTCGGTGTCAGCTTTCTCAGGTGTCTGACATTTAATCCTGCTAATGGCAGCCTTCCTCCTCCATGATTTCTTTCTCTCTGGGAGAAAGCGTGAACTGTGTAAGCAAGAAAATGAACCCTGCTGGAGGTGGTAAACATCAGTTTTCATTGACATCATGCCTACAAAGCAGAAGATTTTGCTGGAGCACTGGAAGGGAGGGTATGGACAAAAAGCAACAGCAGAGAAGCAGTAGTAGTTAAAAGCAAGACGGAAAGACAGGTGCAAGGGGAAAGAAAAGCCCTTGTCTGGAAACATGTCAGAAAAGGGAGATCTCTCTGTTCTTTTCTGCTGAGGATTCTTTTGCATGTTCTCCTGTCTTCTGACCTGTCCCTCGACACCACAAAATTTAGCTCAGTATCTTTTAATTTCCTGGGAATCCAAGAATCAGTTGAGCATTGCTGCAAATCAGGAGCTTCTGTTCAGCTGATCCAGCTTTCAGGGGGAGCTTGAGTGAAGAGCTCTTGGCCTTCCTCCTTACAGGGAAAACTGGCCTGGGACAGGGCTTTGTGCTGCCAGGGGGGTTAGTGTGGAGCTAGGTCAGCCTGGTTCTTTACCTGCCTTGGGAGCTGCATCCTGATGGCTGGCAGCTCTGTAGGTGCTGTTGCTATGGTAACTGGCTCTGCTTTCAAACCATCCATGTGGCAGTGCAGGGATGGAGGCACCTGCAATCCTGCCTGCTTAGGGCTGCACCCTCCTCACACACTTCCATTACCTGCTGCCTGCTTTTCTCCAGGTTCCCAGGACTTTGAGCTGCATTTTTGTCCACTCCTTTGGCTCTGTCTATCATATCCTTCCTGGTTCAGGATTCTCACTGGTGTAAACAGCTGGCCTTTTGAGTAGCACGAGAAATCATCAAATGCTAACCCATAAGAGATGCTCCAAATTCACAAGTAACTGGAATTTTACTTGCTTAATAAGCACAATTTTCATTCTGTTCTGTGCTGTGCCAAAAAAGCATATGTAGTAGTTTCTGTCTGTATTCAAGTACAGTCTTCACTCAAGCATCTGTGACTAGTGATAAGGTTATCAATACTATAAACTCCCAAATGATCACCAACATTTGTATCAGATGAGCTAACTGAAGTGCATTTTGACTACTATTAGAAGCTGACTTTGCTTGGCCCACTTAGTGCAAATCCTTGCATGTGTAGGATTCCCTCACCAGTGGAGCAGGTGCACTGACATAGCTGAAGGTATTACCAGCTGCATACTACCTTCCTCTTCTTCATACCAACCTCCCTGTGTAACCAGTTACATCTAAAAGAACCTGCGGTACCACCAGCAAAGTGTCCAGGCTTTGCCTTCCCACTAGGAACAGGAGTCAGGGTAGCACCAGTGTTGACTGACTCCTCTGTCATGCCCTGTCCTTGCTGGAACTCACACCATTCCTCATGCCTGGGGAGCTTCATGGGCACGAGGTGGCCCTACCAACTTTCTTAAGTGGATCAGTGCATATTAACAATTCAGAATGGAGTAATCTTGAAAAGACTGAAAGTCAGTTTTCTTAAACCTAAAGGATTTATTTTTTTGGTTCAGCTCCTTTGACTGTGGCTGACTGTCTGGTATTTCTCTTGAGCTTTCACTGCTGGCTGAAGAGTCTCTCTAGTTTAATGGCATCCATTAATCATACAGCTATGCATCTAGGCAGCACAAGAGCTTAGAATTCAAGTTACAGTACTGATGAACGTTGGCCTGGCTTCTCAGGTTGAGGGTGCTCTAAGGTCAAGTCAGAGACTTTAGGCTCTGTTCACACTTTGGGTGTAATGTAGGACACCCAGGATGTAGATAGCTGCTTGTTTGGGCACAAGAACAGACTTTCAGCTGAGCATGCTTAGTGCTCCAGGTCACAAGTCACTCTTGGGGCTGAGGTAAAGGGAATAAAGCCACTGTCACACTTTGTGGATTTGAAGGAGATCTGAGAGCTGCAATGGCCCTCCCAAGAATTGTCCCAATCTATTATCAGTTTTAGTAAATCCTTACAAAGACCAGGGCCTCAGTCTCTCATGCCCACTGCCTGCTCTTCTAAAAGCAAATGATCATCTTATGCACTCTTTGTTCTCTGTGTTTTCCCGAGAACAGTTTGTCAGGTTGCTACCAAGGTATCCAGTTTTTCCAGTGCTGAAGGACCTAAAGTCAGCACTGTCTTCTCTCAGATGCCTTGCAGATGCTGTGATGATCTGTAGGTACAATAAGAAGCAGCTTTCCCAACTATCCTCCCACTCTTAGCTGGATACAAAAGCAACTGAAGAGCCCGTGGCTCGAGTTTGCAGGAATGAATGAAAAATGGCCTTCACGGGATTCCTTAGTCAGCTTTTCCTAGCTCTTCTCTTGCCAAGATGGTATTCAAAGGAAAATGCCATGGCCTGATCACAGCCCACAGATCACCAGTCAGACAGCTCTGTGCTAGACACTCCTGGGTTTGCTGCATGATCCACGTTTCAAGGCCCCAGGTAAGCATTACGGTGTGCACCACCGAACGGCTGCACCGGCACCTCTCATCTGCGCAGCCAGCAGTTGTTTTTATCACTTTCTTAGGATACAGGATCCCTTGTGTTACCATAATCCTGAGCTTTACATATCTTCAGGGCCCTGATACAGCTGTGAAAGTACACTAATGCAGACGCAGATGAGATATGTCCTTTTACAACTCCCATGTAGCCTCAGAGAGCCCTTTAAGGAAGGTCCCTTTGGAGAAAGACTTCAACTATTTGTGCATTACGTTATATATGCTCAGAGTATTTGGAATAACTCATTCTTCCCAGATTTTAAACTACATTTCAGTAGCCAGGCCCTTGAATTTGCACATTAAGCAGCCAGACTCACTGAGCTGATTCTCTGGAGTCCTACTGACACGTAAGAGATCCATCTTGCCTTTCCCATGTCCTCCATGTACCCCATTCCTTTCTCAGTCTGTGTCAGGCATAATGACTCAGCAAACACATATGCTTCTTGTTGGCAGGTAGTGCAGGCATTTGCAATGTTGAATATTATATGTCCTTTTATTTATCTTGCCCAAGTGCAAAATTGACTGTATACAGACTGTTCCATTGTCACTATAATATTTTGTTCAACATCCCAGCTTCCTTCAAGAGAGGAAACAGCCTGCAGGTGCTGCAAACCCTTTTTCTTCTTCTTTTATGACTAGAAGAAACTACTCTATTCCTCTAAGGCTTTTAGTCTGACTTGATCCTGGCTCACCCACCTGCCTGCTTTCTCTGGAGAGCTGGCAGGTGAATATTTTCAGTCATTTACTTTAGAGCTGTTCTATCATCCTTCTACTTATTTCTGCCATAAATTATGCCCAGAGGTTAGGATGCCCTTATTCTCCCACTCACAAAGGAACCAAAGGAAAATATTCTGCAGGGCACAGAGGCATCTTTGGGTGGTTTGTAAATATTTCCAGAGGCAGATATACTGGGGAATGAAAAGAGCTGTAGTCTCTACCTTGTAAGCATCGCCTGAATTAACCTGCATCTTCTAGGTTATGCAACAGGGAGCAGTTGTGCTCACACAGCCCCCTCTTCCCACTGTGATTTACATCCAGCGTCTGCGAGATACACCAGCTGGTGCTTCAAAGCATATAGAAGAACTAATAAAAAAAAAAAAAAGCCTTGAGAGATTATAGCTTATTCCTCATGCAGTGGTTTGACTCATTAAAATCAGTGGAGCAATTTTCAGTGACTTCTCTGGGATTGGATCAAGCTCTAAAAGCACAAGCCTTGAGAACTGGACTGCAGCCAACTTACTTAAGGGAAGCAGAATTCCAAGCGAGTTTTCATTTTTAATTCAGAAGCTAAATAAAATTGAACATCAGTGCATTTAGATGGGTTAGCTCCAACAAAAATCCAGGGAACTGAAGGAAGTGATACTTCTTGTGTGTTTGCCTCTTCTTAGCTATACCCTAAGGGGCTGGCTGCTCTACAAAGCAGTATCAGTTACCCAGCAATGAACTACTGCTCTTATTATTACTATATGCCTAGGTGCTCATTGTAGTCTAGGGCTCCAGCAGACTGGACAGTAGTAGTAGACAAGTGTAGAGCAAAGAGATGACCCTTACCTTCCAGAGCATCTTGGAGTCTAGATTTACCATTTTATGCTGAGTTTGCTGATGGGTGTTGCACCACAAAAAGTGGCTTTATTTTTTTTTTTTTTTTCCCTGCAGAAGTCAATTATGTTCCTAGTGCCCCAAGAAGGTGACGGGAATGTTTGAGCTTCTTGCTTTGACAGGAAATATAAAACATTAAGCCCTGGTTTTGCCACTCAAATTCCCCTATGTTTTGTTGGAAAACACCTGCAGAAGCTCATTCAGCATGAGGGTGAACTTGGTTGTATCATACAGGCTTGTTTACAAAATGCAGCATTGCCTGCCTCAAGGTCAAATGGGTACCTTGTGCCAAGGCTCCCTGCCCCATTCTAGGTAGCAATGGAGAATTAGCCTACACTATCCCAGTACTTCATGAGTATGTGCCTTCCTCAGAAATATCTCTTTTTCTGCATCTTTCTCTTTTCTCTTTTTTTTTTTTTTTTCCCTCAGCATGCGCTGGTTTCCTGCCCTTTCCTTTGATACTTCTTTTTGGTTTTTGTCTTTTCCGATAGCATCACCTAGTCACCCTCTGCATACAATTCCTCTGAAGAAGGGCAGACATACAAAAATAACTGTTGTAAATCTCTCCCTATAATTCACTTGGTTTGTGAGGTGCAAAAATACACCTAATTATTTAATTTTTTGAGGGGCTACTGTGCTCCTTGTGTTTAGATGAGCCATAATCATGTTCTTCCAGACCCCAGGAAAGGAAGCTCAAGAAATCCTAGAAGGTTGTCTCTGTTTTCCGCTTTTGCTGTCAAAACCTTTGCCAGTGTGAGAGAATAACTCCAGTATGAGCAAAGAAAGGATAAAGAAGAAGAGAGGGAAAGCAACTCAGAAACTTGAGGGTAGTTCTGGCTCTGCACCAGCAGCTGGTGCTCATCTTTGACAGGTACAGGGAGAAATCAGGCTGAAGAGGGATCTCAAGCAAGCAAACAAACAAATCACCTAAATGAACAAGCTGGGTAATAAAGCAGAGCTGAGAATCAGTAGCTAACGAACACATCTCTGTCACCGTGCCGCTTTCTCCTGGGTGGAAGGGGAGTCAATTACCCACCTTCCAACAAGCTATTGATCAAGCTGCTGCCATGTATTGAATTGGAGACCTGGCCACCCTGCGTGTGGCTCTTTGATTTTCTCTCCCTCTGTAGTAGCACGTGGATGGAAGCCAGATGAGCCAGCACAGGGCTATCGATCAATCCGCCTCCTCCCCCTCCTCCTCCTCCTCTTCTTCACCCCGGCTGCCATGGCAACCAAGGCTGCTGCAGCAGTAGCAGCAGCAGCAGCAGCAGCAGCAGCAGCAACACTGTTTACCTGGTCTATTTATTTTCCTTTTCAATATCCTTCCCTTCCCCCCACTGCTCTCACCTTGGCATGATATTGGCAAAGCACTCAGCAGTTGTAAAAGGGATGAATTTTTATGACTCTGAGGAGGACAATGCAGTTCTCGGCTCTACTTTATCACCCAGTTTGTTCATTTAGTTGATTTGTTTCTGAGGAACCATTGCCTATAAACAACAGATATCTCAGTCACCAACTAGGACATGCTCCAGACATGGAGGAGGACCTGTCATCCCAAAAATACAGGTCTCCTTCATATGGTTTAAGTGTGCCTGTACTAAGATGTACATTTTCTTCTTATATATTGCCCAGGAGTTCCAACAGAGAACTTATTCCAGGTATGGCATCATTTACCAGCTGTTAATCTCACACAACTCCTGGGACAGCATATCATAAACATCAGGTGCACCAGCATTTCTTTCAGGTCTTCAGCCACCTTTGTAAGTTGTGTTGAGGGTGCAGCTGCTATGGAAGGAACAGTGACCAGAGTCATCTCCCCAGTAGAAGGCCTTTGCAGAATGTTCACCATGGCTTCCAGCTGCATACAATGAGCAGTTCCGTTTCTGGCTCTTCCCAGTTCAACAGCACTTCCAATCATCCTTGCAATCTTCCCAAGTGGTAATGCAGTCTTGTCCCATCTCTTTTCTCATATTGCTTTCATTGCCGGTAACTGCAGGATGACAGTCATGCTGCAAGGACCAAACAGTAGATAAATGAACAACATTTAAGGAGTAGCTCATTTCCCCTTTCCTGAATGTGTTATTTTTTGTGCTGAATCATCCATCTGCTGATTCTCAGTGTAGGATTCTCTGCCGAAAAAGGCTTTGTGCAGAGTATGAAATATAAGACATACAAACAAAAAATATTTCTTAGAATATAATACAGGTGTCCACTTCATCTCAAAAGTCTTCCTGGCTTCCTTTGAATTGAAATTCTTCACCCAAGTCACACATTCCTGATTCTTTCCACTGTAAAGCCATCAAAACCCTCCCAGGAGACTCCCAGTTTTCCTCATAATTCAGTATGATTGATACAGGATGTAAAAAATCAGTTGATGTTATCAAGAACATATTATCTCTCCTTGAAGCAAAGCATTATAGGATAAACTGTGGAATTTGCTACTGCATGATATTAGGGAAGCAAATACTGTACTTTAAAGGAGAAAGAGACATCTCTAAGAAACAGAAAGGCACTGGGAATTGGGTGAAAGGAAGTTCCAACCCCCAGTGCTGGGACGCAGAGGAGGACTGGGGTCAGTGAGGAGTCCTACTTAATCCTTGTGTTTTGTCTACCCTAGATCACTGCCATGCTGGGAGTATTCCAGCCACCATCCTTGCCTCTGAATAGTTTGTATAATCAAACTGTGTCAGATGCTCTACCAAGTTCAACTAGCCTAGAGTGTCCCTTTTTGCAGGAGCTCAGATCCAAGATTGGCTGGGCAATGGATTTATTAAGAATGAGCAAGTCTTGGACAGTCTCTGCAAAATGAGACTGGAATTGGGTATCCAAGCACTACCACACATGAGGGCCTCACCTCACTGGGGGACAATTGATTCAGCGCACCATGAGACAGAGGTACCTGTTTGACTGGCTGGAGCAGTGACAGTACCTGATGTGACATGGCAGGATGTATGATGCCAGTGCAAATTGTCAGTAGTTATTAACTAATGAAATTGTTATGCCCATAAGGCACTTAACACTCTGCAGGAATGGAAAAAAGCCCGGACCCTGCCCTCAGGAGCAGAAGATATAAAAAAGCAAGCACAGACCAATAGTGAAAGGAAAACAATACAGAAGGGGTGTAATGAGAAGCAGCACATAGTTTTGCAGTCACAATTTATGTCTGGTTTTGCAAAGAAGGGTTTGCATGATCATAAGATCTTTGGTTGGGGGAGAGTGTATGACATCATGGGTCTGTCAGATGCATGTATGATTTTTGATACATTGGTCAACTAAAAGCAAATTGGATGGGTGAAAAGCTGGCTCACACATAGTTAATTTCATTAAAACAAAAAACCAAGATAAGACCCTTTCCCTCAGCTTGGAAGTAGGTTGCAACAGGACTTTCTATTTTCTCAGACTTCAGAAAATTCACACAGACTGCAGTTCTTAAAAACACATGGAAGAGCAAGCTTTTAACTGGTGCTTGGAATCAATAGAACACAAAACTGTAGGAGATCAGACTATCTTAGTTGCAGAAAGGTGGCCTGAGTAGAGATGCTGATGCAAAAGGTGGAGCAAAGAGGTATTAGGGAATGACATGAAAGGGCGTGAGGAGACTGGCAGGGCTAGCAAAAGCTCACATTATTAGTGGAGGAGGCAGGGAGAAGCATACTGGAAAAGACAGTCTAGCACAGGCGACTTTCATTGTAACAAGTTCCTTAAACTCAAAGTAATGTGAGAAGCAGTAGATAAATTCAAGCCAGGGATGTGACAGTGTGCTGCAGAGATGACCTTTCTAGCTCCATTTGCTGTGTTCTGCAGGGAGGAGAGGTGCATGTCTGGTCTGGGAAATGAATTCTATCGTAATACAGACCAGAGATCCAGAGCCCTTGCTACAATGGCTATAGGAACAAAGATCTTGTAAACACAGGGTGTGAAGAAAAATTAGTTTGTCCACAAATTGGATGGGTGAAGTAAGAGAGAGAGCAATTGCAACACCTAAGCCACACAGGGCTGGCTGTGGAGCCTACCAGAAGAAAATCAGTGAGCAGCAAGTGTAAGAAAGGTTAGGATTTCATTTTTATCCGGTATTTTAATTAATGGCAAGATGTGCAAGAGGGAGCATGCATTCAGGATACCAAATGAGAGCCTGACCCCACCCAGCCCGTCTTTTCCACAAAACATTAGCGTTTCACTAGGCACACGCTGCTGTGCTGTTTCATCAGACACGCCGCTCTGGTGTGGATCATATGATATGGCAGCCGCTCCGGCAGGCGGGAGCAGCGCAGCCTGCAATTTCCTGCTCATATGTAACTGGGTGGGGTGAGTAATGCTGGAACGGCACCATGAGGCACCCCGCTCTGCTGTTCGAGGCAGCTGAGGTGTTGCTCTTGCTGTTCTGGCAGACATTCCCCAGGGCATCCGAATGCTCTTACACTCTGCTACACTCAGAGCACCCTCCCGTAACCTGTTTCTCTGCGCTCGCCCCGTCACTTTCTCCGCAGCCTTTTGCCGGCGGTCGCCGCTGTGAGGCCTACGGGTCTGAGCGCGGCACACTCGCCTCCCCCTGCCCCGGGGGTGGGGCAGGACGGTCCGAGCCGAGGCACGGCCCGCGCTGCGGAGTCTATTCGGGAAACGCCGCGGGCTGCTCAGAGAAGGGGGGCGGCCTGTCCCGGCAGCTTTGCTGGCCTGCGCGGGGCTGGGGGCACCGCCTCGCTCCTCCCCGCCTCCCTACAATGGCCGGGCCGCAGCCTCCCCGCCGGGCCGCCCGCCCAGCAGGCCCCGGCCCCCCACCACCCTCTCCAGGCGAAGGTTGCTTTTTTTTTTTTCTTGTGTGTTTTTTTTCCTTCCCTTTCTTTCATTTTTTTTCCTCTTTTCCTGCTCCGAGACATTTTCCTACGTGCATTTTTCTCCAGTCGAGCTAATTTACGAGCTGGGTTTGGCTAGGAGCGCAGTTCCCGGCCCCAGCGCGGCGAGGGCGGCGCGGGGTAGGGGGGCTCCCGCTGGGCTCCCCAGCCGGGGAAGCGCACGTCTCCCCGCCCGACATGAGCTGTAATTTCCGGCAGACATTTGAGGTCTCCGACATCTGCACCAAGGCGCGGCAGCTCCCAGCAACCCCCATGGCCGGGAGCGGGGCGGCCCCTCCTGCCTCCTCCCCAGCCATTTGTGTTTTACTCATTTCCTGCTCTCAGTAATGAGGCCAGCCATGGCGCGGTGGCTGTGGAGCTGCTGAGAAGGCGGATTGTTAAACACACACACATGGATGTTTTTGTTTCAGGATGAATTTTTAGTGCTCGTGAAAGGGAGGGGCTAAGCGGAGTTCGCTGGAGCCTGGCACAGGACCAGCAAGCTTCCCGGCAGCCCTCTGCCAAAAGAATCCAGACATCCAGCCCCCCGCCCCAGCTCCTGTGGCCCCTTTTTGTCCGCTCTCTTCCCCCCCTCGGCTGTTCAGGGGCCTCTCTCCGGGGCAGCACTGCCCGGGGACCCTGCAGACCCCCTGCCCACCCACGCCTGAGTCCCTTCGCCGCCCCAGCACAAAGTTCCTCCCGCCGTGCAAACACGCTGCAGTCCTGACCCCTGACTCCTTAATCCCAATTTTTCTTCTAGGTTGTCTGTGGAATTACTGCAGGAGGGTGGACGGAGGCTGTGATATTAACATCCTCGGAGTCGAAAACAACTAGAGGCCAAATCTATTCATTGCAGTAGTGACTTGAACTAGGTGAAATGTCGACAGAATTACTCAACACCACAGCCTCAAACTCTCGGTACAGAACATAAACAAACCTTCTAGTGATGTTTTGTATCGTCTCCAGCCCAACCCCAACCCACCCATCTGTTTCATTCCCCAAGGGACCAAAGGGACGTGGGTCTCCTGGCATGTGATCATCTTCTCCTACACATCTGCCACAGATGAACTCTGCCATTTGTCTCCTGTTACAGTGTGCTAACAGGATTCTGCGGGTTTTGTTCAGTTTTGTTCTGTTTTGATTTCTTTTTTTTTAATTTGTCTTTAAAGAAAAAAGAGAACAAAAATATTTTTTGGCTGCAGCTATCAGCTAATTTTTGGTTGCTTTCGAATGCCAAGGGCAGCAGGATCCAGGAATTCATCTAGTGGTGCCAGCAAGAAAGCACTGACCCAAACAAGGGAGCCAGAACTTGGACTGCAGTGCTTGCCAGGGATCAGCGAGAGGCCAGAGAGCCCATGCTGCTGAGTCATCACCGCTCCAGCTGCTGCGAGCCTTTTCTGGGGACGCGGCTGTTGCTAAGATTCCTGGGAGCTGACTGATTGCTCCTTCTATAGTCATGGAACACACACACACGTCAAAGGAGCAAGGAGCCGCAGCTGGGCGAGCTCAGAGCGAGCACACAGCCTGCTGGCCGTGCGCGGCCGCGCTCCGGGGCCGTGCGGGGCTTGGTTGGTGCCCCGCGGGGCTGCGCTGCGCTGCTGCTCGGGCTCCCTTTGCAGGCACAGAGCTGCCTCGTTCCCTGGAAGCTCCGTCTGCCTCCCACTCACGGCGGCATTTAAAAAATCAAAAAGTCCAGGCAGTGATTCTGTACAAAGTTTTCTTTCTGTTTGTACTTGCGCGTTTCATCATGTTACCCGCCCCCCCTGCATTTAGAGGTAGGGACATGCTTAAAATCTGTGCAGTGCATTCCTTGCCGGGTCACTGTTGGGTCGTTCTCTTCATGCATTAAATAAACATGTTCAGTCAGCAGGCAAGTAAAGTGAGCACTTTTCAGTTCTAGGGCCCAGAACTGAAACAGGTGATAGATCTTATAAGCCCTGTAAGGTTTCAGAGTATTCTGCAGTTTCACACACTGCACAGGAAGGGAGTGCTTGTTCATGAGCACTCTGCATTTTCCTTCTGCCAACTGAATATTTTTAATCTTTTTATTCTCCTGCCTTTTATCTACTTGAGGTACCTACCTCCCTTGGATGCTGAAGTTACCCTTGTTTCCTGCTCCACATTTGACACTCAACAAACTACATGCACTCAGGATTTCAAATCTCATGCTATATAATCACATTTAGGTTGTTAAAGCCTAAGGATATAGGACTTGTCTTCTGATATTAGACACATCACTGATTTCAAAGGAATAACTAATCATACTAACATTTAATAGTAAAATTAATGATTCCAGAGCCCAGTCTTCCTGCTTCTCTGTTGAGTGTTTGTTGAGGTGCCGAACTCAGAATTACAAATTGCCAAATGAGGATGCAGAGCACTTGAGTTTTGTGGTCACTTTTTTCCAGTAGCACCTTGGAGTCCTACCCATGGTCCAAGATCACTGTATACCATAGCACTAAAAAAGGCTCTCTGCCCCAAAGTGTTCACAGTCTAATAATGAAACAAGAGACCAACAGTGGGCAGCAGTAGACGGGGGGGACCAGCAGGAAATTAATTGGTTTTGGCCAGCATGGCAGGAGGTGTTTTTCACAAACAAGTAAACCAGCTGAATTTTAGGGCAGTTTCAGGTCAGGAAGGAGGGATTTTCTGAGATCCTTAAAAAGAGTTTTTAACTTGATAGCTCCTTTTTGCAGGAGAAAATAGACACCTATGGCTATTTCCAAGAAGGAGCTTTAACTATTGCATAAGGTCAGTAGCACATTTAAATCTACTTCTGGCCAAATCAACACAGAGGTAGTCCCTCAGCATATGAAATTTGTTTAAGGAGACAAATGTAAGATGTAGCCAAATGCAGACATGAGTAAACTTACGTGTTACGTGTTTGGAGAAAGATAAGAAGTCATATACATACCAGTACAGAAACAAAGTCTAAATTGCTCAAAGTGGATGTGGGCAATCTTCATCACACCAAATGCAAGAAAAGCCTGAGGGATACAACAAAACTGCTAGGAAAAAAGTGCTTGGGGTCTGGAAGAAGCCACTCAATACCGATTTTAAAGGAACAGTTTAAATGGGCTCAGATACAATTTTTCTAGCTTTAATTTATACGATGGTTTAGGTATTGTAGAAAACAGGGGGAAAAAGCGCTACACACACAAAGTTTCCAATTACTTGCATACACAGACTTGGGAGCTGCTTTTGGCTTGTGGTCTGATGGTATGCCTGCATGGGTGGTGCATGTATGATGGAGCTCATCTTTCCACTCCATGCAGTTACATGCTATGCTTAAAAAATTCTGCAGTTACAAGATCTGAATCACTCTTTTTTGTTAACCGAGAGCGGTTTTATGCCCCTAGAGTGACTAGCGCTTCAGAATACAGGAAAGTCTGTTGGGTATTGCTTGCAGAAGCTCATCACCATCAACACAATGAGAAAGTACACTCTGGCCTAAGGTGCTACACAGCATTCTCCATTTCAGAGAATTTTGGTACCATAAGACCCCTTAGATCTGTTGTAAAGCATCAGTCACCACTTGTATTTGAGACATATGTCTGCTATGGCGGGGATGGATGGCAAGGGATGCTCAGGAGCAGCTTAGGCTGCACATGACAGGAATTCTTAACACTAGCTTTGAAGAAGAGGTCAAGCTCCATTCTGAGCCATTGTTCAGCCAGCCCTATAAATACCATCTCTGGAGCAACCAGATCTTCCGAGCTACTAATCCGTGTTAAACCTCCCACATTCAAACATGATAGTAAAGTGGCCCATGAAGAGATGGTCCTGTGCACATGTTTGTCACTGAAATCTAGGACTGTCCTCAGCAGGGGTTCAGGTTTGGTTGTGGCATAGAGGGTGTTGGCAGCTCTATATTCATTCTCCTGGGCTTGCCTGCAGTGCTAGCTTCAAGCTCCAGCTAACCTCTGCAAAACTTTCTTTCTCTAGACACTAGTGATAATTACAGAGCCTTTGAAATGGATCCTTTCTGCTTATAAGATGTATGTTTGTACAATATGGACAAGGATAGCTGCTTCCTCTGCCTTTAAAGAAGTCATGTGAAGAGCCCCTGAAGGCTTCAGCCTTCCCCCACTACTTTCTACATCAATTCTATGTCTTTATTTTCAAGGCTGCCTGTGAAACTATCCAAGAATATATTAGAAAAGCCTCTTTCTTTGCATGTTGATAGCACTGTTCTTCTGAACCTTAGGATAGTGAAAGACAAGGCATTCTGTAAGCAGGGTCATGGCTTTACAGATCACTCTGCTTGAAGATATAAATCTCCTTTCTCTGGCTTTACTGAAGACAGATCTGAAAACAGCAGAGAAAAGACAAGAAGGTGAAAGAAAAAAGAGATGAAAAGAAAGCACGAGTGAAAAGAGCTAAAACAGTGAGAGAGAGGGAGTGAGGAAAGAAGCAGCTTGAAAATACAATTAAATCAGTTACAATGAAGAAAAAGGTTTTACCTTTCCTGAGACGTGGGAAAGAAAATCAGCCCAGTGGGATGCCATGCATTGTTCTGCTCTTAGATACTAGAGAGAGAGAGTTTATGAGCATATGGAGAAAGGAATTCCATGCAGTACAAAGAGAGATGCTTATATAGGTGATGTATCTGCTTATACAGCTTAGGCCAGTCTAGCTCTGTGCAGTACATAAACAAAACAAAGTCCTATGCCAGGGGGGTTGCAGCTGTTTTCTAATGTCATTCATGAGAGCATTTGACTTGATGGCAGCAGGGATCCCAAATCATAAGCTTTTTATGGCATGTAAATTTTAGCCTTACTGATATTTCTATCCTGAAGCTTTAAAATTACTGTAGTAATACAGTCTTCTGAAGGTCACCAATACTAAACAACTCCAATATCCACAGATACTGAGCAATCTCAGGACCACTGTGAGATTATATTAATGTTGGTGTAAGGAGTCTGTCATGGGGAGAGAAATCCCCACTCCCATGTGCATACTTTGGAAAGCCCAAACCTTTAGTCCAAGAGACTCAATAGGATTGTTACAGGATTGTAATTCATGGAAGTGTCATGCTTTAGTGTCATGCATCAGTGTCATAAAGGTTGAAAAAAGTGTAATTAATCATTAATTGGTTTGTGATTCTAGAACATGTCAATTACAATTAAAACAAAAATCTAAATGAAACATCCATATCCACTATCATTTTATAGCACATATCTTTAATGATCTCTCAGTCGCTGTTACATTCCATTGTCCAGCTTTCTCCTGACCCAGAGCAAGCCTGACAGTGCTGTTTGTACCACTTCAGTCTTACCAACAGACAAATACTTCCCTAGATTTTCTTTGTAGAAACTACTAGCAGGTTTTATTTCATCTATGGTAGAAACATCTCTTTCTATTTCTGCTATACTATATTACAGTCCACCTAAAACTTCTTTCCCTCTTCCATATATCAAGTAGTCCACTTGCAAAATCAGGGTGCATCCCCATTTCTCAGAAGGGGTTCAATTGCAGAGTGCTTTGGTGAATTTTAGCATTAGCAACATCTAGTTTTACAGACTATATTGCATTACATTTAGAGAAAAAATTGAAAACCTTAACTGTTGTTCTGAAGTAAATGAACAAAAGCTGTTTCTGGAGGCAGAGCAACTCACAGGGTTCAGTAATACACAACAGGGCTCCAAGTCAGGAATGTTCTAACATGGGATTCCTCACAGTGGGTCATGAGATACTGGTTGATCACATCACTGTTGAACAGAGTGCTTAATCGCTTGCTCAGCATTAATACTTGTATGGAGAGGTTAAAAAGAATTAATAGAGGGCAAGGAAGCAACCGCCTTTAAAAGGAGTAAAAGCACACTTTGACATTGTGAGCAAGTCAGCTAGCTTCAATATCTGAAAGAACACTGGAATAAATTATCAAATAATCAATTCATAAGCACCTAAAGGATATCAAGGTAATCTAGGACAACCTGGCTTCATTTGTTAAGAACAAATAATGTCAAAACAATTTAAATCCCTTTTTGACAGGGTAACTGCCTAACAGTGAATGGCAAAATAATAGGTATTTATATCTGGATTTCTGTAAGGATTTCAGTGACTCATCTAACCTTCTTCTAAGAATATGGCAGAAATGTGAGGTAAACGAAATCATCATGAAATAGAAGCACAATTTGTGGAGATGCATTTTGAAGGAGAAGTTTTCAGTAAGCTGTTTGATCTCAAAGGGGTGGCTAGAATTTTAAAAGAAGCCCCCAGGTCTGTGTTGGTCCTACTCAAAGATCGGAATTTGTAAGTTTCTGGTAAATGAAGAAATGGCCAAAACCTAGTTCAGTAAAAGCATCCTTTTTTTTGGTGTCAGCATAGATGAGACAGAGCTCAGTGAATACTTAAGATAGACTGCCATAGAACAAGAGCAATCTTTGAGAGCCCTTATGGTCTTACATGTCTTTGCTTTCTGTTTACTTGACCATTTGACTGATACGAGAACTTTCTGATTCATATTTTTATTTGTAAGCTGATTTTTTTTCAATAGCTCTATCTGACTTTTCTTGTAACCTCAGAATAGGAGTACATGAACCGGCTAAACTGAGATTATCAATTTGTCTCTCAAATTGTTGTAGCCCCTGTCCTGTTTTGACCAGACGATAGCTCATGCTTTTGTGGACCAGCGTGGAACCTGCAAAGGCTTCCAAACTCCTGGCCACCCATTATGATGAGCTTTGTGCCTCAAGCTTAGCCTTTCCAACTCTGTCTCTAGCCCAGAAAAATTATTAATAAATTGTATTTAATAAATTGTGAACTGATTTCAGTATGCAAATATAATATATCTGGAAGAAGGAATACACCTTTGTCTAGGGAACTTGATTTTTAATCTTATCTTTTTGTATAGCATAAGCATAAGACAGGAGTTTTAGCAGCTGAAGGGAAGGTGGGTCAAAAAAGTTTCCAGGAGTAAAGGGATTAAGCATACATGAACCAGCAGCTATCAAGTTCTCTGCCACAGCCAGTCTTAGGGATGAAAGACTGATTCTTGCCTTGATGTGTGTGCTAGATTCATGTTGGCAAAATCTGTAGGCACACACTTACCATATTTTGAGTGTCATGTGTCCCACAAGACTGAACTGGAATATGTGTGCTGGAGCTTGTGACAGCAGCACCAATAACAACTAAAAGAAAACCCCAGCCTAAATCGAATCCCAGAATGAGAGTGATGCAAAGATGCATTTCAATGAATTTCTGGGCTGAAATGGGCTGTGTGGTGTCTGACTTGTGGTCATTTCAAATTTGCAGTCACAGCTGTTATAGTCAGATTCCATTAAACACAAAAGAAGCAAAAAATCCCTGCATGTACATACCTCCCCCTCCGTCTCATCATATATTCAGAGAGGACAGTCACACAAGTACACACAAATATTCTCCCTTGACACAAGCAAAGAACTGCTGACACCTTTAGCACTGCCATCCATTCAGTGTTACTTTCAAATATTTGATGCATTGCCATACAGCAGTATTAATATTTGCCCTCCTCCACAGCTTTCCTGTGACACCATGGCTGCAGGGGTCACATGTCATCCTCCCAGTGAATAAGGGCACAGTTCTGGCTGTGGAAAAAGCCACAAGTCAGAGGCTTTGCACTTCTGTCACCTTCTTGCCCACACACATTGTGCATAGTCATGGGTATGCAGAGCCTGCTTTAAGATAAGGGTCAGAGGCTTCTGTTAAAAGATTCAGAAATAATTCCTTTGTAGAATTTCTCTCTCACTGCTGCAAACAGAGTTGTGCTGAATGACCTTTCTAATGAACATGGTTACCTACTCTGGTAAGGCAGTGTATGTAAGGGAGTGAGCTGGGTGCTGCTCTGCTTTGTACCTCCATCACATCCATGATAGCTGGGCTGTGACAGTGATGCAGGATAGGTAGGGATTAATCCAGCTAGGGACAGGCTGTGCAGTGAAGTCCAAGGAAGGAGAGGGGATCAATCTGTTTTCTGACAGTGTTGTGTTTTCCTGAGTTCAGTGTCCCTCTATTCTGAGTCCCTGTTCAACTTGGTGAGCCAGTGGCATGAGGATACCCAGCTCCCACCCCTTTCCCATGCCCTTTGACACTAACTGTTCCACAAGTGACCAGCTGAAGAACGGAAAGATCATACAGGTGATTTTGTGCTGGGTGTAGTTCAAACCATAGATTCTCAGCAGGTGTTTCTGGATCAGTTGTGTAAGGGATGGTTACGGGCTGTGTGGGACCATATATTAAGCTCTCTTGAGTTAAAGATCTGCAGGAGCAGAATTTCTTCTGCATCCCACACAAGATAATTGACCTTACTGTTAAAACTTCTTTTGTATTTATCTAAATCTTCCTTGTATCTAATTCAAATTACCAAATATTGACATACCTTTTTTCTCAAAAACAATACAGTCAAGTACCATCAGAACTCTTTCCTATATATATCTACTTAGAGACTGTAAACAAACTACATTAAATAAACAGATTAGGCATCTCAATCTGTTATAGAGGGATATGTTTTACTGCTTCCATATTATTATGGTGTCTTGCTTGAGAACCTTTTCCAGTTGATCAGCAT
Organism: Polioptila caerulea; assembly: GCA_013397295.1. NCBI lineage: Eukaryota > Metazoa > Chordata > Aves > Passeriformes > Certhiidae > Polioptila > Polioptila caerulea. The sequence goes on from VYXF01012226.1 coordinate 939,942, forward strand.
TCTTCCCTCAGATGTGTGTATTTGGTTTCCTCGCATCATCTCAGAATATTTTTCCAGATCCTTGCAGTCCTGGAGACACTCCCATTTTGGAAGCTCTTGTGCTAGTTACATGACTTTGCACTTGACTGTAATCAAGGATATGTTGTTCAGATAAGTCCACGTTACAAAGATCTCCAGGTGGATCTTTATAACTACCATGACCTGTCATTATTTATTTTATTGCCAATTCTTCTGTCACACAAACGGATGTTCTATTTTTCTTTTACTTAATAGAGATATTGAGTAGTTTTACACTCAAAACAGATTTCTTAGGTGCTCAGTAGAATAAGTCACATATAATGATAATCCTCCATTTACAGTTACTTTTTAATGATGCATCTGTTGGGTGGGAATTGAATTTAGTAATAGTAAGGGCAACATTGATTTGTGTAGTGATATTTTTTTATCAAAGGCCAGAAAAGACAATGCCAGCTGCCTTACAGAAACCTAAATATATTGTACCAGTACCAGTTACCAACCAAATTTGTAAATGCATTAAAACCAACATCAGTGTTTTCAGTGTCACTTTGTTTGGTATCAGTTGTGTTACCTTCTTTTTATACTTCTCTATTTCCCAGTTTCCCAAAACTAATGCCTGGCTAAGAAGCCCAGAACACTACAGCAATACTACTTAGCTTTGTAAATATTTGCACACATCAGGTTATGTTCTCCAGTGCACTAGAATTGTCTTTGTATTACAAAACTTATTGAACAGAAATCAAAAAGAAAGATTCAGGGTGGCATTGCACTAGCTTTCTAAACCTTAGAAAAATTAGTCACTTAAGACACCTTACCATGGTCTGCTGAGAGGGCAATTTGCTTCTTTGTAAGGTGTATTTCTGAGTAGATGAGATGAAATACCAGAGGATGAAATTCCCTTTGGTATACTGTTCTGTTTCTTTGTGCGGTGCGTGAGGTGAGCAGTTAATTGATCTTTTGGGTAGGTGGCCAGCCAAGATGCTTGCCAGCCTCAGAAAGTTCCTCATTCCTCCTTTTAATAGCCTTGTTCCTGATATGAATAATAATTTTCACTCATCCAACCAGACCATGTGGTCTTTAAATGCTTCCTTAGGTAGACATCTGGCTTCACATTTTTATTCCATAAACTAACACAGATACTCTGATGTGTTTTAATTGTGTGGCTGTGCTGAAGAGATTCTGATGTCTCGGCAGGGCAGTTGATCACTTAGGGGCAGTCCCTGCAGCCTTTCACTGGAGGAGGGACAGTTCACAGCCCTTCCTTCGGGACTGCTCGTACAAAGAAGGGCTGCAGACACTTTGCATGGCAGAGGCCAAGGTGCAGTTCCTACATTGTTATCAGTGGTGACCTCAGGATGTTAAGGACACACAGTGAATATTATTCCAATATAAACAAAAAAATTCCAGTATAAAGAATGGTTACAAAAGAAATGGAGATTATTATACTTTTCCAGACCTTTGTATCACTGTAAGCAATGTCTTGCTGGGTCAGATTATTGGTTCACCTTGCTGAGTTTTCTGATTCCAGCAGTGCCAGCTGGAGACTGTGTTTGGTGAAACCCTGAGTATTTGATCAAAAGATATATTACACAAATCAGCATTGCCCTTATAGCCAAATCTCGTTCCTTGTAAGCCATGGTGGGAGAATAATACTAAGGCAATTATCTTCCTACTTGCTGTCAGGATATCTCATTTTAGAAATTTTGGAAGGACAGGGACAGTGTCTTTTTGTGCAATTGTTCTTTAGGCTGTTGTTCCTGAAGTAATGAGACTCTGTACTTTCAAGATTTGTTACATGGACACAACCTCATGACAGCAGATAAAAGATGGAAGAATTGACGCCTTAAGAATTTCAGAAAGCAGTCTTAGAAAATGAACAGTGATATTAGAATTTGAAATCATCTCATTGTTCTACTCTTTGACTTTTGTTACAATGAATACTTAGCACTGGCTAGTGGTTACAGTTAGTCCCTCTGTGCCTCTGCTTCCTGACTTTAAAATGCAGAAAGTAGTATCTGTCTCCTGCATGAGATATTGTCATTATGAATATATAAGAGATTATGAGATATTCAAATTCTGAGGAATAGGCTCCATTTAACAGTCTGATGTAGAGATACATAAAATACAGAGGGTTCCAAAAAGTGGCTGGAATCTCTTTTTAAAGGGGAAGAAAATTCTATCTGAGGAGGTTATGAGAGCACTGGGAAAATGAGTAAAATATGAGGATGACCATTACAAAATAAAAATGTGGAAACATCAGAAGAAAGATTAAAAGGAAGCTTTAAGCAGGACATTTTCACAGATGTGGTTATAAGGGAATCACATGGGAGTGGGAGAGTTCTGCCTAGAGCTGGAAGACCCAGTGTGGACAGACATGTCTTTTCTCCTTTCAAATTCCAGAGTCATCATTGACTGGCTGTGTGGCTCTGAGTAGGTCATTCTGTGTATGAGGCACCATCCTCTCCACTGGTGACACTGGGGTATTGGACCATGACAGGGAGATGAGAGATTACTGATGGGGAGATAACATTAACTGATGTCTGAAACACTGTAAGCTCTTCATGGGGTGTACTAGAGGAAGATCAAAAATGCCACCATTTGTTAGTCACAACATTGACTAGAAACATTTGGAAAATTATTAAGGACTGTTATTTTAAAAATAAAATGGTGTTGTCAGTGATGAAAGACAGAGAAGTGACACAGGAACAGTTGTTCCAGTGCAGGGGCATGTCACTTCTCTGATCCCTGCAGTGTTGGCGAGTAGTGTCTGGTATCCTCTTTCTCAAGAATCAGTTGTCAGGTCCAGCTGTGCCTCAGACCAGTCCTTGACCACCCAAGGATGAATAGCCTTTTCAGCCTTCCTCCTTTGAGAGGAAGAAGTGCCAGGTGTGGTGTGGCTTTTGGAAGGTGAGAACCATGTGAACTGCTCTGAGAACACATAGTGCAGTTGCCCTGGTTGCAGGGGGACATTACACGTGGTCTCTGTCCTGTGGGCAGCACTGGAACAGGCAGCATGTGTGGGAAAGCGTGGAGAAGACATTGCAGAGCATCTGCAGTGTCTAGAGTTCAACCAGCCTTTTCCCAGGTGGAGATTAATTCTTCTCTCTTTACTCTGAATAACCAAAACATGCCTTCAGCTGCTGTTTCAGGAGACAAACCATGGATATCTGGCACGTCTATAAACCATCTCAGTGAATTAAAAGAACCAGAGTGTATTGTAAAGGCCTTTAAGCTACCTGCTTGCTTCCAGGTAATTGAGAGGCTGCCCTGGTGGTAGCCAAGTTGTTGGTGTGGATTCCAAGCATCTTTCCTCTGTCTGTGACACTATTGCTTCTTTGTCCCCTTCATTCCTTTTGTAGCTGTCTCACATTTAATATTGAAACTCGACATTCTTGGGCAGGGCCCATTCTTTTCTTCTCTATTTGCACACTGGCTAACACAGTGAGGTACTGGTCCATGACCAGAACTACTGGGCTCTATGCTAATGATTATAATGGCAGTAATTAATAATGCTTTGTTCTTTGATCTCTGGGCTTGCTGAGGCAGTCAGCTGCTGTAATTGTTCTCCGCCCTAGGGCTGAGTATGCAGTCAGCTTGCTCTTTTTGGCTGTATCTGTTGATTTGATCTTGGTGCCCCGTTCTGTATGTTCACCCTGTCTTCAGACTGGCAGACTGGAGTCTCCTACAGTGGTTTTGGGGGCAGTTAGCCAGGCTGCCTTTGGAACCACTCCTTTCACTGGGAACAGCTTGTTTTCCCTTGTATGCTCTACTGCTAGTGTTATCTTTACGTTCACACCAGCTCCCAAAAAAGGTGTTCATATTTCCCTGTTGTGCTGATGCCTCGTCATGGTACGACAGTGGTTTTTTTTACACCGATGAATATTATTCACAGGTCACTTGTTACTTCCAAGTCCTTATATCCATACACAACTTCTGTTGGGTGACTGGGAATTTCAAGTGGAAAAATCAGAAACAATAAATATCGGAATGACTACACTGAACATCTCAGCTGATCCAAGGAGGAAATCTGAGAGGCTAAAATGTCGCGGATTTGCATTTCATGCCACAAATCAAACATGCTTGTACATTTTTTTTGAGGGGATACACTACCAGTTGTATGTGTAGTCCTGGAAATGGCAATGGACATCTCTGAGCAGCTGTGAGGGAGGCTTGTCCCTTGAGGGACAGAGGGAGACTTCTCAGCAAATGGCTTCTCTAGACCCTATTGCTTCTCCATTTAGTACTTAAATTGCCCTGATAAGAGAAGTGGTGTAAATTTGCATTTCCCTCTCCCTTTAAAAAAAAAATCATTCCAAGGCCATTGCTAGTTCCTGAACAATTGAAGAGGCTTCCATCTGACAATTCTTCTAGGTAGCTGAATTCTATCCTGCTGATATCAGCCGTGCTGCCAAGGTCTAAGTGGTGTCACTGGGACAAGCCAGCTAAACATATTGTNTTGCTAGTTCCTGAACAATTGAAGAGGCTTCCATCTGACAATTCTTCTAGGTAGCTGAATTCTATCCTGCTGATATCAGCCGTGCTGCCAAGGTCTAAGTGGTGTCACTGGGACAAGCCAGCTAACATATTGTGGATACCTGAGGTCATAAAGAGAGGCTAGATAGGTGTGGCCTCTTCTCCCCAGCAAGACCTCTAACACCTTTTCCAGAAGTGGAGTGGTGCCATCTGCACGGCAGGTTTCTGCAGCTGTGATACCGTTTAGATCCCCATATAACAGCATGCCATCAGAAGGCAGAGTGTGAGGAGGCAAGAGTCTGGAAAAATGGGAACTGAAACCTTCTTGCCTTTATTCCAGACTCTCTCAAAATAATTTCCAAGCCACCCAGAACAGCCGCAGTACTGCACAGGTCTGACACCTAAAGAGGAAACTAAATTTGTGAGTCACTCCAGGAGGGCTGGACTAATGCAGCAAAGTTTGGAAACTTCATCCCTTCATCAAAGCCACAGAAGTCCAGGGGAAGGCCTAGACTGGCAGGATTACAAGTACAAGAGTGTTAGAGAACACAGCAGGAGAGCTAACCCAAATTTGGTGACCGGCCTGAACAAACACCTATGACAGAGAGCTGAGGAATATGATATTTGTGCTTGTGTGAGAACCAGCTCAGTGGAATAGTAATTATCATCTGCTGAAATGGCCAGAGCATGGTGTAAAGTCAGGACAGATCTTTTCTAGTTGGAAAATGTGACCTATCAAAAAATGATTGATTGTTTCTCAGGACTTGCCAAGTCTTCCAGGTTATTCAAGATCACTCCAGCTGCAGTAGTGGAGAGGACAAAAACACTCTTGCAGTTAGCCCGTGTTCATACTGGACATCCAGAGCAGATCATATCTTACACAAGGCTTCAATTTTCTTGTGAGGTCTTTTGGGGCATTTGCAAGCAAAGCCAGGTCCTATTTTACTTGGGGAAAATGCTTCATGCAGTGAAGAGAATCAAAGATTTCCTTTCTGAATTCTCATACTCCCATTCCCTCCTCTTGGCACAGCAATCAATACTTCTGGCAATAGATTCAGCCTTGCAGATGAACTGTGGGAAGAGAGCTGAGGCCCAAACATCTCACTACGCCAGATCCTTGCTGGCTGGATTCCTTAAGTCTACAAAAGAAGGAAGATCAACATAAAACATCTGAAAAGCAGAACTTGGAACAGTCAATATCTTCTGATACTAAGTTCCCAAGGGTTTCTTTTACAAACAAGATGGGGCAGTTTAGGGATGAGCCAGAAACTTTCATTTCCATTTTATTAGTGCGTTAGCAAGAATCACCCATTAGCTCATTCTCATCTTGCTGCTTCACTTAATGGATTTCAGATACATTCTCATATCTGCCCTGAGACGAACACTGATCCCTTCTGATCCCCAGCCTGTCCTCCAAATCCATTCCTTGCAGCTAGGAAAAGACAGATGTCTTCCTGCAATCTTGGAAGAAATCGAGCATCCAAGTGCATTTAAGTGCTGGTATTCAAATGTTATTAAAGGGCAGAATAAACCCTGATGCAGGGTTACACCATTGTGCATAGAGCTGGTAATTCTTGTACTGTATTGATGTTTCATTCCCATTTTCTTTTGTTTAATGAAAGATTTGCAGTCCTTCCCTTTTTGTAAAGGGACTGCAGTATTTATTATGCACATTCAGACTCCCTGCTCGGGGGAGAGTTAATAAGCACATAGTAAACAAGCAAGAACATGTGTAAACAAAAAATACAGATAATTCTTTATTCACTTAGACCAAAGAGTTGTGAGTCTCTGAAATCTTGGCAACCCCCAAACTCAAGAGTTCCTCCCTCCACTGGGATGAGACATTAGCGAGTGTATCAAGCAATTACATAGGGTATTTTTTTCTGCAGAGCTGTGACATCATGCTTGGCAGCTCCCCAAGGCACCAGATCCAATTACCTGAGTCACCAGCAAAGGGAAATTGCCAAGAGGCTGTCACTGAATTCAGCTCTGGTGAATGCAAGAGTAGAAAAAGCCAAGTGAAATGGCTGACAGCAGACAGGGGGAGGGAGGGGGGAGGGAAAGGAGCAGCAGCAGTTCCTCATCAGAGATGTGGAAGGGGAAATGGATAAGGGAAAGGATGAAAAAAATCCAGGCAGAAGGAGCTAAGAAAGAGCCGTAGGGTAAACTCTGCAAGGGGAATTTCCGAGTGTTCCCTCTGTCCTACATAAGGGATGACTGGAGCCACTAGACTGACACAGGTCAAATGCTCTTGGAAGAGTTTTTTGGTATGTAATTTAAAAATTAATCTTCACTGTCAATGGAACTGATGCCCTTTTCTTTTGTGATCCCATCTGGAACGTCCTTTTTCAATTTACTGCATTTTCCAGCTTTCTGCTAAAGCTGTTTTCAAGGACTGAGAAATGGACCTCATTGGTGCTTGCTGTTCCCTGCCCTGGGTTATGTTCCCTTTGCAGCTGCAATATCTTCCTTGCCTGGAGGAGTTTGCAAGGAGTACAAGGTTCCTCTGAATCTGGCACGTGGTGCCTTGTTTTCATAACGAATCCTCTGGAGGCTTCTGTTAATTACTTCACCAGAATTCTAATATATAGCATCAAAATGAAATTCCCCTAACACAGAGAAGAAATATAGGCCTCTGTTGCCTAAGGAGCCGGCACTGAAGTGGTGACTTTGACATGCACAAAAGTATACTGATGGCTATCAAAGCCCTGGCATAAATAGGCTCCCTACACAGATCACATTTGCAAACTGGGAGGTGCTCACAGGGAGAAATCACCTGCATGCAGCATAAGCAGCTACTGCCAGGGAAGCAGGTTTTGTGTGCTGGGCACAGGCAGTGCAGGCACACAGCATCAGTCAGGAACACCAGCACACACAGACGTACCTGGTAAGATGAAGAAAGTCCATAAACCACAGAAATACACTCTGCTCACAAGCACAGCTTGAAGTACTGTGCACACACAAAAGCTATTAAGATGTAGATGCAGCCTCATTAATCTGGGCTGTTTTACAAACCCTATTCCCTAGCTTTCATAGAGGATTTAGGTGATAAATGAGGCCATTTTGAAATCTGGCAAAATGCCGCCTTCCTCAGAGCATACTACAGAATAAAATTCTTATATAATGTGCAAAGCATGAGGGGGAGGGGGCATCTCCAGGAAGGAAGACATGTCTGAGCGTGAGTTTGCATGTAAACTATTAGCTTTATCTCCACTGCAGTGCATTTGTGCAAGTGTTCTGTGTGTCTGTGTTGCGTATGGATAGGGGTATGGATATACAGCCGAGGCTATGCAAACTGATTTGCACACTGGATAGGAAGAGAAAGGATCTCTGAGTGTGGATCTCGTATCTGCCCCCATCCCCAGGCTGGAACACTTGCCATGGCTGACCTTCAGGGTCTTCCACAAAGGTTATGGGTTAAGCAGGAATAAGGGCCTTAATTTATCATGGGTGGGTTGGGGAGTTGTCTAGCAATAAAGATATCTTGTCAGCATCATGACCTTTGCTTTGTGTTGGTGAACTTTTGCTATCGGTACCCTAGGGGCTTAGGAAAAATGAAGGATATGAACAGAGATATATGGGTATGTGTATGGTGTGACTATGGTGTTCATTAATTGTGGAACCACGTGTGAAAAATATTTACATACATCTTTTCCTCTCCCCTCCTGCATTAATATCAGAGTTACAGACACTGTAACTTATCAATTAGTCTTTATTGAGATTGCCTCTGGCAGTGTAGGCCTTCAAACAGCTTTGAATGGGTGCTGCTGATGGAATCTTCTGTAAATGAGGGATGCTTTATCTCCTGTTGACTCACTGCCTACAACTCTCTAGTTTGTACAGTAGCCTATGCCATCTCTACATCTTTACAACACTTGGGTAGGAGACTGCACACACACAAGTTCCCTGTGTTCCAACTGGGCACCAGTACAGGCTCCCTGGTCAGATGGCTGCTAACAGAGTGTGCTGCAGTTAGATTTTGCCCCCCTTCTGGAACACTGTGGAGACACTAATTTGATCCAGCCATTCATTTTCATGAAACTTATTGCATGAGGTTTTTCCTGGGATTTAATTGCCTGAGGGTTCTGTGAACTGGACTGCAACTAATCACAGTGTTAAAAGGGTAACAAGGAGAGAGGTGTGTAGGCAGCACACTCACATAAGCTCTCTCTCCTTGGAAGGCAGTGTAAAGAAAAACATTTACTTCTTTCACCAAACAGAATTTACTTGCCTTAAGACTGAAGTTAGACAAGATTCAGACCTGTAACACCAGCAGTCACTGAGTTTGGTATCTCCCTGCAGGTGTAAAAAAAAAGACAGCTTTATTTTGCTGGAAAGCTATTTTCAAGGAATTTTGGTGGGGGGAAGAGTTGATTTGATTTATTCTTTAAGATTAGTCCCTCCAGTTTCAGCCAATCATTTCCATGTCTGAAATAACTGACCTATATAACAGCATAGTCTGTCTTTCAGGAGGTTTCTCTGGGCATACTCTTCTAACTGGAATTGGGGAGTGTATTTGCAGAACACAGAGGCACACCCAAGCCAGCTTTCTTTGGGTTGACTCAGGTTAACCCACTGCTGTTGGAGAAATGTGATCAGCACAGGTAGCTGCCTCAACAAATACCGCATTTCCAGGAATTCCCGCTGCTTCTGCTGCAACCCATCCCTCTGCCCTTCCCTTTTCCTCCTCTTCATGTGTGCTACGTTAAAATTCATCTTCTGCATTTCTCCTGGGCAGAAATGTGTTTGCCCTCAGCTGCAGCTCCCGCTCTGCAGCTGCCAGGGCAGAAGGCAGGTCCAGGTGGGGTGAGCGTGTTGAACACACGGGGCCAGCACCCGGCCAGGCACATCACATCTTCCACGTGTGGAGAGGCTGCACAGGGCCTCTCATCAGTGCCTGCACCGAGCGAGGGCGCAGGGACGTGCTCTCCATCTGGGCATGCCTGCAGTGAGTGCACAGGCACGAACCTTCCACCTGCCTGTGGGTGAAGTGGCTGTTTGCTGGGGACCACCTGCCATCAGGCATGCTGTCAGAGCTGTGGTGGGATCAGGAGGCTGGTCCTTGTTCCAAATATCCTTGTTCCTCTCTTTTTCCTCGTGCAGAATTTTTTGATGAAAAAGAGGAGCATGTTGAGGAGCATCCCCAGAGGTAGTTCAAGCACACAGACCTGTGATTTATGTGCTGCTTACAGGATGGGCTTAATCCCTGGGTATATCAACACCTCAGTTCCAGAAGGGACCTGTGGTACAGTACAGAGACCCTGCAGCCCCTCTAACATTCTGGCTTAAGTGCTGGGAGCAGCCTGGCTGCAGTGGCACTGAGCTTGATTCACAAAGATTTGCTGTGTTTGCTTTGTCATGTAGAGTTTGGTTTTGTTTTGAATCAGACTGTTCATCACAAATCTCTTCATTTGAATTCAGTGTCCCCTTTGTAATGGCATCTGGATCCTGAATAGGTCCTTGAGGTGCTGCTACTGTGACAATAATGCCAATAATGATAATAACCACAAGTGGAGGATCACAAGTGCAGCACAAAGTACTTGCTTCTAGCCTTCAGATGGATCAATACTCTGACCTTCAAAGTCAAGGCATATTTATCTACTGAAGGTATTTTTCATATTTATTTGGAATCTTAATGTGGTTTTATACTTTCCCTCTGCCACTTCAGCAATTTGTTTGTGGTACCAGGGTATCTGTGTGGCTCAGCAAGTAGAGGCATTCAAAATACTCTCTGAAAAAGGTTTCAGAAAACTCCACACTCTTTCTAAAATGGCTGCTCTGTAGCACACATGTCTTAGAAGGATAAATGGTGATAGGTGGTTAGAGATTTGTCTGCAGTGACCTGAATGATTCATTGACAACAAGGGTGTGTGAGCAAGTGCAGAGAAAGCTGTGCAGCTTGGCCTGCCTATGAGCCTGCCATCGACCAAGGAGCACTGCACTGTCTCCCTGTGCCTGAATCTCATTTGCAAAAGCCCCAGAGTGTGGCTGTTTGAGCCTCCTTTATCCTCCCTGGCCCAGATGTCAGTCATGCTGACATGGTGGGTGTCACATAAGCAGGACCCCGTCAAGGATGCATTTTGAGCAGCTGGACTAAGCCTCAGCTGATCATGACGGTATGTCATGATCTCTGTCCCATGGGTGCCTGATCTGCAGAAGATGCTGGTCTGTCACCTCTGTTTGCTACTTCAGCTCAAGCAGTTTCAGAGATTCACACTTTATATTTTGGAGACAGGCACTGTAGTCCTGAGGGGGAGACAAAATGGCTGCTGTGGGTACTTGCATTTATTCCTTTTTATACGTGGCATTTTAAGCTCAGATAATGTACAGTGCAATGCAACCTGTATGTGCATAAATGGAGCCTGCTTTCAAGCTCCAGTGGTCACAGCAGCCAGCACTCAGCCTTTTCTTACAATAGTGCTGGTCCCTGGCTGTGGCCAGAGTGCAGACATTCCACTGAGGAGTGAGATTTCACAGCTGAAAACCCTTCCCCCCCCCGGTGGCCCTATTCTTCAGCCTTCTGTTGTTGCACAGTAAGGGATGGGGTGTCTAACCGAGGCTGCAGCTCTCATGTTGCTGGCAGGGAGTGGAAATGGCAGCAGCATGATTTCTAATGAAAGTGCCCCATGACCTGTTCTGTCCAAAGCAGGACGCCGTCCCCCAGGGGCCTCCTGCCATCCACATGTCTCTGGGCTAGCAGGGAAGCTTTTTGTGGTAGGCTTGTGACCCTCAAAGTAGATGGATTTTCCATATTGCATACACAGCCTGCTTTCCCCTGTTAGAGTATGCAAAGGATGTGCCAGGAGCCGGGTCTGCAGCATTCCCAGGAAGACGGCGTACATGGCTGCATGTGTGGCAGTGGGGTGGGGGGCAGCAGGATGGGAATGGAGCAGAGGATAGGGGAGAATACCCTTTCTGCCATGTAAAATCTGTCCTCCCTCCTCCTTCCCCCGTCCTCCCCTTTTCTCCTATATTTTTGTATCTCCACATCTGTGCAAAATCTCAGGCACTTGAGGCTCCCAGGAGATAGCATCATTTTTGTGTTAAGGATGCTTATTGAATTTGACAAATGATGATTTATGACAGGACAACCCGCATGGGGCGCAGTGAGGAGTCTCAGTGCTTCGTCACAGACTGGGATTCTGTTTCATTCCCATCTCAGCTCCTCTTTTCCCTCTCATTGGAGCTTAGAGCAGATCAGACTCGACAGATGCTGGGAATGTATTGCTTAGCCGAGAGAATGAGTTCGAGAGAGAGCATGACACAAACAAAGAGAGCAGAGTGAGAAACTGATCTTCCTGTGTGTCTCCCTTTAACCCATGACCGCACCTCCAAGACCTTGTAGGACACTCAATAAATAAATTCACTTTTAACTGCTGTGGTAGCCTGGGTTTGATTCCAACTTAACTGAATTTTCTGCATATCATGATAGTCTAAATTCAGTTTGCAGGCTGCATTTGCTGTCTTCTGAGCCAGCTGAAGGCTAGATCCTCTGGATGCAGCTTACTCAGATCTGCAGAAAATTTTGCTACTGTCTCCTTTGGCCATTCCACTCACTGTGCATCTTTGACTTCCGTCATCCTCTCTGTTCTGGTTGTGGAGCCCATACACAGCTCTGCCTCTGCACTTCAGTCTTTGCTGCAGATGCAGAGAAAGCTGAGCCAGACCAGGTCTGGCAGGACTCAGAAACGGAGGCTTAGTGCTGCACTGTGTGACTGTGGCCTTGCTGCTTCCAGATCTGGTCCAGGTCTCTGAACAGCTTTGCCACTTCTGCCAAATGTAGATCCCAATCTGATAAACCTAGCCTAGGTAGAACCAGTGGGGTTGTTTCAGGACCCTGCTGCTGGGGCTGTGAGGGCTGGGAACTCTGGTGCAAAGACACATGAGAGATTTCACACGAATCCTGCTGGCTTAGTACCAGCCTGACCAGAGCTGGACTCTCTTTGAGCCAAGCAGGTGTCTTTCCACTGTGCTCTGAGTACAGTGAAACTCATTTAGTCCAAGCACTATGGAGATGCAGAAAGGCAGCTCATGTCTGGCACTGTGCCCGAGCTAATAAACCCTCCCAAACCCAGAGTGCTGGGAGGTGCAATGTGGAGACACTTGAGTGGTCTTACTGGGAAGCAGCCCAGGTCCAGCAGGGTTGATGCTGAGCCAGAGCTAATAATCCCTGCTAAACTTAGGCTGAGTTTGTGCAGAATGACTGGGTGTCCCTGCATTGCATTTCCAGCACATCCTGCGGGCCCCATACTAAGGGGTCTTTCTGCTGCCTGAGGTGTATCCCAGCCCCCTTATCTTGGGTCATGGAAACGTGACAGTAGTGTTTCAGGGACAGACAGCACATGAACCAGTCCCCTCAGCGACAGCAGTCTGTGAGAGGTAGGAGGGTGGGAAGGTCTCGAGGGAGACACTCCTCTGCTGGCAGCATGGTGAGGGGGAGGCTGGGCAGCACATGGCTGCTCCAGATGGAAGCCATTAACCAGGAATGTCTGTGATGTGGTCTGGAGCAGTGTAAACAAGAGCCATGAATTATCCCGCACCTTGTAAGCAGGGCTGGAAAAGATCCCCTGCCATCCTCTCCTGCCCTCCCTCTTCTATCTCCCTCCTTCTTTTTACCTCCCCTCCCTTAATTCCCCATATTGCTGTAGACATTTTTTTATTTCCATGTGTGCTTAAGTAAGGCTGTGCTTTCTTCAGTCCTTCTGCTTTTAACCCATGCTGGTATTCCTGAGAGAAGGGGAAAGGCTAGAGCTGGAGAGGGGCCAAGGTCTCATGAACCACCTCTGAGCTAAATCAGCCCTTGGATGAGTGAACACAGCTCACTGGCATGCTGGGCACATTCACAGCTTCAGACACTCCTGCCAGCAGCAATACCCTCCCGGTCACCCTGCCAGAGACTCTGACTGGTCCCTCAGCCTCCATTATTATTGAGTGGGCTGACTCCTAAGAAAGGGGAACACCATCAGCTTGCCTAAGGTTTAAACCAACTCAATATTCTGTCACAGAGCCCAAAACACAGTTCACAACAGTGCTAGTGAAGTATCCGGTCTTCCTCAGGCTCCAGAGTAGTGTCTTTCAGGTCATCTAAAAACAGAGATCAGCAGAAAGCACTGAGGAGAGAGTAGCTGGGCAGAAATGTCCTTTACCTGACAGATTGTGGTGGAGTGGCTAAACTGACCATACTGGATGCTCCTCCCTATTAACAGCTGCTTCTCCAGACAGCAAAATCAAAACAGGTTTATGTTTATACATTTCAGCCATCCCAACTAGAAGCTCTAGAAACTATAAATGTTAAGATCTCTTCACTTACTATTGAAACGTAGCTATTTCTGGCAAGGAAGAAGGAAGTTATTTAACAGAGCATAGCAATGCTATGCAACATTTGAAGTAGCAGGATGCTGCATCCAACCATCTATGATATGGAAAATTTAGGAAGCAAAATTAAATTGGTCAAATTGAAATACCAATTAACACGTGGTTCTCCAATAGAGCCATGAATTATTTTAGGTCCAGAAAAGGAACTTCAGTTTTGAAAACCAGATGAGTCTTCTGGCTATATCATGTGCCCAAAATAGCACTGGTTTGTGGGGTCATTCCTTACCACCTGCTGAACTCTTCATGCCCTGTCCTGTGGCATGTATTTCCCTTGGTCTTATCTAAAAAGGTATCATCCACTCAGACACCTCTGCATCTGAGCCCCGATGGGAACACTCTCCTGAGTTAGACAGCTTCAGAGCAAACGTCCGGAGTGTCTGCATTTCCAACTCTGCAGTGGCAAATTATCGATTTGTTCCATTCTAGCCAGCCAGATACAGAGTATCTCTATGGGGGAATAATCTCCAATGCTTCTGGACAAAGGCATTCTAACCCCCACCAGTCCCTGCTGTTAGGGCGGATGTCATCTCTCCAGGACAAAGGACGGGGCATGGCGGGCCCCCTGCAGCGACACACGTCCCAGGAAGCCACTCAGCTTGGTGGCAAAATGGTTTTTGACGGAATCTAATATGGATGGCAGTACCTCAGAAAGCAGATGTCAGGAGGAATAAGCCCTGGCCAGCTAGACTGCTGCATGATTTAGACAGCAGCCTAATGTCTATTCCTTACCACCTCCAGGAGGGTGTCTCTGCTAATAGGGCTTCTTCCTATCAGCAGCCGCTCTCAGTTTCTTGAACAGTAATGAAGCAAAACTGGCTTGGGAAGAAAAATGTAGATGAGAGTGGGCAGAACTCCAGACCTTTTCCAGTGTTCTTGTGAGCACATCCAGCGGGTCACATCTACTTCTGTGTCATGGGACAACCTACAACTCAATTCTTCCAGCAATCCCATGGCCTAATCTTTATTAGTGAGGTTTCTCTGTACGCTTTGTGGATCTTTGTCCTACTGCCCACTTCAGATCCAAACAGCCAGAGTAATGTTGCTATAATTCAAGTAATTTCTGTGAGTTCAATGAGGATGTACCATTTTACACCAGAAATGAAAGTGGCCTATTTATAAGATCTGGGCTGTAAAAGAGTCTGGACAATCTCTGATCCCTAGCAGTATCTGCCTGGGAAAAGAGTGGTAATCAGATATGGTAAATACAGAATGCAAAAGAGGTAGAAGTTTTGTAATTTTGAGATCACATCCCTGGTTCAGTGAGATTTCTTTCCTGTAAAATGCAATGTACTCATGGCCAGATGGATTATCTGCTATTATCACTGTCCTCTGAGATATCAGCAGCTGGACACTGTTAAGACTGGCCTCCATAACAGGTATTCCCAGTTGATCAGGTAACCCTGTGGTCATGTTTTCAGAGATTTTAAGGACAGAACAGATCATCTTCTCTGTTTTTTTACATAATGCAAGCCCTGATTTTAATTCAGCTGGGGCACACACTATTCATTTTCACTTTCAAACATAATAAGGGTAAAGTATGTCTTTGCACAGTCCTTGTATTTAGAGCTGGAGAAATCCTAATTGGTCTCATTTCATGTGTCTCCTGGGGACCAGCAGAGGATCATTTCCTTTACTGAGTGCAGATATAAGTTCTAAGTGATTCAAAAGACAGAGTTTTCATTGCTTTCCTGGAAAAAAAAAACCCTCCATCTGCAAAAAGATCTTGCTCATTTTCTTCACTGTTCCTGTATTATCTCTATAAAGACAATAATCATATCTCTGGAAATGTTTTCACCTCAAAAGAGGCTACCAGCTTTCTCTGTGTACTGCCTCTCAGGGATTTCTACAGCTTTTCCTTGACTCCAAATTCACTTTAACATCATTTTGACATATTTTCAGGTGCATAATCCGCAGATCCTAGGATCCTCTTGGATTTCTCATTTTTTTGGCCATCTCGAGGAAGTCCTGCCTGTCATCCAAGCTTGAGCCCTCAGCTCCAGAGCATGCTCAGCCGTGAGGAGCTTGCTGAAGTACCAGCTCCTGGGCGTCTCTACAGCCGGGACGCTGCTGCCGCCCACTGCGTACATCAGTGCCAGAGATACTGTCTCCATGGCAACCGAGAGCTTTTTGTTTTTCTGATGAACAGTTTCAAAGAATAGAAAAAGCACATCTGGAGTTGCCATATCAGCTGCTCCCTGCCCCCCTGCCCGCCAGAGTCAACAAGAGAAAATACTTCAGTTTTAGCAGACCTGGGCCGAACATCCCAGGAGACAGAACGAAAACCAGTGAGGTGTACAAGAGAGAGTGGTGTAGTGGAGTGTATTATTGATTTAAGGATGGCTTTGGGTTGGTTACCTTACTGTTTTCATGTTAGGGGCTTTGCATGGGAGTAGCTCAACCACACCAGCCTGCTGTGTATTTTCTACATGCTAAGTGTTGCTGAACATTTGAGCAGGACTAATTTTTGTATCCATTTGTAAAGGCAGAGTTTCTAGGAGCCCTTAGTTTAACTGTACTTTTCTTATGGGATAGAAAATGATTTTGTATTTTTTTTTTTTGGCCAGTGCTTCAAAAAGGTTCNGGAGCCCTTAGTTTAACTGTACTTTTCTTATGGGATAGAAAATGATTTTGTATTTTTTTTTTTGGCCAGTGCTTCAAAAAGGTTCATTAGAATTGTCATTATTTTCACTTTGTATGTTTAGTTCTAGGAGCAAGTGTTTTGCTGCTGTTGTCTGCTGTGCAAGAAAGCCTCTTTTTTATGCCCTTAATGACTTCTGAGTTATCAAACAGGAAAGCCATTATTGCCATGGGACCACACATAGCCCATTCTGGACTGTATGTGTTTTCTTTAACTCCTTTGACTCCTTATGGATTGTCCTTCAGATAATTTTTTGCTCTGTCTCAGAAAAGAGATCAGGTGATGCTGTTCCTTGCCTGCCTCACACCAGCCTCTCTTGAATACAGCAGTTCTAGCAGACAATTTAACAAAGAGGTGATGTTGGCTGGCTGTGTCCAGCACAGGAAGAGGCAGAGGAATTGGGCTCCCTGCCATCAACCTCTAACTTCAGCAGGCGGGATGTGGGAAAAAGCAAAACCCAACCCCAGCCAAATAAAGCTGGCCTGCAAAAGACCTTCATTCCTGAAGAATTTTTGAATTAAATACTGGCTACAGCAAGCCAGATTCCACTGAAAAAGACTATGTCAACTGGTTTTAAATAACAGTCTTTCATGTATGTGCTTTTTATGTTGTTTCCCATTGTCTGTTGATTTCCCCATAGAGATTGAGAAATGAAATCTTTTGCTCAACACATTTTTGTTCCTTCTAACTTGGCAAACAAGGATTTTTGAGTCTGACTAGTAACAAGATGGCTGTCTATGCACTGCTCGCCATCCGCTCCCCGAACGGCCCCTGGGAGGAGGGGACAGCTGCCTTTGTGCATCTGACAAAATCAGTGCCTCCTCTGGGTTTTCTGCACACCTACAACTCATCCCTGTAGCAATCCCTGTTACTCTTCCTATGATTTTAGTAGTGCTGTGGGAGTCCTTCTGTACTCTTTACGGAACAAGCCAGTCCTGACTACACTGGGCTTCCTTTGTAAACAGGCAATTCATTTCCAAACTTTCTCCTAAGAGTGCCAGCTCCAGTGTACAACAGTAGCTGCAGATTGCAGAATTATTTCTGTAAGTTACCTACCTCCAGTGTTGAGCCAGGAAATGAGAATTAGTCCCTCCTGGGGACACAGTGCCCTTATTACACTGTATGAGAAGTCTGATTGAAAGTCTGAAGAAGTCTGAAGTGAAAAAAAATGGAACAACTAAAGCCACCTGAATCCCTCTCTCTCTGGAAGAAAGTCTGACAGAGACATGGAAATGGCAGCTATAGTATTCCTTGAAATTACTGAAAGCAAATGGTAATGAGGACCAGCTGGAAAGAATGAAATCTTCAACATGGCTACATGTGCCATCTACATTGGCTCAGATTATATGGCTATGGCCTGAAAATAAAGAAAGATTCCTTACAAGCACCCTTATGTTCTATACTATTGCTACAGTATGGATTTTTTTCATGCCCCCCAGAGTGCCCTGAGATAGGACACAAGGCTGCCTTCCCACAGCATGAGTCTGTTGATGTTACTACAGCACCTAAGAATTAGTGGCTCTCTTGCTGCCAGAGCAGACTTCTTCTCCTCAGGGTCAGCAGCACATGATTGCTGTTATTCAAACATTTGCGTAATACTGCAGGTCGTGAACACAGTTGTCTTCCATCAGCATCTGCTTAAAAATATAACATTAAGTAAACATAATGTCTCTCTGGCTTTTGAATGGCAAGGCCCTGCATTGTATTGAAAGATCTTCTGGGCAAATCTGAAGCCTCCCCTTAAACCTGGCCTTTTGCCTGGGCCTCCTTTGCTTGGAGAAAGTGCCTGTCATGATCTGCCATTTGATCTGCTGCTTCATTTCAGCATCTTGGACTTAAGGGAGCAGCCAAGGACAAAGAGCAAGAAAGGGTTCACTGCATGGCCTCTAGTGCCATAACTGGCAGAAACTGACTTTTTGAATGGTTTTGAATCTCTGAATTTCTGGGGTTTTTTCCCAAAACTGCTTGGTACCTAAATTGTTCCCTGGGGTTTGTAGTAAAGTCATCCATAACTATGATATCATACTTGGAGAGAGATGCAAAGCTAGGAATGTAATTGGTTTGAGTTTTTCTCACTTGTTCTGCCAAATATTTGTAAATATTTAAGAAGTTCAACAAACCATAGTGGATTAACTATATTTAAATTATTAGTCTTCATACCTAATTCGCAGAGACACCACTGCAGAAGTGAGCTGAGAAACAATTTGAAGGATAACAAGTTCATGGTATCCTTTTCATAGCAAGAAAGAAGCATATCAATACTTGCCAGAAGGATTCAAAGTGGGAAGTGAGAGCTGTTTAGGGGAGAGAATTGACAATACAATAAAACCAAACCTTCCTCATGGGGTGAGAGAGTAGTTGGGCTTTCAAATCCAAAAGCAGTTTCTCTTTCTGCCAGGAATTAAGTATATGTTTTACATGTAATTATGCCTTTAAGTATGTAGTCTGGGTTCTGAGGAGGAGGCGGGAGACCATTGTTATGATCATTACTTTGGTTCTGCTTTGCAACATTAACTGGTTATCTTGGGAGTCTGACCTTTCTTCTTAACATCCTGACCTGTAGGAAAGAGCCAGGCAGCAGCTACTGAGCACAGAGGGATCAGCACCAGGGAACAGTGAGGGCTGGTGGCCCCCTGGGGATGGGGTGTAGGGAGCTCCAGGGAAAGCCACAGGGCAGCAGGGCAGAGCCTGCCAGCCCAGGCTCAGCCCAGCCAAGGGCACCAAGGCAGCGCCAGCCCTGGGTTTGGGCACCTCCCTGGGGATGGGGGCAGGCCTAGGCTGGGCAGCCATGTCAGCTCCCCCATGGAAGCTGGAGAGCAGCGCCCTGTGATGCTGCTGGTTAGGGCCTGAAATGGGGTCCTAGGCTGTGGGCGGGGTGAGGGCACTGGGGCCCTGGCAGTCAGGATTGAAACACTGTGAACTGTTTAAAAATAGCATCAGAAATTTCATACCATTTTTCTAGTGTGGGGCCACCACGTGGCTGGGCCACTGGGGCTGGATCTGGACTCCATGAGCCTGTTTGCACTCTTCCTTTAGCCTTAGTGAGCTTGGTCTGAGTTAGTTATGTATACTTAAATCTTTTTGCTCCACTTTTGTGTGACTTCATTGTCAATCCAAAAAGGAATATAGCCTCTTATAAGTGATTTCCTATTGTAAATAAAATGTGCTTCTGCCACCCTTCCAGTAGAAAGCACCTGTGTAGCACCAAGCAGTTCATACAGAGGTGCTCAAAGTTAGATAAGAGACCTAATTTGGGCCAGGAAATAAATGTGTCTGTGTGCAGTGCATACATTTCAAATAGAGGCCAAGGAGCCCAGCTGAGAGCACTACTTTGCTCTCACTTTTGCATTGCTTTGGGTACTAGGGTTGGCTTGGACCTCTCTTAATGGCACCATATGATGGACACCCCACAGATGCTTCAGTTTTTATCTCTAGCTGCTTGCATCCTCGGGTGGTTTAAAGCGCTTCTGACACAAAAGAAAGATTCCCTACTGAGCCACCCCTTTCTCCTTCATGGTTTCACAGCTCTGGTCCTGTGTGGGGACACTGGGGGCTGACAGAGGTTCTTTAGCAGCAGCACCCCAGTGAATCACTGCCATGGACTCAGCCAGGAATTCTGTGTATGACATCTGGAGAGCTTCCAAAGAGGTGGCTCTTGCTATATTCAGCCCAGGCCATGCACATATCTGTAAGGTTTCCACTATCTTCTGCCCAAGGTGCCATGTGCATGAAATTGTTCAGACTCCTGCTGTGATGAGAGAAGGCCAAACCAGCTGCAAACTAATAATAGCCAAAATTTAACTGTCAGCATTAAAATATATATATATATACACACACACACAAAAATAACTGCTAGTAAAAGAAAATAAAAAATGGAGCATGTCAGTAAAATATTTTGGCATTTCATTGGTATAAATACCCAGACTCCCTAAGCACTTCCAATGCATAATCCAGATATACTGCCTTTTTGTGATGCCTGAAGTGGTAGATTCTTTAAAGCTTGACATGACTGACCATAAGCATGAATGTACAAATCCAGAGTTACAATTTTATGGTCCATGTGAACACTTTTCACCATGTGCTTTAGAGACTTACTGAGATCCTCAATGTTTGAAATGTTTTTGTGAAGAAAATTAAAATGTCAGTTAAAAATGTGAAAATGACCAATAAATTCTCGTTGGTTTTTGGAGGTCAAAGGAAAAAAAAATCTGTTGGTTTGCATCTAAAATACAAGCCCTCCCTCAAAAGAAAATAATTTTCCCCCTCATCTTCTCTCCTGTCTTTATAGTTGTTTCAACTCGATGAGGGTTACCAGGCCAAGAACTTTAAACATGGAGGATGAAAAATATCAAAGCTTCATACAGCCAGGAAAATGCCAGTAGTGAGAGGACAAACTTCCCCTGTGTGCTCTTCCCCAGTGAACATGTTGGTGATTCACACAGTTCTCAGCTTCCTAGACTACTGCATAAATTTAGCTAGTAATTGGATGGAAACCTTCTACCTCAATTCAAGAGAGCATAGCAGCTCTCACAGAGCATAACAGTCATCACCTTCCAGTACCAAGAAACCTGAACTGGTGACTTACACAGAAACCACATCTATATCCTTCTAGTGGAAGGGACCTTATTTCAAACTTGACTCAGCTCATCACCTCCCACCCTCAGAGCCTCAGATGCACGCTGAGACTGACTGCAGAATGATGAAAATAGCAAGACAAGGCATTTCATGTTCTATTTCTGATCTGTAAAGAAAAGCAAAGAATGAGAAATGTCAGGAGTAAAGCCAGCCTTAGGAGATAACCTCTTTCCAGACAAAAGAGATTTGAAAGCACAACCATCTTTATTTTAATGCCTTTCTGAATAAAACCTCTGAATCTCTTGATGCATAGGCCACTACTAATGTGATCAAATCATATTCAGACTGTCTGTGGGTTTCTAAAGTACCTATCACTGCCACAGCTAGGTGACAGATTACAAGAATTAGAAGAGACATCACTGCAGTTCCATTTATACCATATTTTCTGTCCCCCCTAAGGCATTTTAAGATGGATTCTCTGCTCTCTGCTAAATTTGCTTTGCACTGGTTATGAAGCATAGAGAGAACTCAAACAGGCAGGAGATTCCCACAGGAAAATTCCCTCAGTACAAGAGCTCTGTGCCAGTTGTATAGCTGTGTCTTCTCTGCTGCCTGTCCATCTACTCTCAGCAGGAACAGGATGAAACAAAATGCTATATTACAACAGATCTTTCTCTGGTATAAGGTCCATTATCTTGTTTGCACTGGTGGTATAAACTGGAGTATGTGATTTATTGTTATAGCTTCCAGTTGGATAAGACAGCTAAGATTTGGACATCTGCCTCTCCAGAATGCATTAATCAGGGGTCAAGGTCTCTCATATTCTGTTTTGCAGGAAAGCCATGGGGAAAGACACCCACTGTCTATTTGGAAAATGACTTCACAGAAAAGGATTAGTGCATGCAGATCATGTATTGGTCTCAGCCTGAGGTCAGGCTGAGCCATTACTTCACTGGAGAACATGACAAGATGTTCTCATGGCTTAAGGTTTTCTGGCTCAGGAGATCTTTTTGCCTCTGAGGATGGCAAAATAAAATTTAAGAGCTTCTCTACCTCAACTGCTTACAGGAAAACCAGTCATTATTTCTTTTCTTCTTTTCCCTTGCCTAGGTTTTCACACAAACGAACCACAGATACTTTTCCCTGTTCATAATCTCCTCCTGTCCCCATAAACTTCTCTAAACCAAACTGGCCAGCCTACTCATTGGAGAGGGGTTGGTTTCAGTTTCCAGTGCTCTCTGGATTTATCATCTCCCTGCTATGCTTTAGAGAATCATATAATTGGTTTGGGTTGGAAGGGACCTTAAAAATCATATAATTTCAAGCCCCCTTTATTAAGTAATAAATGTGTTCACTTATTTTGCCTTTCACTGCTATGGGCAGTGACACCTTGCACTAGACCAGGTTGTTCCATCCTGTCCTTGAACTCTGTCAGGGATTGGGCATCCACATCTTCTCTGGGCAACCTGTTCCCTTGCCTCATTACTCTATTCATAAAAAGTTTCTTCCTTATAGCCAATCTAAACCTCCTCTCTTGCACTTTAAAACTGTTGCCCCTTGTCCTGCCACTACATTCCTTTCTAAAAAGTCCCCCTCAATTCTTCTGGGAGGCCCCTTCAGGTACTGGAAGGCAGTATGAAGGTGCAGCTGAAATTTCTCAGGTTTTATTAGTTTTCTGTTTTTTCCCACCTTGCTCCTACTGGGCCCCGCAGGTGGTTAGCCAGCACTCATCCTGTACTTACTGCAGCCCAAAACACCTCAGGGCATTCTTTCTAGGCTTCCCAAGTCCAGCTCCTTTCCTTGCAGAGCCAGCCATTTTGTATGATCGGCTGAGGAAATGTGTTTAGCTGCCTCTTAAAACCAGCTTGACTTTTGGCCTTACTAAACCCGTTGATTTGCCTTCACAGAGCATCAACGTGTTCAGCATTAGGAACCTGACAATCCCTAGCCTGACTGTATGTGTGGCTACTTCATACCCATTTGTTCTTGTGCCAGCATTGTCCTTTATCTTTAAATAGCTTTTTTCTCCTCCCCATGTGTTCACCCCCTGAAGTATTTATTTATAGATTGCAATTATATACCCCTTCACTAGGCTAAACAAGCCAGGCTCCTTAGTTAATTAAGATCTGGTGAATGATGCAAGGCCAAGCATCATGGATGCCCAAAATCTGCCTCAGTCAGGGCTACATTAATATTGTCAGGAGCCAAAAAGGACACATTTAATTTTTACCAGAGTTGGTTCTAGCTGCCCTCCTACTTACTGGCAAGTTTCTTAGTTCAAGCTGTGATCAAGTCTTCACTAGCCAATCCTCCATTTTATCTTTAAGGTAAGGCAGATGTGGGCTATCTTTGCTGCACCCTGTTTCATCCTTCTTAACATATCCAAGTGGCTGGGTATTTCACACTACCTTAATCACATTGGGGGTTATTTTTAAAGAATTAAGAAGTGAAAAATAAATGAACCTCAGTTGCTTGCTTGTTCTAAACATGTCCAGAGAGACGCAGGAAATGTGTCAGAGGCAACAGCACTGCATCAGCTCTGGGAGATGGGCTGGAGGAGTTAACAGGGCTTTTCCATCTCTGTAGTGCAGGACTGTTGTAATTCATCATTTCTATAGCACCATAAATTACATGGCACTTTGCAAGCACAGAGGCAGTTCTTGCTTTCCTGAAGTAGCATGACTCTCAGGACAGGGTGCCTGGCTGAAGTGGGCTCTTCCCCAGAAAGGCTTCCACTGTGAATACCATGCCTACAGGACTCTGTGACAATACTGCCCCATTGTCCCATCAGGAGTGGGAGTTAAAAAGCTGGGGAAGGCAGAGGGCTTTTTTCCTAACACCCCCGTATCACAGCTGGACTTCTCATCTCTCCCTGGCCTGTTTTAGCACTGCCTGGATGGAGAATAGGCTTCTTGGGGCTTTGATGCAGTCTGGCTGTCCTCCAGCAATATCCACAGTACTCCCTCCCCTTCCATATGCTCTCCATTAACATCCTCCTGTCTGCTGAATAAGGAAAGAATAACCAGCCAGAATCTCCCAGCCCCAGCCAGAGCCCCTGAGCCAGGGGAGTTCATCAGTCAGACTGGTTTCTCCTGAACCCAGAATAGGCCTCGTTAATGGGCCAGGAGGGGATTTTATTTTGCCTTTCAGCTTGTGGCTGCCCTGAGCCAGGAGCAGAGTCAAATTACTGTGTCCGGGAATCTCAGCTATTCCAAGAGTAGGAGCAAGTGAGCTGCTGACTCAGGAGGTTTCCTAGTGTTTTCAAGCAGGGCTCAGTCCTGTCAAAGCAAACTGAACTGCTGGCCTTGCCTTCTTCTAGCCCCAGGACAGGCATTAACAAAAGTCACAGTTGACTGGAACAGGCTGGGGAATTGATCTGGAGCAGGACTGTGGATCATACTTTTTCCTGGCATGAACACAGGTCCTTGCAAAGACTCCTATTAGTCCTTTATCCTTTTTTACTCCTCTCCTTGGAGGGCTATTTAATATAGTACAGATCTCCATAAGCTGTAAGGCAGCTCAGCTTTATTTGCATCATTTTCTAAAACAGAAGATAAAATCAGAGGGAGAAACAGACTTAAGAGCTAAAATGTTTAATTGCAAATCAGTGTTAAAAGGTCAAGAATCCCTGCTACCCTGAACCTTGCTGTCACCCAGAGACCACCTTGCCTCTGTGTTATGCAGGGATGCAGGAGGATCCCTCCTGTGTGGCTGAATTGTCCTTTGGACTTCCCAGAGCCTGGAATGGAGTCACAGCCTGTGTCTGGAACAAGCAATTAGGAGTCACGCTGAGTTCAGGATTCCTGTCCTCATTTCAAGTCTGCCTACATGCTCTTATCACTTCTAAAGGAACCAGTTTCTTGAGGTGAGCAGAGCAGACAAGTCTGCCACAGCAGTCCTCTGCATTCGCCCCTCATGAAGCTTTGCACACTCCTTTGCCCAGAGACTCAAGTCACTGGAGAGCATATGCTCCCAAGTTTGCACCCCTCCATCTCCCAGCACTTCTGTGACTCCAGACAGCCTGTTATAACTTGTCCCCTCTCAACCCCTGCAAAGTTCTGTCAGCAGAGAGTCTCAGCTCTTTTCTTTGAGGTCACATTAGTCTTTACTTCTTCACTGCCTCTGACTGTGGGCTGCATTTTCTTAGTGTCCTATTCCCTTCTTCAAACTCACTTCACCAATGAAAAACCAGCCTTGTACGTAAAAGGCAATTGAGGGGAAGCTGGTATTTATAAAACAGAAGGTTTCTTCTGCCTGCAGCTATTGGCATGACTATCCCAGCCACATGCCCTACAACTAGGGTCTGATCCAGGGACAAAGAAAGATAAGAGCTTCTCTTACTTGCCCTCTGTCTTGAGGATACGAAGGTCCCCAGTTTGAACAGCTAAGGAGCTCTTGGCTTGTGGCCGAAATGCCACTTGTTTCTGCAGTACGGCCAGATGGATAGGACATGTCTCTGAGCTAGCACCTGACAGAGATTCCTCTATGTAAGGAGAATTTTCAGTACCTTTTTGAAGGACTTACCATCCCTTTAGAGGTGTCCAACATGCCAACAGTGACAAGCTGCAGAATTCAGCTCCGGCCCACTTATCTTTGGCATGCTGTTTGTTTTAGGTCAGGAGCTCTGACAGAGGTTCACAGATGGCGCCTGGGACTTGTGATGGGCACTGGGAAGCAACTAGGGAGGAAGAGCATGCTCCAGGACATTTTATTTTCTATAAAAATGACAAGTGCTGATTTTTCTCCACAATTTAACGCACCATTTGAATTAGGATAGGAGTCCCATCTACAGAATTTGTCCATTGAACAATGACCCAAAGAAATCCACGTGTCTTCCTCCAAAATCTTTGCATCAGAGGGGACTGAATTGTTTCATTTCAGCTAACTAGGGTATGATCAGGTATGTGGGACTGGAACACAGTAAAAATGAACTGCAGAAAGCAATACCTGTAAGAACAGATTTCATTTTGCCTGCTTGCTACCTGTGAGACAGTGATCCCTGTAAAAAAAGGCAGGACAAACCTGCTCTGATAAATATGACCAGATGAAATAACTTATTTCATAGTCTGTCATCTAGTTCAGTGAGTCACATGTGGTATCTCTAGAAAGTTGGTAACACCCTACAAATCTGTAACTTAATACATATTTAACTGAGGTCTTGTCTCATCTTTAATAGCAACTCCAACTGGGCTTGCATAACAATCTAGAGAAGGGTAGGGACTGCCAAATTAGGCTTGAATAGAGCACTAATAACCCTTTACTATCCATGATGCCTAAGGAAAAATCAGCAGAACATTTGTGTTTGTAGCTAAGGCTTATTTGCAAAGCGATAGAAACGTGATTACCAAGACACTATGCTACAGTTGTATTGGCTAAAAAGCCGGAATCCAGGCTGAGAGCAAAGGATGGTGACAGTGATGGTAGGGATACCCTGAGCAGGATGTCTTCCATGGGAGGGCAACATTCAGCAGCTGTGCACTCCACATGACCAGCTCAGAGACAAAGACTGTCTTGAGGATTTCAGGATAAACAAAGCTATGAGGATGCTTTATTTTCTCAGAAAGAAAGGGAGAGCCCAAATGCTGCAGTGTTTCAGGCAGCCAGAACAGCATTTGCTGTGTAATGTGAAGTATTTAAGCACACATGGGCTTCATGGTGTTTCCTGCCAATCTGCAAAGTATCAGTGTGATGTCTCGTAGTGCCAGGAGCTGGATTAAGGAGAGGAGTTCCCCAGTGGGCATAACCTAATTGCTGTCCTACTTGGGGGACATGGCTGAGAGGCTGTGGGGAAACCCTGAAATGTCATGCTGTCCCTTCCAATAAAATAAATAAATGCATCTGCCCCATCTTTGTTTTCTAGAGAGTATTGTGCCTTCTCGTCTAGCTAAACACCCGAGGAAACAAATACTCTCCAAGCTCCCCAGCTGGCCCCAGCTCTGCAGAAAAGTGGCTGTGACAGAGTAGTACATGTAAGGACATGTAGCATGTAAGGACTGTATCCGGTGCACACAGGCTGCCCTTCCCTCTGGATGGCTTCTCCCCCATGTACAATGGTGACTCCTGGTGAGGCACTCCAGCTGCTTCAGGTGATGTGCATGTACCCACTTGAATCTCTCCTGGAAAATCTCTTGCCTTCTTAAGGGTTGTTCACACCCATCCATATACATCCACATGTAAACAGCACGATAGCACATTAACACAGTTATGACCTATGATAATGGCAGTGAAACATGAAAGCTTCTCTCCTCATCCTTGTTTTTCTGGTTTGAAACACCAGGGTGTGACTCCCTGAGTGGAGGCAAGAGGGGTAGGTGCTCCTGTGAGTTTAGCAGCCGTGCTCCTGCACTGGCAAGGCAGCTGCACTGCAACTGCTTGTATGCAACTCAAGAGCTTCGGGTCACTTCTGACTCGAGGAGGCATTTATTGTCACTGGTAATTGTTACTTCCTTACACAAAGCAAACAAAAATACCCGCTGCACAGCACAGTCACCTGCTGTGGTTTACCCAGGGGGAAAGGAGTGGGCAGTATGGTCCGGCTGATGCAAGAGTGCTCTGTGCTACTCCATGCTGCTCCTTTTGGGTGGTTAGGGACATGCGAAATGTTTCAGACAGTACCTTAGCCAGTTTTCCTCTCTTATATGTGTACACCCCACGCTTGTCATGGGGACTGTCTGAGATAAATTGAAGTGCTTATAGGCGTGTGACTTGAAGTACACACGAGAGGGACATGCATACGTCCCTTTCCTCCCAGGCCAGCTGGGAGGGTGGATGGAAAGGGCTGGGAGTGGTGAGAGGGAATGACCCACTGAATGTGGCGGGGATCCAGTGTCCCAAGCGTTTTGCAAATGGCTTCCTTTCGTCTGAGCACAATGAGCTTGTAAAGCGAAAGGAAGCAAATGCCGTTTGCAGAAGAGCAGGGATTTTTTCTCCTTATTGCAGGCAGGACCAGCTGCGTTCCAAACCCGTGACTGCCGCAGCCATGACCCCACCGAAAGGAAATCTGAGCCCGCAAGCAGTTGTGCTTGGGGAGGGCCGTGCTCTCACGTTTCTGTTTTGTTTTGGAGCCTCGGATAAGTAGTGGGCTTGCTTTTCCCCTTCGTTTCTTTTCTTACTTTT
>VYXF01012226.1:973510-995849 GCA_013397295.1 Polioptila caerulea
TGCCCCATCCCTGGAAGTGTTTAAGGCCAGGTTGAATGCAGCTCTGAGCAACCTGATCTAGTGGAAGGTGTGCCCGTCAGCGGCAGAGGGTTGGAACTAGGTGATGTTTGCGCTCGTTTCCAAGGCTGGCCGTTCCCTGATCCCACGCAGACAGGCTCCGGGCGAGGCCCGCCGGGCCGTGCCGGGCCCCGCCGGCCGCACGGCCGGGGCTGTGCTGACACCTGGCGGCCGGCGCGGGCACTGCCNGGGCGCGGCCCTGTGGTGGTGTGCGCTCCTGTGTTGCTTGGGCGTGCGGTAGGGTAAATTGCCTTCCAGGTGGCTGTTCTTTGGATTTGTGCTGAACACTGGGTTGCTAATAGAGAGATGTGTTTGTTATTGCTGAGCAGAGCTTACACGGAGCCAAGGCCTTTGCTGCTTTCCGTAGTGCCAAGCTGCTGAGGAAGTTGGGGGTGCCGGGGATACTGGGAGGAGACACAGGACAGGTGATCTAAACTGACCAAAGGGATATTCCAGACCCTGTGATATCATGCTCAGTACAGAAAGAGGAAGGGAGGAGGAGGAGGAGGGATGTTTGGAGTGGTGGTGTTTGTCTTCCCAAGTCACCGCTGTGTGTGATGGGGCCCTGCTCTCCTGGAGATGGCTGAGCACCAGCCTGCCGTGGGAAGCAGGGAATCTATTCCTTGTTTTGTTTTGCTTTCATGTGTGGCTTTTGTTTTACCTACTTAAACTGTCTTTTATTTCAACCCACAAGTTTTCTAGCTTTTTACCCATCCAGTTCTCTCCCTGACTGTGCTCGTGGGGCTGTAAGCAAGTTGCTGCTTGGGGCTTGATTGCTGGCTGGGGTCCATACCAACCCTAACCACAACAGCTTCTATAAAAATGTACCTCAGTGTTTAGCAGTAGTCAAGAAACACTAATGACTTTTCAGGAATTATTAGGAAAAGAACAAGAAAACCCCACAGTCTTAAACCCCTGCATGTACAAACTGGCCAGCATTTCAAATGCTGCTCGGATTCTTCACCTCAAACCCCCAAGTGTTCCACAGGTGAAGGTGGCACTGACTGCAATTGCAAGGCAATTCTGGAAGAGTCACAGGCATCAGAGGACACAGACCTATGGGGGTAATGAGCTAAAGCCTTCTGAAGGTGACTACTGAGCAGACAGTACCAATGCCATCATGCTAACAGTCATCTTGTCCTCTGATCAGACACTGGAGCCACCTGAGCTCTATCAAAGGTTTCAAGATATTTCAAAGATTTTTTTATACATGGGAGACTTATCACATTGTAACTAGCTTCTTTCCTTTCCACCAAAAGTTGATCTTCCCAAAGTGGCCAACATTTCCCAGTTCTTCAGATTTTTGTTGTATAGTCTATGTTGGAAGTTAGTTACATGGCAAAATATACTTCCTGTACATATTAACATTTTCTAGGTTCTGTTTTTTAATAAATATTAATATATTCAAGGCTTTAATTCCTTCTTAAGAACTGTAAAATGTATTTTTTATTGTTGATTTTAAAAAAGTATGATATCTAAGCCATTTAAAATCTGTTATGTCACCCATCTTTCTAACATATTTTTTCCCATGGGAATATTAAAGGAAATTTCTACCACCCAAAACTTTTTAAGCAACATGAGCTGTAATTTCTCATTAATTTATTTTTTTTCTCTCTTGCCCTGTGTCAGATCTGCTAAGATGGCATGGGATGACTGCACTGACAAACACTCAGTGTTTATCCATGTGCTTTACCTCAAAAGGAGATAATAACAAAATATGAGTGTCTGGTTTCCCAGTTCCCACTTTTTGCCTTCATCTTTGTAAGTAAGTTCACCACTGTCAGCACACAGATTATGCAAGATAGCTTTGGTAACCAGGTTCAAAGGACCAGTCCTGCCTTAATGGAAAAAGACCAAACTGTATAGGAACCTGCTGTGTAATGGAACATCAGCTTCATTTTTACATTTAATAACTTAGACTATCAGAGCTCCTCAGTGCTGGGCCTCCCTAAGACCAGAGCCACTCTGAACTTTCTTTCAGTGGTTCTCATACAATCTTGCATTGTTGGACCTGCTTCCTTGCTTCATTTTTATGGCTCCTCCCTCTCTTCCTCCTCAATTTCCCCTTCCACAGGCTTCTGTGCTGGCTCCTGGTCTTTTAGGTGACAGATTGGAAAGAAGTGAACCAGTATTAATCTAGTAAAGGGAGCCTTCTCTGTCAGGAGGTATCTTAAAGCTGCTGAGAAGATCTCAAGGAAAGAGCCTGAGGTAGGAACAGTAAGGACAGCAAAGGTCACAACTCTTCTGACTCTTGTCTGCAAGGTGAATATTACCATTTCACACATGCTACAGTGCTAAAATGCATCAAGAAGCTAGATAAGGGGTATATGTATCCATTTGCCCCCTTATATCAACTCTGGCACATTAGTGACACCAGATGAAGTCTTTTTTTGGCTAATGGGTTTCAACAGTTTTATCTGCTTATGGCTTAACCACAGTTCTGTAAGTTGTGCCCGAAGTGCTTGGGAATCCCATGTTTCCTCTGACTCAAGATTAACCAGGCTAAAGCACATCTAGCATCTCAGCATGGATGCTTTTAGCATGGCACCCCTACGTGTGAAGGAATAAAGACTGGACCCAACAAATCAATTTGCTTCTCTTTGAAAACATTAGGAGGGTAAGAGCAAAACTGACTGATTGCTTCTGGCCTTAAAACTAGACTACAGCATATATTTAAACCTGTTAGTATGTGCTGAGGGGTGGGAATATTTGGGCATAATTAGCAGGGCTTTCAGCTGATGAGTCACATGTCAGAACTGACTGAAAATCCAGGGGGACTTCTGGGTCCAATGACAAGCAGTTTAGCCTGCAGCGACTGACAGCCTCTTAGGAGTTTGCTGCGGAATGCTCAGGCTCTCAGAACTTGGACATGATTGCTACGGGCAATAGGGAAGAGGCACTTTCAAGAGAATGAAAAGTTCTGTAGTTTGAAGGCGGGTTTCCAGGGAAAAGTAGGTCTCCTAAGAAGAGGAATCAGAGAGAAGGAAAAAAACAAGAGTCCCTGAGGATGGAGAAAATGTTCTGACAGCACAGATATGCTGCCTTTGCAAATCTTAGTCTGGCTGCGGGGGGATAGTGTTAAGCTGCTGCTTCTCATCTTAGGTTTAGAATGAATGAAAATGCCATTCAGCTCTGAGATTCCTGCAAGATTCTCATGGCAAGCTTATCAAATTGGAAAATAAGACTTGTAGTTTGATTCAACAGAACTTCTAAGCATACAAGGTGTTTTTTCATTTACCTTTTACTTGTGTAAGTAATGGACTGGACAAAAACATACGTCCCTTCACATCCTGAATAAGGTTATGTTTTTTTGGTGTCAAGCTGAATTGAAAAAAGAAAGACAAACCAAGAGTCATTCACCTGTAATCCACAAGTGCTGTCTGATTCCAGTCTAGACTGTGCACTAGTTCACCAATTTGGACTCAGTTCAGTGGGATGCTTTGTTGGTAAGTGTAGCTAGGAAACCTGGCTAATTTTAAGCAGAAAAATCCTCCATATCAGAGTGGGGCGTGGCTGTCTTTTAATAGGCAAGCAGATGGCCTGGTGCATGGAGGAAGAGAGACAGAAAAAATCCAGAATGGTGATGGGGAGGCAATTTAAGCTTCTTTCTTTTTTTTTTGTAAAAGAACATCGTGTCTGGCTGACCATTGCTACTGATCCCAAGCACCACAGTGGTTTTGGCAGGAAGACAACTGTCTACTCCATTGTACAGGACAGGGTGTAGATGCCTATTTTTCACTTTCCCATAGCAGTAAGACAAAAGAATGTATCAAGGTATCCTGTATATCCTATACAAACCACGGATCTCTGTGATATTCTAAAGTTGGCCCATTATCATTGATGCTATCTATTTTATTGGGTGCCATGGTATTCCTATTGGTCTCATTCTAGGCTCAACTTTTGCTGTGAGTGAATTTTGCCTTTCAGCCTTAACAATCACAGAATAGTTTGAGTTGGAAGGGATCATGATGTCACCAGCAAAGCTGGCTGGTGGCTGTGCTGCAGCAGAGAGGTTTCTCTAGAGCAGTCCCCTACCAGAAGAGCATTCTGGCCATGCTTTCAGAGGCACACCTGCATCATGGCTTTCCAGAAGGCTGCCACAGGAATCTTTGTATTTCCATCCTTATCGATATTCCAAAAGAAGTTCTCAGAGTTGTAGGTTGTGCCCTTTCAAAGAGTTCTATTGGAAGCAGGAATAAAACACGGGCATGGCCGTGAAACAGCCACTGATACCTGCCTCTAG
Organism: Polioptila caerulea; assembly: GCA_013397295.1. Classification (NCBI taxonomy): domain Eukaryota; kingdom Metazoa; phylum Chordata; class Aves; order Passeriformes; family Certhiidae; genus Polioptila; species Polioptila caerulea. The sequence goes on from VYXF01012226.1 coordinate 977,811, forward strand.
CTCTCCCCTTTTTCTTCCATCACCCTGCTTTTATTCAGCCCATCACTGAGAAACAGGAGTTCTCAACTCCTTGTGCAGACAGCCTTTTGTCAGAACAAAGACCTTTTGTTCAGGTTAATTCCATTCTTCTCAGTTATACCTCCTTCTCCCCCTACCTTGAAACAAGACTCAGTAGTAAAACTGGCTTTTTTTCCCTTATAATTGCATATGCTTATTTGCTACTCATCCCAGCAGCCACTGCTTGGCTAGGCTGTATAATCAAGACAGTTCTGTCCCCTAAATCTTTGATCACTTTAGTTACTCTTCTCTGAATTCAGCTTCTGTTTGAATGAGGATACCTGAATACCATAATGGCTATTAAAAACTGCAGAGCATGGTAGTGAAAGTGTCACTAGCTGTGAAGCACAGCAGCATTGTTTGATGTGAGCTAACAGCCCAAGCTTTTACTTAAGTTGATCTGAAACCTTATCCACAGCTAATTCTCACCCAATTAGCTGAAAATCTGCACAGCAGTTAAGAAACACAGTGAAATTGGTAGTGCAAAAGTGTTATTTAGCTCAGCAGAGCTCAGTTGCTTGCGTTGGCTTCCAGAAAGGAGGACAGCACCATCTCCTGCTATCCATGGAAACTGCAGACCTTGAAAAGCTGAGTAGTGCCTATTTCAGATAGTAAATACAATATCCTTGTAATATCATATCCTACTTTTATGAAGCACGTTATTTTTGAGACTAAAACAAAACTGTCAGAGAAGTGTTTTATGAAAGTCAGCCATTGGGACGGGCTTGTGATAAGGATGGACACTCATTTGGATCATACCTGAAATCAATCTGTTTGTTTTGCACAGCCAGCAAAGTGTCTGTTAACGTTCCTTTTTTTCCCCTCAGTGCTCTAATATCCCGAGGTAATAGCTTCTCCATAAGATCAAAGGCTTTGCCTAGTCAGTCTGTGTGTACTGAGATGTGTGAACATTGTGATTCTCTTTGTGCATTTACTTTTCTGAAGGAACTCGGATGAATTTCTCACTTGAAAGAAAATTTGCCCCTTTGAACGTCCATCCCTCCAAGTGCCTGCAGCATGTGTACTGTGTACAGGAAGCTAAGGACACAATTCAGTAGCTTGCCTGAATCACTTCCATGGGATTTGAATGCTGTTGGGGATCTTGGTGATCCAGCATTTGACCTTACTGTAGATGACATCTAGTTGGATGCATTTGACACACCAAATCCTGCAACTTGATGAAAGTTTCATTCACCAACCCATTGTGCTACACAGGGCAAGGAAAGTGCAGTCAGTGTGGACACCCAGAGAACAATAAAGTCTTTCTTATGTTCATAAATATATTAGCCATTCTCTCCTAAGGATGGTGCCTTCTGCTATCTCTGCTCTCCATTTTCAGGAAACCCCTGGGGACCCAACCATAAATAAGTGTTCATCTTTCTCTTTTTCCATGTCTGAGACAGAAAATGATTACTAATTTGTGTAGAAATCACCTTAATGCAGTGTAGGTGTTCATTAGCAAATGTCTGCCCCAAAGACCTCTTATTTTTGGCAATTCCAGTGATTCATGTTCATCCTTGAGACAGTCCTAGATGGGTCTCCTCTCCATTCTGTTAATATGCAGACTGCAAGTTGAACAGTTAATGGCTACAATGTGCCATAGAGTTCTGAAAAATAAAAATCTAATTCACCCAAGACCTTAAAGGGTTAGTATCTCCAGCAATGGAGCTTTATAGGCCATTCCAGAAAGATGATCCTCTCTGGGAAGGGGCTGGGTGTCTCCAGACAATCAGAACTTTTGGGAAAGCTCTGCCTCATTGTGTAACCCTAAGAAGTTCCAGTCAGCAGAAGGCGGCACGACATTTTATTTTCCTGTGAATTTCCAGCATGGCAGTGACATGAGCTCAGCATTTCAGAGCTCATGTTGTAAGTGTTGTGTTTTAAAATATACTGAATGGGCAGTAGCACAGTGTCTTGATTCACAGCTTTGGAATGTTAGAAAGTAAGCTGTCAATGCAAATATTGTTGATGCCACTGTAAATTATTCCTCTAAATTTTACTTTGCCTTGATTGATCTCTTAAAGACATGCCTGATTTTGTTCATACCCATGATGCTAGGGGAATTGTTCATGTATTATGTTAGTTATATACTTAATTGTTGAAAGTTTCCAGGCAGCTCAGGAAATTTATGAAAGCTTTTGTTTCTGTCATTGTGAGAGGTTCAAGAACTGTATTTTTCCTGAAAGTTTATTTATAGTTTGCCAATGCATTCTTACAGCTTCTTTTTGGAAACTTAAGATCCACTGTTCTGCAGATCTGTCTACAAGCTTATCACCTACTGTGCAATGAGCTCTTGCCTGTCACTACTCAAATCCAGCCTCGAACCAGCTGGGTTTAGTAGCTTTCGTTCAGCACCAAGGGTGTGATGGATGCAGAGTGGCTCTCTGAAGAAGCCATTCAGACATCCTTGCACTATGCAGTGCAGCAGTGCCCTGCTCCTGGGAATGCAGCACAGGAAAGCTCGCGCTGCCTTTCTGGTGCTGGCTCTCCCCTGGGTTGCCAGCATGGTTTAAGCCCATGCCAAAGCTGGTGGACTGCCAGTGCAGCCTTAGGAGCAGCATGGCCAAAGCAGCATGTCTGGCCTAACAAACAGTGCTGGGCTCAGGCAGCAGCTGGAGGGAGCCAGCTTGGGCATTTCTGCATGTTTGACACAGCCCAGTCCAGAAAAACAACACGCAGGCAGCTGAAAGGCAACAGCAGTTTCTTGTGTACTGTGATGCTGAAGATGAGCATATGCCAGATACTTTGATTCACAATTGCTGAAAATGTTTGATTGTCAATATCTGCAAATTGGAACCCTATAAAGAGTAGATGCTAAAAAGAATGTAGGGAACAGTGATGCTTAGAAATCTTTTCAGAAGGAATAAACTGTTGTTTATTTCTATTGCTTCACCTTTGCTAGTACTGTCAAATCCATGTTCTAGATGTCCTTATTCCAAATTCCTCTTATAGACACACTAATTATTTATTCTTTAGAAGTCAAGATAAGCATGCATCACCGAGAAAAGGGGCAGAAAAGGCTTTTATTTATGTCTTCCCTTAAGTTTTCTGTAAAAGATTAACATCTTTACTGATTTCTCAAAGGTTTAAGACAATGTAAGGTCTTTGGCACTGTATATTTACAATTAGTCAGAATTGAAATGCAAGACCCCCTACATCACAGGTGGAATGAAATCTGTCAGACAGATTAGATGTTTGCCTACAAGCATTTGATTGGGATATTAAAATGTCATTGTAAATTTATGCCATTGACCATTTATCTTGTGAAATGCCAGGTAATTTAGACTTTTGCAAGGGTGAAGTGAAGAGAAAAACTGTTAACCCTAAAAAGCAGATTCATGGTGAGATTTAGGTTGAAGATTAACTCCTTGCCTCAAAGTTTCTGAAGTGTTTCCTTTTAAATGAATGCATTTCAATAAACTCTTTTAATTCCTCAGAATTTAGCTAAAATATATTATTCTGTCCAATTTTTAAAATTGTTTATGTTATTAGTAATAAAACTAGCAGGACCATGTCTACTGTAATGCAGTCCTTTACACCCATACAGCCTGTTTTGGTTTTCCTTTGCAGAATGAGGCCTGACTCCTTGCAGACTTTGAAAATAATTCTCTTTGATCTTAATTTATGCAGGAAAAAATCTTTACCCTAGAGGAATGCCTGTTCTTCAGATGATCTCTGCTGAAAGTACTTGATACTCTCAGGAAAGACTATGGATGAATATTATTTATTCTGTTTATTTTTATTTTCTTTCATTAACGTAGTAACAAAGACACACACGCAGATGTAACTTAGATACAACCCATTACATGAGTGTCCAAAACTGCCCATCAACTTTATTTTTAGTTTATTTCAAGTGTTAACATATTATTCACGTTCCAAGTCCCAAATCTAGTTTTTGTGAGAATGCTCTTTCCTTTAATCATGGTTCTCCCAAATGTGGATGGAGGGCCCTGAGGCTCCTGACACCTTCTGTAACTACTCCTATGGAGAACCAGTGGATGGATGGGAAGGCCAGGACTGGACTAATATATACCCAGGTGTCTCCCCCCTGTTGGTCTGCAGAACAGCCCCTGTCCTCACTCAGGAGCTTAGGAGCCTTTCTCAGTCTCCTTTTTTAGAAGCAATGGAGGCAGCATATGAGGTTACAACACTATGTGTCATGCTCCCACCTTGCTAGAGTATACTAAGACTTGGTCTCTTTGATTTCTTTTTCCTTCCTACCAGCCTTTTAATGTTTGATTTGGGGTTTTTTTGTTTTGTTTTTGTTTGGTTTTTTTTAATAGAACTGTTTTGCTTTCAATGCCTTGGAGCATCCATCTTCTATTCCTCAGACATACTGATGGGAGTATCAAAGTACTTCACAGTATCCAGCATCTTAGGCTACCCTGGAGGAAGACAGCTCAGGGGATGAATAGAATTCATCCTCCAGTGGTAATTCACTCCTTGTTCTAGTTCTGCTGTTAGAAAATGGAAGGGAGTGAAGTGTGGTGAAACTACAACCACCTCTCCAGAGCTAGACCAAAGCCACATTCTGCATGGCTCTTGGAAGGGTTGTCAAAAACTAACATTTTTTTATTAATGACTGTGCATAAGTGAAACAAACAGCAAGTGGCAAAACAGTATTGGAAAGGGGCAGTTCTGTGATCCACTCACTTCCTAAATGCATAGTGTACAATCCTAGAGTCTTGAATTTGGAGGGAGATCTGTTCTTTCTGATGGTTGTGACTAGTGCAGTGGCATCTTCTGTGGTCAGTGGATTACTGGCCATCTGTAAAAGATGAGACACAGATCCAGACATGGTGAGAATCAGGATGTCATGTCTAGCAGAAGTCATGCTGTAACCTCAAGGATGATCCTTTCTTCCCATTCTTCAGCAGGCACATGGAAAAACTGTGGTCCCTTTCAATGGGTTTGTCTGTTATCTCATCATATCTTGTCTCTGTCCCACAAAGGTCTGCAAGCTTCCAAGTCAGGTGGAGCTACCTTCTCATTTTCTCTCTGCCTCCTAGTGTGAAATTCGCTATATCAGGTCCTTTCCATCTGTCATGCAGAAGGATGTGCTGTGGATCATCTTCAGTCACATGATGGGGAGAGGCTGAGGCAGTGGGCTGCATTTGAACGTGTACTTGCTAGTAGGGCCCCTCTGGATGGCGTTGGGACATTTCCCATTCACTTGGCTCCTCTTGGCTGCACAGCAGATCAGAGCTCAGGATGGTTACCTGCCTGCTACAAGGTCTGGCCACCTGGCCTTAGAGGGTTGGCACTGCTGTGTTGCTCTCTTAGTGCATGAACATCATCTCTCCTCCACCTTGGACCCCACTCCCAAGATTAAAAAGAAAAGTTTCTTTGTTAATGTTGGCCAGCAGAAGACGTGTTTAGGTCCTTTGTGCTATCAGCTCCTAAGACAATCTGAGTGGCCACAGAGAGAAAGGAATGCCTCTGGATGAGCTAGTGACTTTGCCTCAAGCCAGGATAAAAGCAAGGCACAGAGACACGTTTATTTATTAAATCTGAAACAGCAAGCCCAAAGCCTGGTGTGGTTGCAGTGATTTACATAGATAGGGGTGTCCAGAGACAGGCCTACATTAACAGCTTTAAAGATGCCCCTCAACCACCATAGTACATTTGCAGGCTCTCAGGATGGTGATGTTAGATCTTGCTGAGAATGCAGCTTGTGAGCAAACTGGCTTTTCTGAGCTGAATTCCTAGAGTCTGATCTTGGATTGAGGTGTGTTAGCTCTGAATTCTTACCTCTGGAGGAATCTTAGCTGGTTATTCAGTTTTGCCCTTTCAGAGATTATTGACACCATCTTACTAGAAGACAATTTTGGCTTTCTTTTGCCAGGGCTTGGTGGTATCCCTCTATTTTAGGTAGTGCTGTGGCATTGCCCTGTTGTGGCAATGAGAGTTTATCCTGTGCTTGAATAAATTCTTAGCAAGTAGTTTACATTGTGAAGGAGAAAGGTAGGGAGAGGGAGGATTTCTTATATTGGTAGACACTGCCTGTTTTTCTCACTATGAAACATGGCTGGATTCTCCTTGCCACATCTAAAATATCAAGACTCGCTCTACTTACGTTTGATTAGCAGGGGAGAGGAATTCAGCTTCATATGATAGCTGTGCCCAGCTGTACATGTGCCAATGCCAATTCACATGCATCACACACCTCAAGGTGTAAGTTCTACTTAGAGCAGGGTATGTGTGAATTCATTTGTGTCTGCTGTGACACTGGGAGGGATAGGACTCGCTGCCAACACTTGCTTCACATTCTCAGAGAGAATTTCTCATCCAAATTTTCCATGTATGGAAGGTTGGATGGAGGCAGATGGTGAATTTAGCTGACTTAAAAATATTCCTTTTAGAAACAAAACAGAAAGAAACAGATTCTGCAGTAATCTCTGCTGTTTCTGCTTCAAGTGAGCTGAAGGAGAGGAGATGTAAAACCTTGAATTCTGGAGAGGCATTTTTCTGGACTAGGAAGGTTAAAAGTTTTAGTACTGATCTCTGTGTTGCCTGCAGGCTTTTTCAAGGCAGGAGCACTTTGCTTTGCCCTCGATTCAGTTTTAATTGTTCCATATTTTAAAGATTTGGACTTTTATGAGAAAGAGATAACATATCCGTGGAAATACTGAATCAGGAGAAGGAGAAGGAAGGCGTTAATGAAATGGAAGGCATTGCATTATTGAGATGCTCAAGGAGCAATGGATGCTCACAGCACATGCTTGTGGGTATTAGGGTAGCAGGAGTGTGGAACATACTAAGGGCATTCAGATATTCAAGCAAGTCTTTCACAGTGTAGTAACAGCCCCTGACATTACTGAAATACTAATTGTTTTTTTTGCTTTTCCTCTGAAGGACTGCTAGCATCCTTGGGTTCTCACTTTGTCTGAAAAGATCAGGCAGCCTCATTTTATTCCTCCTAGTCTTGCTGCTTAGTGTGCAATGGCTAAACCCACTGGGTTTGGGCTACTTACGAAAAACTGAAGTAGCTCCTGAACTTTGCAATCAAAACAAACAATGGTTCCCATTCTATGGGATTTTAGTAGAGTGCAATTTTCTGCTCTATGTGCCCCAAGGGACTTCTCTTTCAGCTCCTTCCTCTCTGACAGACTGCTGTTACTGTGGTTTCTCATGCTGCATGTGCATTCCCATACATCACCCATAGTTGCCAGAGTCACCTGTGGTGACGAGGATGAGCCTGTGAGGCAGCCAGAAAGCTCTGGATCTGGGTGCCCTGTTTTCTGTACTACCCACCAGGTCATGGGGCGTTCCTGCTCGAGAAGGAAATGCATGTTCCCTGTGCTGGCACCATCCAGCTCCCCGGTGCTGTACTCCTGTACAGCATAGAGTTAATTTGTCGCTGTAGCCATGAGGGCACAGAGCCTGGACACACATGGGCATGTCTAGGTTGTTATTGTCACCACCTCATGTCACCGCCAGTGTTGGAAGTACAGGACTCAACCTCCAAGAGGAAGCTGGGCAGTCCAGGAAAAGCAGGGGCACAGAGAGTCCATCATTCCCTGTTTCGGGGCCATGCCACGTCGAGTCAGTTGGTGAGCATTTTTTGCATGTAAATCATCCTCTTCTTGTATAATTTTGTCATACTATTGTTGCTGTTACTGTTAATTTTCTTATCTCATTGTTGTTTCCAGTAAATTGTTCCTCTCTCAACCCATAATCTCTGACTTTTTTCTCTCTCACTGGAGAGATTGTGGTTTTGTCATGGTTGTAGAGAAATGCTGTGGAGTTTCCAGGAGTGTTTAGTTCCATGCCATCCACATCATGGCAGGGGTCTGGGTTCAGCAACAGGAAGCTGAAGCTGGAAGGGTCACCATCTTTTGCTGGGCTTGGGCTCAGGGTGTGCAGGTTTTGAGATCAGCCTCGTGGAGCTAGCCCCTCTCTGCCACTGGCAGTCCCTTTCCCTTTTATCTGAGCTGTGGCTTTTCTGGTCTAGGGTAGAGCCAGGGAACCCGAAATGCTACTCTGAGAAAAGAAAGAAAAAGGAAAAAACAAAGAGAGCAGTGGCCACATGGAGTGGAGCCCAGTTGAGCCATGTGGACCCCATGCTGCAGCCACAGTGACTGCAGCTGGAGCCACAGCCAGAGCCCAAGCTGCAGCTGGAACTGCTGACTATTCCAGTCCTGCTCCCACAAGGTCAGGCCCAGGAAAAGGGTCCCTAGCTAGTTTCAGAATTCTGTCAGATGTCACCAGGTTTTGTTTTGTCCCTGTTTTTCTGTTGTTTTTCAGGCTGATTAACTGGAAAGTTAACTATGCTTGGTGCTGTCTTTGCTAAGTGTCTTTCTTTATTTGGTGGATAAAATACTCTCTCTTTTGTATACTCTTTTATTAACATCGTTGTGGTTAGTACTATTTTTCAATAAATGGTGATTATATCATAATTTTTCCTAGTGTTTCCTCCATTATTGGAAAGGAGCAAGTGAAAGCGTTTTATTTTCATGCTGTATTTGAAACCAGAACATTTCTAGTGCTGTTCCTAAACATGACATCCTGGCTTTGTGGGAGTAGCAAATTACTGAGCACCTATCCCAGGAGCTGTCCTTCTTTCTCAGGGAACTCCTTGTGGCTGAGGTTCAGCTCCTTGGCTCATTAATTGCCCTACAGTGAGACAAATGTGCAGGGGTGATGTGATCTTCCAGCCAGCTGCAGCCAGATGCCATACGAAGGCACCCACGTGAGGATGAAAAAGAGGGATATCAGACACATTGAAATCTTCAGTGCATGGGACATCAGCAGCACAGAGATTGTGGCACTGCGTGTCCCCAGACGGGCGTATCACAGTGATGAGCTTCCCAAAACAGCAAAAGCAACAGGACTTTGTGTTGTGCAGACTTCTCTCATCCAGCTTACATCTGGCCTGAAATACATCCTGCAATTCTGCTCCTGTCCCTGTTTCAGTCCCACCATTGTCCCTTGACCAAGAGCTCTTTCTGGTATCAGATCAAGGTATTGTTTCAGGGCAGCTTCTGAAGGTACCAAATGATTAAGAGGCTTTGAGACAAGAACTGTCCAGAGAAGTCAGGACTCTCCAGTAAAAATATTTACTGGAGATTTGCAAACTTTTATGAAGTTTTGTTCTCTTACATGGTTCTGAAGGTTTGTTTCTCAGCCAGACACACACAGCTGTCCTGAAAAAATGTTGATGCAGTTCATCCAGCACTGTGTCCTCTCAGCCTCTCTTATTTCCGAATTAAGCACTTAGAAGAATTATGCCAAGAAATCATGTGGGCCAAGTGAAATTATGCCAAGTGAGGGCATGTGACCTTGGATTTCAGGTAACTCACTATTAATGCCTCAGCAAAGTATGCTGCAGTCTCCTCTCCAAAGTTGTTTCGTGGGGAAGAAAAGTATGTTAACAATGCACTGATCTCTCCTTGGTGCTGTGCTTTCTGCAGAAAGATGTGCTTTTAGGTAAAACCTCCAGTCCATCACAGTCTGTAAGAAGGCTCTAAGAAGTTGAGGTGGGTTGACCTTGGCTGTACACCAGGTGCTCACCAAGCCTGTCATTCCCCTCCTCTACAAAACAGGGAAGAAAATAAGATAGAAAAAGCCCTTTTGAATCAAGATAAAGGCAGTTTAATAAAGCAGAAGAAAAGGTCACACACTAAAGCAAAGGAAAATAAAAGATTTATTCTCTATTTCCCATCACTAGATGATGTCCAGCGAGTTCCCAGAAAGTCAGGCTTTAGTACACATGGTGTTGTGTATACACATAGTGGTCCAGAAGACAAACATTGTAATAACAAATGTGCTGCCACTTCCCATCCTCCCTTCCCTTTACCCCCTGCCTTTCTCTTAGCTTTTATTGCTGAGGAGGTGTCTCATGGTATGAAATATCTCTTTGGTGAGGTTGGATCAGCTGTCCTGCCTGTGTTCCCTCCCAAGATCTTGCCCACCACCAGCCTAATGATGAAGGGGGAGGGGATGTTGGGGAGACAGTGCTTGATGCTTTGGGAGCCAAAACTTTCCTGTATTTATCAACACCTTTCTAGCCACCAATACCAATCACAGAACTATGAAGGCTGTTATGGGGAAAATTAACCCCATCTCAGCCAGACCCAATAGGGAATTTAGTCACTACTCTATGGAGTGGAATTACCCAATGTGGGAGATGCTCCAGAAATTAACTGAGGTCCTCTTGAGGGACTGGTTTTCAGAGATGCTGGGAATTGAGCACTTTAAGTCTAGGTTTCCATTGTTAATCTGAGTTCCCATCAGAGACATAGCTGAGAGGTTGATTTTGCCCATAGTTTGAGTAATATTTTCAGGGTGAGAGACTGGAATGAAACACATATGACTTCACTTCTACTGCCATTAGAGTTTGTGTGCTGTATACAGCCCCCCAAGGGCTGAAAAATAATCGAGGTAGGACAAATTATCCAAGAGCAAACTGGTAATGGCTTCAGCCCTGATGTGTCTAGGTGTTTATTAGAGATGTTTTGGAAGAAAAGGAGCAAGTATAAGAAGGATGAGTCCAAAGAATGTATTGTTTTTATTGTCTTAGTGCCCAAGATACCAAGGGAATAATGCAAGATGAGCAATATGAGAAATGTTAGCCAGACAGTAATTAATGTGTAGGTTATAGGTGTATTTAACCCTGTATCCTTCCTAACACAAATAAAGCCCCAGAGTCATCAGTTCCACATGAATCTTGTCTTCAGTGAGCCAAGAGGCGTTTTGCCAAGAATCTTTTCATAGATCCCATGGCCTATCAAAATGCATTTTGTATATCCCAGTTTCAAATTGAAGGAACATTTCCACCAGTTCATACCTGAAAATTTTGCATTATTCCCTGAATCTGTTTGGAAAAGTTTCTCCATGTCATATCGGAGAATGAAATTTCCTGACCAAAACATGTTTTCTGTTGGCTAAACATAAACTGGAATGACTTAGTTATGATAATTACTGGCACATCTGCTAATGAAGATAACAGTTCCAGACTCACCAGACTGCCACTATATGCACACTTCTGCTTTTCAGAAGCTTGTACATTTTGAAAGTATTGCAGCAGAAAATATCATGACTTTCAGAATGTGGATGTTTTTGCCTGGGAACAAGAGTTGTTTGGTTAAAATTGGTTTTCTTTCAGAAGATTGAACTGGATGAGCAATAATTTTGCCTACAAACTATGTCAGGTCCGGTACCAGTTCTTGAAGGGATGAATTCTCTCACATTTCTCCTATGCATACAGCTCCTTCTACCAAAATGCAGTTGTCTTCCAACTCTAGCTGTGTAATGGTTGTGTTGGACTGGGAAGATAGAAAGGTAAACAAAGACATGAACAAAAATCAAAACAAAAATTTACTGTAAAATTAACAAAGAGGGTAATTTCCTTAGTTCATTGTTGAGACACTGGACATTTCCTCCAAACTTCAGGGAGCATTGTGGGTCTTGAGCAGTGATTGGGGATGTGACAGAGCCATGGCAGTGGGAATTGGCATACAAAAAAAATGTTTTACTGTATGGATTTCGAGTGGGTAAGACTTTCTGTTACTTTGTGCCAACCTGGACACCCAGGTTCAGGTCCCAGCTTCAATTCAGCATCTTGAGCCTGTCTGTGGGTGAATGTAGCACCCTCCTATGCAGAACCCAGGGTGGGATTTGGCTCCCTCCAGCCCTGTCTGTGGCCCTGTAGGGGTTAGAAGCACTGAGGGCTTGTGTCCCATGGAAGAGCCTCAGTTGGTTTTGGGGGTAACTCCATTAAAGGACATCAGTTGCCACACAAAACTTTTATGTGCAGAGGATGAGAAACATTAGGGATGCCCAGAGTACCTATGATTTTTTTCTTCCACACTGCGTACTCATTGATGACTTCCAGGCCCAAGAGTGGCCTGAAATTCCTGTTGTTCTTGAGAGCTCTGGCCCCACTGTTACTCATCACCACAGCACTTACAATGTCTTTGACATCTTTAGGTCCTAGACCACGGTGGTTCGGATTTATGTAAGGCTTAGCCAAATTTTGAATCAAGTCTTTCATCAGCCTGTGTGTTTCCAAGTATATGGGCTCTGTGCCCAAAATGTCTGCAAAGGCCTTCTCAGGATCCACAGAGAAAAAGTCTATTGATGAGTGGTGTATTGTGTCCCCCAATCTCTATTAAATAAATTAAACTACTTAATAAAATTAAGTAACACTATGCAACAACAGCACAGTTTTGCTCCTTATGCATTATCATCCCCTGGTTCTCCCCTTTATCCCAGACTTCCAGGATAAATGTACCCTCCCTGCTTATCCACTTGACATCCAGTGACTTGCTGCAGCTTCTCACCAGTCTGCAATGTGACTCAACTTTTTTGGTGTAATTGAGAACTTTTGACACCAGGCAAAACCATTTTTTTTGGTCTTAATTTAAACATGCAGCTGATACTGCCAGCAGAGGTAGGGCAGCTCAGAACATTCTGGCTTACAACCAGAAGAAAGAATCCCAGCATTTTCATCTTGGCCATTGGGTGTTGTTGACACAGCTGCAGTGAGACATAAGAGTGCAGCTGGAGGCTGTATTCCCACAAAAACCTGTCATTTGGAATTCCTTCATCAAACCCCATACTTAGAGCTCATATTTCTCCATGTTGTTATATGCCTTCAGCAGTCTAATCTCAAGACAAACTCCCCTCCCAACAAAGCCATTTTCCAGTTCAGTCTGTAGCCCTAACAAAATAGTCTTTGTTCTTGTGTTATTATGTTTTTTGACTTTCCTTCAAGTTAGAAAGCTCTCTTCCTAAATCACAGATAAATCCTACAGTTACAAAAATGAGTGCAAGACTTGTTTAATCAGATGACTGACTTCATGAGGCAGAAGATAAGAAGAGAGCCACCAGAAAAGACGATAACAGTTGTGGCAAACCCACGTGGTGTGCAGACCACAAGTGCTACAGCGTTTCATCGGGAATGCACAAACAGGGATGTAGTCCCATCCCTGGTTTCAGCTAGCTGCTCTTGCTGCTCAATTAACAATTGGAGGAGACAATAAGGAACAAAGAAATAGCCCTGGTGTGTAGAAAGCAGTTGAAGAAAGATGTTTGACATCAAAGCGAGAGCTCTAAAAGAGAAATTCATATTTCCCCCACCCCCTACCTTTATCAATAGTCAGATTACATGTGGCTGTCAGAATTCTGGCAGGATTATGTCCTTGGTCTCCTTTTTGGATGCATACCAGTTGGTAGGCACAGCTCTGTATGGAGAGGCTAGTGAGTGCAGATGGTCAGAAAACATTCAGTTTCAACCCCTAGGTCAGTGTCAGGAGCTTGTGTTGCCTTCTCTGCTGAGGCCTCAGCCAGCAAAACAGACTCCTGAGGCTCACTCATTTTGGACATTTCATTCTGGCCTGCCATGAAGCAGATTCAGTTTGTCAGTGCAAGCCTAGCAGAGATGTGACTCTCTGGATATGCTAGATCTCCCATTTCTCTTACTGAAGCCCCTCTTCAACATGCTGTGGGTGTACTCCTGCCAGCCCACTTGCCGCCCAGCACTCCCTGCTCACTACATGCATGTGGTGCTGGCCCCAGTGCGGGCAAGGGCTAATTCCAGGGCTAAGCTCTCCTCAAGTTCTTCAGGCTGTGTGCAAGGAACTCACAGTTTTTCCACATTAGGTTCTTGTTCCCTCACAAGCTACCTTTCTCCTCTTTCTCAATTTTTGAGCCCACTAGGCAAAGCAATTTTTTATCTTCATCCCAATTCCCCACAAACGTGCAAGCCAAAACCATACCAGCTGCTCCTACCTCTCTTGAACTGACTGACAATTCCCCAGGCACAGGGACTGACTTTGTAATCAGACTCTGGGAATGCTTTGCAATATACTACTCCCCTGCATGGCAGAAGAAAAAGCATTTGAATGCCACTGTATATTGGGACTGAGTGTTAGTAGACTCACTGGAAGTGATACAGCTTCTCTTGCCCACAATTCATAATTTATTTTATAGTTATAGAGAAAGAGAATTTGGAAAATCCTTTTTTAAGGGGACTAAGAGCATGAACAAATTATGAAGTGTTATTTTGCCAACATAATTTCTGGCTAATAGCATAATACATATTTTATTTTCTACTCTGAATCTTCCTTTTCATTCCCTGTCACTGCTTTTACTGCCTTCTTCCCTTACTCTCTATTTCCCTTTAGAGCTCCAGGCTATTAACCTGTAATTTTGTACCCTTCCTGGGTGTCACATAGCATTGATGTGGAATGTGGAGCAGTTTAGTGGTTCATCCAGATCTGTGTGGGGAAAAGACTGGCCAGCTGGCACCCACATCACCACATTTCAACCAGCTCTGCAGCTGCATCTCCTTTTTTAAGACCCTTTCCTTCTGCCAGATTTTGTCAAATGATGGGTTTACTTGCATTACTGCAGTGTGAGAAAGACAAAAGGAAGGGTAAAAATAGGTTTAAATCCTATGTAAAGAAGTCATGAGACAAGTCATGTGCCCAGTACATTAGTCAGTCCCACAGTGTGTGGATTGAGCCTTCTGAGGTAGATTCAGAAGTGATTTTGGCACTTCATAAATTGCATTATGTGCTATTTAAATACAGAAAAACAAGCCTAGAAGAGCTGCCCAACATATGCCCATGCCTTACAGTAATTGCATTATTTAACAAGTAATTGCATCTATAACAACAATGGAAAATAAGAAATTAACTTGTAATGGCTAAGTGACAGGCCAAAGGAGGTTCAGAACTTTGGGAGGAACTGTAATGCTAAGCTAGGAAGTCAGGCCAGAGAGCTGCGAGCAGCCCTGGCACCTGACTGCTGTGTGCAAGCAGAGCCTGAGAGCAGCAGGTTCAGAAAACCCTGTTGCCCACATGTCCTGCCTGTCCTTCTGGGCAATGAAGAGCTCAAACAGGACCTGGTCTCAAAAGATGCTGAGCTCTGACATCTCACACGGGCATTAGGGGAACCTGGGTGGAGTGTCCTAGGAGCTGGTACTGCCAAGTCCTGTAAGGATCCATTTTGTTTTTTTCCAGGCTGCTCCCAGATGGCAGCTCCCATCTCTGGCCACTGGTACCCTGGATCCCTGTTTGCCACCCTGCTCACTGCTGCCTGGCCTAGGGAGAGAAGCCTTCCCAGCCGGTGATCAGCCTGGTGCAACCACAGTCCCCTCTTAGCTGCTGCTGATTTTCCTTTGGCCATTTCTGACAATTTCTGGAGTGAGTTTGCTAGTAAGTAAACCCTGCACCTGCATCCTTCTCAGGCTTATTCTCCGTGTCCCCACCAGTGAGTCACAGGTTCATTTGCTTTTTCTCTTCTGTAAATGAAGAGTTCACAGCCACCTCCTGGATCCTGTATGTTTTTCACACCTACACTCTAAAGACACAGCTGCTTGGAGTCACAACATCTCCAGGAAGAATGGTGCTGCTTGTAAGACCCGGGTTCTTGATTTATGCTGTTTATAAACAGGAGTATCCTATGTCTTGCTTGCAGGGGCTGTCCCAGTGTTGTGAGAAAGCCCTGCAGAGCCTGTGCTGCAGGGCTTGTGGCAGCCCTGTGCTGCCACATCACCCTTATATGACCACACCTGCACCTTCTGCCTCCTAAGGGTGACATTCAGGGCCAGAAACCCCATCGCTCTGGGATCCAGTCAGCCCACAGTAACTAAGAACAGCTGTGATTTTGCCTGTGGACCTTCCCCCCCAGACATATCAAAAGTCATGCCAGGCTGCTGTTAAGTGCTCTTGTCTCCTTTAAGCTCATATTCCAGTTTATGCAATTTCAAGTAACTGTGGCAGTTACAGTGTTAAATGAGATTAAGATAGGAATGTATTCACCTTTTTAGTCTGGAACAGATTCAGACTTCCCTACTGCCAAATTCCCAGTATGTTCAGTAATAAAGTGTGGCTTGTAAACATGTCAGCACTTAATGGGGCCTTGAATCAAGAACTCACTCATTCCACCAACTACTGTTGGTGCCAAAAGTGGTTCAGTGCTTATTATTTTATATCTCTTGTACTGAGGACTTTGTGACTTTTCCTAAGGTGCTAAAACCAAAACTGTAACAGAAGAGGCTTTCTGATAAAGGTTGAGCAGAACTCATTCATACACTTAGAAATATTCCCATTTCCCCAAGAACAGGATAATTTTGATGGCTTTATTCCCTTGGGTTCTACATAGGCCTCTCAAATAGTCCAGTCATTACAGACTGTGGAAGGGTTATATTTAGATAAAGAACAAAATACCACAAAACCCAGTGGAAGGCTTGACCCTGAAGTAGATGACCATTGTCAGTTTTGATTTTATTGCTGAAGTTTGTAAATATTTTTCTAGTGTAGGCCAAACAACTGTGGCTATTTAGCCGCAGTTGCTTGCTTGTTTGTAGCACCAGTTAACATTCTGTTCTGATTTCAGTGAGATTATTCTGATGTGAGTTGGGTCTGCACATCTTTTCTTTGATCTTTACTTTTAAGGAACAGGCTGGTTTTAACTGACCCAGTCATGAGCTCTTAATGTTGCAGATCCTTCTTCTGGAGAGCACCCTCCATTCTCTGACTAGAAAGCAATGATGGATTGGTTACTGCAATAGGAGACAGGAGAACACAGTCCAGTGCTTTGCCAGAGACATCTGTGGGATTTGAGACAAGTCTCTGCTTCTATGGCCTGTGGTATTTTATAAACAGGGATTTGAAAAGAGTGGTACCATTATTATTTACATACATTATAACATCATCTCAGATCCTAGCCGTGGACCCTCATTGTGCTAATTACTGACAGGAGAAATGGGTCTTCATGTCTTCACAAACAACTCGATGTGAAAGAATCAATCAGGTTCTGGCAGAATGGCTGTGGAGATTTTAGGAGAAATGGGTGTTAATGTCTTAGAAATGGGTTGTAATATCTTCATGAATATCAAGATGCATTTTTTGCAATCCAGATAATTTGAGCTTCTAAACTTTAAGGCAATGTATGGTAGGTGGTTCGGGAAGTCTATGCCTTCCTAGTACCCCAGCTAATGGAGAAAGGGCAACGTGGGGCCAGGAGTTTAGGATAAAAGCAGGCTGTGTCCTCCAAAAACTTGTGAGAGACACCATGGGGGTATGGCCTAGTGGACTCCATCCTTTTACTCGAATAAAGTTGCAAGATTCCTCTGTCTCTTTTGTGGACACTGGCTTTTCACAGCGTGATTTTCTGCACATCACCAAGTATTTCATTTAATTATGACCCACGAGACGGCAGCTGGTCCCCATCAAGGGTGACAGTTTGGCAGCACTCATCAGTGCAAAAGGCAGGGGTAACACGAGTCTTGACTTCATTGCCCATACCCATCTTAGAGTTTGGAAGAAGGCTACTGAGATTACACTTTAGAAATGTGTATTTGGTGCTCAGATCAATCTCTTTGCCTTTAGATGTTGAAAACATTTGATTGTGGAGTGAAGCAAAAATAGAAATTCTGGACTTCAACCAGAACTTCACGTTTCATGTGCAGCTGTCTGGTTTCAGTATGTGACGAATCTCAACTCGCAAACGCCAGAGTACTCTCAGCCAGATGAGGACTGATTTTGCAAACCTCCGATGACCTCTCAGCAGCACCGACTGAGGGCACGCTCCTGCTTCGCTGTCTCTCCCACCCCATCGCCACCGCCGCATAGAGGTTGTGCTTTGCAAAACCTTGGCTATTATCAGCGGTGTTCGAAAAGCCTGTGTAACATCTGGACCAAATGGTGGCTTCCCAGGGGACAAAAAATCATGGAAATTGTCCTGTTTGTGTTTCTGGAGCACAGGGGGTGAACATTTTTGTTTGCAACCACAAATTTCAGAGTGGCGGGGCCGTAAAGCACCTGTCACTCAGCCCAGGATCACAGCCTCTGACCCGCTCGGGCACAGCTCGGCTGCCAGGCCCCTCCCCAGGCCCGGGGCTCCGGCCGCGCTCCTGCCCTACACAGAGGCAGGCAGGGCCCCACCCCGGCGGGGCCGTCCCACCGCGGGCCGCGGCCTCCCGGGAGCGGGCGGCCCTGGAGCGGCGCTCGGGGAGGGCCAGGCCCGAGC
>VYXF01012226.1:996079-1026283 GCA_013397295.1 Polioptila caerulea
GCTGCCCCGGAGTTCCCCGAGGCCCTGGCCCTGGGCAGGTGGAGCCTGGGGCTGCCGGCCCCGGGCAGCGCGGGGAGCTGCGTGTTTGGAGGGAACGGCTGCCGGCTGCTGTGCTGCAGAGGCAGAGTGGGCTCTGCGCAGGGGCGCTGGCTCCTGCCCTCAGCCTGCTCTCCAGGCTTGGGGAGATCCTTGGCGATGGGCTGCTCCGAGATCTGTGATCCCACAAGAACATGCGGGTGACGACGTGGATAGGCTTATGTTTTGTATGCATCGCTTAGTTTCCCTAGATCCTGCTGCTCTTTCACAGTCCCTGGTTACTGAGCTCATGTAAAGCCACCTCCAGCTTGAACCTGTACCTGGGCCTGTAGCAGCTCCTGGACTGACACGCTGTCTTTTTCATAGTGAGCAGCGAGCTGCCTCCTCTCAAATTCAGCTCCTATTGTGTATTAACAGGCTCTTGCAGGCACTCGTCGGGCCCAGCCAGTGGCATGTGGAAACATTACCTGGGTGCATTGGTGTTTCTGACATGAATTAACTTAATTACAAACCATCAGAGAGGAGTATGGTTCTTAAAGGTCCATTTCTGACACATACAGAAAACTTTGACACAAAAAATACTGAAACTATACATGGATGTTTCTGATTTGTGCATGTTACTGCTGTGGCTGACTGACAGGGATGCAGAGAAAAACGGTGATTTGTAATCAATAGAAATTGCTAGTTAACAGTAGGGTTGAGTGTCTGTGCAGAATTCATAGCGAAACGTAAATGACATCTCTTGTATAGATGCAAGGGAAAGGAGTCTCTGTCTTTTTCTAGTTTACTGCACATATATTAATATAGTCAATGTTACATTAAAAGCAGTTTAAAGTAGTTTTATTTTATTTTTGCCACATATCAGTCGTCAGGTGATCTGTAATTCTTGGAAAGACTACTTCTGTGCATATACTCTCTCTAATAAGGCATATGTTGTTCTTAGCTTACTCAGTCCCTGGAAAGAAACTTGCTCCAAGTGGCAATCTACAAGACCTTGGCTTCTTAGTCCATGCACCTGATCAGCTAACTATTAGAGACTTTGCCTTTACATGTGTTGCTGATAGTTTCCACAAGGCCTTTCAGCTTGGCTGACTGTCCTGCTGTGTGAGTTAGAACTGCATTCTCTAGATTTGATAAAGCCACTGCTATTGTGTGCAGTTTCAGTGACTTGGACTAGTATAACTGGACTTGGACTGTGGCTTAGCATTCTGGAGGAAGGGAAAGTTACTTAGACTGTAACTATTTTTCCTCAGAGAAGTAATTTGCTGTACTGAATGGTTGTATTACCCAGAGTTACAGCAAATGCGCTGGAGTAAGAAAGGTATAAGTAAGAAAGCATTTGTGGCTGTCTTATTTTGATTTTGTTTTTAAATCACAGATGCTTTCTTTACCTATGGAAAGAATGTGCTTCTGGCGAAGAGCCCGTCCACCCAGATAGAAGGTGTCTTTGCTGCAACCACAGGAAGATCAGTCCCAGAAGAACAAGAAGCTCTTCTCCAGCAGTGTCTGGAGGAAGGAGCAGGGAATTTGCCAGCCAGTGAGAGTGTTCCAGCAGTGAGGAAAGTATCAGTTACACTCACTAGTGACTGGTTAGAAGGTTCAGAGCTATTGATGACCAGCCTCAGTGACCTGAATACATCTCCAGAAGTCACCCAGTGTGCTGATCAGCAGCTCTCAGAGCTAAACACCTTGGCTTCTTCAGAACTGCAAGATCATGCCGTAGCTGAACTGGCAAGATTACCAGCAGAGGAAACAGTGACAGTAGCAAGCAGTGCCCCTTGGGCAGCTGTGGTGCCACAGACAGATCACCAGACAGCTGGCTGTGCTGGTATCAACGTGGAAGTGCTGAATGATGACCCAGCTGTGCTGGCCTGGAGTTTAGCATGTGATGCAGAGACAGTGCCACCAGTGCTCCCAGCCCAGCCCATTCAGGATGCGGTGCCGTTTTATCCTGTCCCAACAGAGGTGCCCTACCATGGTCAGTGATGACTCTGAATCTAGTGTTCAGTCTGGGATTGGCATTTCTAGTGAATGTGGTCAAGTTATTGTATCTGGGCTTGCTGTCAGTAAGACATTGATTGTCCCTGTGGAATTGATAAGATCTGCTAGTGAAAACTGTAAAGTGAGTTTTTGCTGAGGAGGGGCTGGTCACAGCTAATGGTTTCTGTGCCGTTAGACTGTCTGGTCTGAATATCAATGTATGTTCCTTACTGTTCTCAAATGCTGACTTTGTACTCTAAAAAGCACCTAAAAGTGGGTCTGGTGTTTCTGTGTGCTTTACTCTGGTCATGTGTTATGCCAGCCCTACAGACAGCTATCCAAAGATATCCAGATAGAGCATCTGAAAACCAGAGTGGGTGTGATGGTTTGCTCAGAGGCTTGAGTGCCCTAGCTTAGGGAATGAGAATGGTTGGTTTGGGTCCCAGGGGAACCAAAGCAAGGTACCCAGTGTGGCTGTAACTTTGCTTTTTGTCTCTTGCATATAGAGATCTTATGGAGAGACTGGGAGGATCTTTCTGTCCAGCCCTGTGTCTTAGAGCAGGTCTCAAAAAACACTCCTCTCTTTGAATTTCGAGTCATGTCTTACAACATCCTTGCTCAGGACCTGGTGGAGCAGGGCCTTGATCTCTATGTACACTGTCATCCAGACATCCTGAACTGGAACTACCGCCTTCCAAACCTTTTGCAGGAGATCCAGCATTGGGATCCTGATGTAAGTATGACTAAACCCTCCCTACATCAGTGTCACCAGAATTTGAATTCCTTGTTTGATCTAAAATTAATAAGAAAAAGATGAGGGCAAGATCTAGGAAGATACTACCTGCTTGGTAACTGGACACTGATTGCTCTGAGAGTGAGGACTTTCACAGACCATGTTTTTGGTGTCTGTCTTGCTTTGATTGTAGAAACTAGTCATACTTTGATAGCAGGGCTTAACTTCTATAAACAGCAGAAGTAGAAGAAGAAGGACTAGTTTTCTAAGGCAGCACAGGAGGAGAAGCCTGAATAGGACTCCATGAATTTCTCTATTCTTTAAGTCCTCTTTGTGGGATGAAGGATATTTTAACTCATCACTGGAAAACTGAATAATACACTTATGTGTCCCAGAAAGTTAGTGCTTTTCATCTGGAAAGTACAGGACAGACTTGTGGTGATGACATTTCTGTTTGGAGGGTTGGTATGTGAGTGTACTTTTCCACTTTCTTCCTTCCCCAAAACAAGGTAACTAGCAAACACATGTGGAGCAGGTGAGATCTCTGCTTTCCTTCCAGGTTCTGTGTCTGCAGGAAGTGCAAGAGAACCATTACTGGGAGCAGCTGGAACCAACATTCAAGGAGATGGGTATGTCCTGCTTTTTGGGGTCTGTACATCCAGCTCATGGGACTGGCCAAGCAGTGCCTCCTGCTTAACATCTTCAAAGCATTCAGTTTCAAGAGACCTTTTCCTATTTGCCAGGTGGCTGTTGGCCCTACTTCTGAACTGTCTGCCTAGACCATTATCCTTTCTTTTGCAATTGATGTGTCTGAGTTCAAAGATCAGAGTAACAAAACAGAGGGCCCTGGAAGGGCAAGGAGAGACAAAATACCCCCAATCATTAATAATAAAGGGTGGTTATTGGAACAGAATTGGGTATATTGCTGTACCCAAATGTCGTTGGAACCTTTTCTGTACAAACTTGCTGAGCCTGAGGTAGTGACTGGATAAACCTTTTAATAGGTGATGGTTTCTTTTCAGGCTTTGAATGCTTCTATAAACGGAGAACTGGGACGAAGACAGATGGATGTGCAGTGTGCTATAAGCACAGCAGGTTCCAGCTGATCAGCCTCAGCCCCATAGAATACTTCCGGCCTGGCCTGGACATCCTCAACCGGGATAATGTGGGCTTGGTGCTGCTGCTACAGCCTGTGCTCCCAGAGGGTCTGGGTCTGAAGGCAGTCAGTCCTTTGTGTGTGGCCAACACTCATGTGTTGTTCAATCCCCGACGAGGAGATATCAAACTGGCCCAGGTGGCCTTGCTGCTAGCTGAGATTGACAAAATTGCAAGAACTACTGATGGCAGCTACTATCCCGTCATCTTGTGTGGAGACCTGAACTCTGTACCTGATTCTCCTCTCTACAAATTCATCCGGAATGGTGAACTTTCCTACCATGGGATGCCAGCCTGGAAGGTAGCTGCCAGCCAGAATTGGGATTGGATAGCTCTTTATTGTATGCTGCTAGAGAAATGCATGGCTGTATTCTTTCTCTTGTGAGGAAATAGTCCTGAATTAAGTTATTCAGCAGTCTTCCCCAATGTCTCCAGCACTGCAGGGTAAAGAAGCAGACAAGTGTGTGCGTGTTGTTTCCATCACTGCTCTTTTGGTTCCTCTTGGGGAAGACTTGTGATAATAGACCAATTAATGTCAAGTCTTCTTTTTCCTTTCCTGTGGAATTTTTTTGCCTGTGTGACTGGAAGTGTAGGGAAATGCAACTCCACCAAGACTTACTGAAATTTTATATGGATGTTTGTTCTGAAAAAAGTTTGAAGTGGATACTTATGCTAGAGTCTCTTGTGGTTGTCTTACTGTATGTCTGTGATCAAATATATGGTTGTCATTCAAGCTAAATCTTTACTTCATTGAGATACCTGTAAAGTATCTTGTCAGGTGACTTTTAGCTAATTGTATCTGTCCCCTGCAGCTGAAGGTTCATTATACCTGCACCATCCTCTGAATAGCTTAGTTCATGGCTTTCTATGAGGGCATTCTCCTGTCTTGCTCTTGGCAAGTGTATGTGTGTACATTGTCTATAGCTTGCACATCAGCTCTGTGTCACTGATGGTTGCTCTCCCCTTCTGGCCTTCTTGTAGGTGTCTGGTCAGGAGGACTTCTCCCAGCAATTGTATTCACGGAAACTGCTGGCCCCGCTGTGGCCGAGCTCACTGGGTGTGACAGACAAGTGCCAGTATGTCACCCTGTGCCAGCCAAAGAAACCTGGTGAGCTCCAGTATGCACTGACAATATGAGTTTGCTGAGGATGGGCAGTTTGTATTTTTTGTGGATGGCCTGAGTAGCCTGGGCTGTGCTGCATGAGGCACGTCACAAAGATTCTCTTCTTCTACTTTGTCTGAATTAAATACACTTTTTTCCAGAACCTATTTTATTTCTGCCATTTTCTTTCTCTAGGCAGAAGCTGAATGTTCCTCTACCAGAAACAATTGCTCTATGTGTCTCTTTCATATTCCCAGACTTAAGCTTTTGTGCAGTTGTAAACTGTGTTCAACAGGCACAGCTTTCCTCTCCAGGTATTAGGGGTGTGATTTTGGATAGTATTTGCAAACCACTGTAAAGAAATAATTCCTAAGACCCAGTTACAATCATGTCTGTTTTCTGCATCCATAGAGAGGAGTAAAAAAATGGAGCCCACATAAAATAGCTTTTGTTGTAAAATCTTGCATGTAGAACTTGTATTCAGCCTGATCTCCAGAAATGTTTTTCTCAGCAGACATTTCCTGAAGTTGTACACTAACTGATGTGTTTGAAAGTCCCTTGAACTTTTGGTGTCTCAGAGAGGACATTCTTACTTTGTGCTGACCATGACTATTGCATTTGAGCAATAGCAATAGCTGTGTTCTGTTCTACTTTCACACATCTGTTCTGTTCTACATGTAGGTTATTAGGTGATTTCTATTCTCATGGTATCAGAGTGCTTGGGCACAAAAGCCTCTCAAACTAAAGAGCTCTAAGAGGCCCAAAGGTCTAAAATATATGTAGGTGTTCCCTGGAGATGTGACTTTGCTGCAGTTACTTTCATCTTTTGACTTGTGCCTTTCTCTGCAGGGAGACGTGAATACAGCCGTGACTTCCTGCTGCAGTTCCGCTTTTGCGACGTTGCCTGTGAGCGACCACCGCAGCTGCTCCTCTTGGAAGGTGTGACTGATGCTAAACCAGGTATTAATGGGAGACTTTGCAACTTGTCACTCTCCTAGCTCAGTGGAGCCTCTCCTCTGAGGACAGACTGAGAGTTCGGACTGGAGAAAAAAAGGCTCCTCTGAGGCCTCATTGTGGCCTTCCACTGCTTAAGGGGTTTTTTTTAATAAAAAAAGAGGGAGAGTGACTATTTACACAGGCATATAGTGATGGGACAAGGGGAAATGATTTTAAACTTCCTTAAATTCTTTACATAGAGGTTAGTAAGGCATTGGGCCAGGTTGCCCAGAGAAGCTGTGGATGGCACAGCCCTGGAAAATGTTCAAGGCCAGGTTGTATGGGGCCCTGGGCAGCCTGATATAGTGAATGATGTCTTTACCAGTGGGATGGAGGGGTAGAACTAGATGATCTTTAAGGTCCCTTCCAACCCAGGCTATTCTACAACTGTGTGATTCTATGATTTCAAGGAAAACATAAGGTGGAGGTAATGCCTGGTGAGGAAAGGAAAGTTGGAAGGCTGCCTTCTGTGACTGATTAGATTCCATGAGAGCCCAGAGAAGTACACCTGCCTCCCTCATACACACTGACTCTGTGTTCCTTGAGATGCACTGAGATTCAGCTTCTTGAAGCTGTTTCTTAGACACTTCTTTTAAGCTGAAGCATATACATATATTTCTTTTTTCTGCTTCAAGATTTTGGTGGCAGAGAACAACCTGAAGATTGTAATGATACACAATGGTCCCAATACAGATGTCTCTGGAAGCCAGTACCCAGTAGACATCGCTGCGCCTCTCGGCCTTGTGACATGGCTGGTTCTACTTTCTCCATTTCTGTTCTGCCTTTCTAGACACCCTTTGAGTAAGCTGAAGGCTAAGACAAGCCAACTTTCTTTGAGAGCAAAGGTTCAATTACCCTGGACATTGATAATTTTAAATGCTTTAAGGACATGTCCTCCGCAGCACAGAATATGTCTTCTCAGGTGTTTGCACCGATCTGCTCTAAGGATGTTCCTGTTAGTCTTACAGCTTGTGTTTCCTTTGGCTGTTTTCCTCTAAGATGTTCGTGACTGGAAGCTATCTGCTCTTCTTGGTCAAAAAGATTCATTTGGTTTCAGGAGAAGCTTCTCAGACTTGGGAAGAGCAGCCTGTTCTGGGGTCTGTGTAGGTCTGGCTGGAATCTCTTTGCTCCTTTGCAGACCGCCCTGCACACTGGCCCAAGCCTCCTGCCATGGTGAAAGACCCTGATCCCCAGCCATTCATCCCAAGGTAACTTGG
This sequence comes from Polioptila caerulea, assembly GCA_013397295.1. NCBI lineage: Eukaryota > Metazoa > Chordata > Aves > Passeriformes > Certhiidae > Polioptila > Polioptila caerulea. The sequence goes on from VYXF01012226.1 coordinate 1,003,299, forward strand.
TGCACCCTCAGTGGCTCCAGTCTTCAAACTCAGCCTTGTTTTCCTGAGCACTGAAAATCTGGCTGAAGTAAAGGCTGAAGTAAATGTGAGAGTGAAAGAGAGTAAGGAAGGCTATCTGGAAGATTTAGATCCTCCTAGGATTGTCCCAACAGCTGGGTGCTGCTCTGTCAGCATTGTGTTGGTGAGATTGAGAATGAAGGGCATAGGCATATACAGGACTGGGTATTGAAGACAAAGGAAATTCACAGCCTGTTTTGCTTTGGTGTAAGTGGAGTGAATAGTTCTGGAAGATTTTATGTGCTCACAAAGTCAGAGTAGTTTAGACAGTTGCATCGGCAAGGGAACATTCAGCTGTGACTGCGGTACCAAAAAAGCATAATTCTCTTTCCTCTCTTGGTAAACAGTGACTGTTTATGTGCAGGTGTTCAGGTGTTATCCAGCATGGCCTCAACCTGACCTCTGTCTACAGCCACTTCTTGCCACAGAGGGGACGCCCAGAGGTCACAACGATGCCCATGGGGCTTGGAGCCACTGTTGATTACATTTTCTACTCAGCAGAGCCTGTGGAGAGCAAGGCAGGTGAGTGTGGCAGTGCAGGGCTTATCCCTGTGACATTGGAAGAGGACTGTGAGACAGGCCACATGGGCAGTGCATTTCATTAAGCTGGTGGATCTACAGGATGTGTCTTTGAAATAATACACAAGGTGGAAGTAATATTTGCTCATGTACCATGAGAAGACACTGTTTATCTTTGTGAAAAAAGGAGGCTGCTTAGGTTCATGTAGACTTTTGAGGAAGCTAGAACAAAATAGATTCTTTTCTTCTGTATAAATATCTTACTTGTGCTTTCAGTAGCAGGCAGTGCTGGGTCCTGAGTTCAAGGCCCAGGCTTCTGGTCTGTCTGAGACCACATGCTGTTCTTGGAAGGAGGTCACTCTGGTTCCTTTACAGTGGCACCCTCTCTCTGCTGCCTGAAACAGGAGTTCTGTTGATGAAAGACTGCATGTAAATGCATCCAGGAACTCTCTTGGAGCTGATTTGGGTCACGTCAGAATCAAGTTAGGGGAACAGATTAGGAATGAGGAGGTTAATTCCTCCTTGGGGGAGAATCTGAAGCTATTACTAGGCCACAGTCCATGAAAAGAACTTCTCATGTAAGCAAATGCCTGGTGAATTTAGTATATTCTTGCTTCCTATGCCTGCAAGTGTATGAAACCATGATCAGCAGTATTGTAGGATGCTCACTGCTTTTGCATCTAGGCTCAAAGGTGCATGTAGTGTTTGTGCAGGCTGTCTTCATTTATCAGGGAAAGAACAGGAAAGGTTTGATAAGCATCCCTCTGTGAGTGTGTAGATTTATCTGTGGTGCCAGTCTCTGGCTGAAGTTTCTTCCCATTTTCTTTGTCAGGTCGCAGGCTGTACAAGGATGGAGCCCTGAAGCTGCTTGGCCGTCTTTCTCTTCTCTCTGAAGATGTCCTCTTGATGGCAAATGGCTTACCAAATCCTTTTTGTTCATCTGATCATCTCTGCCTGCTGGCAAGCTTTGGCTTGGAGATCTCCAGCCTCAGAGAGAGTTAGTGTTGGTTCCCTTTCCGTAAAGAAAAGCTGTTCTGAATACAGCAGTTGAGACTCTGGATTGCACAACCTGCTTGCAAGAAAACTCTTTTCCTTGTCATGCCCTAAAACTCCCTTTCTCCCCTCACACCCTCACTAAAAGCAGGGATGGAGGAGTTGGAGCTCTTTTTGCATTGGTATTTTCTGCATCTCTGCAAACCTGAGCTGTATTCCCAGTGGGCTGCCAAGTGTATTCAGGCATTAGCATCTCTTAAAGGGATCCTTGTTCCACTGCCTTGTTTAGCAGGTGTTTTTTGCTGCAGGAACTAACATAACTCCCATATTTATTTGTCCCTGTGTGATATTTTCAAGGAGCTGGAAGAGAGAGGGCAATGCTATCAGCTTTTGGTTGGTTTAATTGCTACCAAGGAGTGTGGGATGTATATGCCAAAAGAGCCAAAACTCTTTCACACCAAAACGATAATTCTTTTAATTTCTCAGTAATACTTCAGTTCTTTCAGAGCTAGTTGTTGTGTTGCCTTTTAGATTGGATCTGCTAACTGCTTAGGAATGTCTTTTACTTAGTAATCTGTAAGGGCTGACTTGCTAAAGAAGGGTTGGTGTGGTGAAACAGTTTCCACAAGAAACTACTTGCTGTGACTAATGGATGAGGGAATGGGATTGCCAGGAACAGAACCAGGGGTTCTACAGAGTCATCTACAGCAGCTCTAGAACTGCAGCAAAAGTCTAGAGGCCTTGTGGAAGGCTTGCTTCCTTTCTAGCAGTCTCAGAATGGTACCTAATTTTTCATTTTTAGTAAAAATATTTAGAATCCTCCCAATGAATATCCTGTGGAAAAAATTACCCTGTAAGGCATGACAACCCCAGAAGGCTATAACTCTGGTTGTCCCAAAAGAGGGATGAAAATGGAAGGCATGTGAAAGTCAGCAGAGCCATCAGATGGAAGGGCTGATCTTGTCACTTGCCCTATTCTTTTCTCTGTGCACTCCCTATTGCATTCAGCCTGCCACGGTTCAACAGCCAACCTGTAGCATCCATCTCCTGCGCCAGACTGAAGTCCATGCTGCACCCTTCTTCTGGAGCTAGCCAAGCTTAGGTGTAGATGGAACCCTTAGGATCAACTCCTGTCTCTTGACATGGTTGGGAGGAAGGGGAAGGCTGTGTAACTTGGAGCCAGACTGCTGTCACTTGGATCCCAGCATACCTTTGGTGTCCTGTTGGTGTGCTTTTGTAAGTGGCTGGGTCAGTACAAAAGCAGTTGAGCTGTACCTGCTCCTAGAGTAAATTCCCCTGTTCAGCCTGACATTTGGTGCTCAGTTTTTCCCTAAGAGATGAAACCAATATTGACAGAAACATTATCAATCTTCTGTTCACAAACAAGGCAGGAAATCCAGTGCTACCTCGGGTTTTTGAGGGAAGGTACAGGAGACTTGAAACATTGTTTGTTCTTCATAGTCTTTATTGAGGGACTTTGATATTTTAAATGTTACTTTCTTTATTGAAAAATAAAATTCTGCTAATCTAAGAAAATGCCACCCAGTAACTGCAGCACCTTGTATTTCTGGCAGCTGAACCTCTGAACACTTGCTTGACAAGGTTTTGCTGGCTGCGAGGTGAAAGAGGGCAAATTGGCTGCACGAGAAAGTAATGAGGGTTGAAGAGAGGGAAGAAGTGAGCCTAATTGAATCTCCCAAGACATCCCTAAATCCCAGAGGTGGCTTCTTTGGCATTGGCCCCCTCCATCCCGCTAAAGAAAGATTTGCATTCAGGAACCCTTGCCCTCCTCCCTAAGAAAGCAATACTGCTTATGTTTTACAATTACAAACACAGGGTGTTACAATTATGTTTTACAAATTACAAACACAAGGTGAGGGGGCGAGGGGGGGAGTTTTGTTCTGTGCCCTTATGAGGATGTAAAGACTGCACGTTCCTTTCTTGCCCTGCCAGATGGTGTCGCATTTGTCTGGTGATGTGTGGATGGCTTTTGGTACTATTTGTGTTTCTGTAAGTGAACAGTAGTCCTGGGGCGGGGGGGGGTGTGAATAATTTTGCCCTTAGGTAATAATTCTGGCATGGCACTGGTACCTGGGGAGGGATGGATGCAGAGGTATGCATTTATATGACTATGTTTATCTCACAGTTTGACTGATTTCTGCAAGTACTCTCACTCTGATTTATTTATAAAGGGAGGGAAGGAAAGGATGAACTGAGAGCTTTGCTTTCTATCTGGCTCAAAAAGAGGTTTCCAAAAGGCAGCCTGGTTGCAGATGACTCCCTCCTGCTGTTAACATTGTAGTAGGAACCTTCGAAGACACTAAAGATTTAACAACCACCAACCAAAAGCACCACAAAAAATTCTGTGACACATGGTATTGGCACTTAGAACTTTAGCTATCTGCTCTTGTTGTAATTGCTGGCTGAGTCTGAGGGCACTTGGTGAGGAGAGTGTGGGTGTGGGTGTGGGTGTGTGTGAAAGCTGCCCATAAGAGGGCCAGACTGAGCTCTCTTGAGACCCATAAGGTGTGCACCATGCACCAGCAGATGAACTGGTGCCTGAAGCACCCTGCCAGTCCGGTGATACAACTCAGGTGGAGGACCTGTGTTCCTGCTTTTTCCATTTTACGTAAACCAAAACCTTCACTTGTGGGCCAATTGCATGTAAGCATCTCAGGGAGGTTTTAAGGTTCCAGCTATACTTTGTAGGAAAATCTAATGTTGCATAGGTCAAACTAAAGCTTTCCCTTTCCATGCATGAAATAACATGGTATGCACTTGGAATTTTTGTTTTTGAACACTGGGTATGGAGTTGTGTGCAGAGAAACTCCAGGACAATGCCTACAAGTCCCCTTATTCTTTCTGAAGGTGATAGTGCCCCCAGGGTGATTGGCGCTCTCAAAGCCCTGGTTTGCACGTGCTTTGTTGGGCACTCATAGGTGAAACTATAGCAGAAATGCAGGACCATTGCTAGTGACTTCCTAGAGACACAAAGGCAGAGTTGAAGAATTGATCTCTATGTTTATTTTGACCACTGTCCCAGAAGCTCTGGTATGGACTCTTACGGAGGTGGTCTGTTTCAGGAAAACAAAACCCTCTGTTTTCTAGAGCAATTTGGAGCTAATATCAAATGGATCTGGAGACCTGTGAATGCCTCTTGACTGTATGGTATTATAGGAGAGGTTTAGAGGTGGGGTGGGTAGAAAGTTCCTGACTGTAAAATTGCAACTAGCATATAGTTGTTGGGAGAAAATAATGTGTTTTATGGTGCTTTAAAAATAGCACCCACAGATACAATCAAAGCCTATGGTAATGAGCATTGTAATGGGATGCAGAACTGAGATTCCAGATGTAGCTCTTAGAACTGTTTCTGGACCTAAATGCTTGATGAGTTATCATTAGCACAGCTTTCTGATGAAATACAGAGGGGTCTGTAAATGGTTATGCAAGTGGAACAGCAGTATCTGCAATGCTCAGAAAGGGAAGGTGTCACAGAGGTAATTACCAGCTCCATCACCTTATAGTAGAGTTCAGGGAGACTGGTGCTTAGGAGAAATGATGCCAGAGATCACTGGCAGTGTGTGTACGTTCCCTCTTAGCAGCCTCCTAAGCTGCAGGAGCATGCAGCTGTAGAGGCAATCAAGTATTTGACAAAGTATCTTTGCTAAAAAACAGCTTAGTTTGCACCACAGCTGCTAGGCTGTATTTAGTTATGCTATTTAGATAGAAATTGGACTTCCTTCATTTTCTCAGTTTTAAGTTCATTGCTTCAGGAGGTTGCCCTTCCTAATCAGTTTTCCAGATTACATGGGATGGGAGGAGTGGTAAACAATATAATTGCTCTAGCTTCTTTCCTGTTCTTAATAAATGAAACTTGGCTGCTGTTTGAGGTCTTCTTTCTCCATGCCTTTTTCTTATGAGCTCCAGCAGCTGTTTTCCCATGACTGCTCTATCCAGTTATCTTTCTGAGTTACTTATGTTTATTTTTTCTGCAGCTGTATTTCTTCATTTAAGAGTTATGGGTGCAATTCTTTAGGACTAAGTTTTATTATAAATGCAACATTTAAATGGTGTCAAGATGTAAGATAGTGGGTTTACTCACCCCTGAAGAATTAAATGGGAGGAGTGGGAGCTCTGAAATGAACACTTACATGGGAATAACACTTGTTATATAAAACAAAACCCAGATTTCAGATTTATTGTTAGTGCTGTGTATGCCACCTCCTTTGTGAAGGCAGAACTCTGAAATATACTTGACCTTAGTTTCTCTTCTTTGAGGAGTCTCCAAGAGGTGGTAAGAAGTTCAGCATCTCAGAGGATCAAGGTATGAGTCCTGCCCTTAACGATGTGTTGATGATGGTGTTGGCAAACAGTCTGCAAAGCAGAATGTTGCTACAGTCCAGTATCTGTTCCCATTGCCACCCCCTCAGTATTGAACATTTACTGGATGTACTGTTTAGAAATTTGCGGACATATCCACGGGTGATCCAAATGCAGATGAACCCTTTTGTTGCTTACCTAAAGGGGGAGCACACAAGCGTTAGTGGGATACCATCTCCTTTGAGGCTTCCTGTTGTGCAGACTAATTGAATTGCTGGCTGTGACCTGCTTCTTACCAGACTAGCTGCTTGGCCGGTAGTGCTTCCCATAGCGCTGTCATGCTGAAATGCACAAGCTGAATTGAATGCACTGCATTGTGTTTCTAACTATGATACTGAGTTTCTGAAGAAAACTCACCTGTTACAAGGATAACCAAGGTGACAGATTTAACAGCTGGCATGCCTCTAACTCCTTGTGTCAGCTGTAAATGTTTGGCTTCTCCTCTCAAGGCAAGTTGTCCTCCAGCTTCCACTGAAAATGTTATTCTAGTCTTGAAGCTATTTTTCTTTTTAATTATTTAAAAATTTATTTATTGTCTGTCAGATTTAGACTGTACATTCTTGTGCTCTTGTATAATAGCAGGAAAATTTTTTGTAATTTTGTAAGACAAACACAGCAGCTTTCAAGGTCCAAGTCTGGCAAATGGGAGAACGACTGGGCTAGACACTGGCTTGTGCTACAACAGAAGATGTATTTTTTCCATTTAGTCTTTAATTTGTACACACACACACACCCCAAAAAANAACAAAAAAAAAAAAAAAAAAAAAAAAAAAAAAAAGAGACTTGGCTTCAAGCCTTAGCAATTTTATTCAGTTTTTTGTTCTTTTCTTTCTGGATGCAAAACCTTCTACTTATATTTATTCTATATTTTCAGTTATTGGTCAGTGTCTGGAGCTGCTCTTGAACTGGGAGTAGATGAATGCAGTAGTTATTCTATAGCTATTCCTCTCCTCCTGTCCTCCCTTAAAATGAGGTTAGAGATAGGATGGCACTCAGTCTGCCAAAATAAAACTATAATCCAGGAAAGCAAACCTGGCTGAGTTAACTTAATTCTGTAATGGCCTGCTATCCACAGCATGTCGTATGCCTTTGCCTGCCATAATCCTGCAGTCTCTGCATGAATGGCAGAGACTCTCTTAAGGCTCAGTCTCACTCTCTCATGAATGAATTTCCATGTGCTTTTAGATATGTGAGAGCCTTAAGTCTTGGGCCTCTCAGTGTAAAAAATGACAGGATGTGGGGTTTTTCAAAATTTTATTTTTCTTACTTTTTAAAAAAATTTTCTGCTTCAGCATATTTTTTATCCTTCCCACAATTAAGATTTTCCACTTAAGGTCCAAGCAGGATAATTTCTAACTGACTTGAAAATCTAAAACTGCAGGAACAACCAGTAGCAGGGGAAAAGCCTGATGTAAGAAGGAGCAGAAAGTCTGTGGCCACATCACTTGTTTTGCTGTTCTCACTCCACTGTCTAGCAATCACCTGATCTGTACATCCATGGGGGATATAGGAGTTATGTGATCTAAAGCAAAATCTGTAAGACATGGAGCAGAGGGTGCTCCATGCAAGCATCTGAAGTAGATGTTTAGAACTGTGCAGTTACTTTCCCTCAGGGCAGAAGCTGTTCATATAATTAACTTGGCTAAGATGGACTATTGCATGTGCCTTTCTCTTTGGAGTAGCAGGTCAGAGAATGTTTATTCCTTTCCTGTACAGACTGTAGGCTTGCCTACATCCTGGCCCTGGTCCCAGCTATTACTCATTTCCCTGGAGAGAAGGGGTATGTTATGCCTGAAAGATGATAGCCTGAATAAAGTTGGATCCCCTTGCTGGGGATCCTTGCACTGAATCTTGCAGCTGACTGTCCTTTATTAACCCAGCATTTGTCTTAAGAAGTCCTGGTGAGATCATTAGTCTGGAAGGTCACTAAACAGAGACTTTGAGAAGAATTGCTTTTCAGGCCAGGAAGGGAGACTGCATTGCACATTGAAGAGTTGAGCAGTGCAAGAAGAGGTTGGTATTGTTTGTTACAGTATTGTAAGACTGAAATTTTTTATGCTGTCTGCACTGATTTTTTTTTTCCCATCCAGCCTGACTGATGTAAATTCAACAGGAAAACATGGATTCTGGCCTTTGCTAAACATCCACATACATCCTTACTCTGGCAACTGCCTCTGTGTGAGCAGACATACTCACCTGTTGAGATGATTAAAGGAGGATCAGGGTTCTCCCATGTCCATTAGTGTAGCAAGTAAAGGACATCTTTTTGTAATTTGCCTGATACCATCAGTCAAGGCTGTCCCTTTGACTTCTCAGCTGACATGTAATGGGAAGGTTTAAAGCAGAAAGAAGGACAGTACAGACAACTTGTTTTCTCTGCACAAGCTGAAAGCAGTACAGAGGGAATTTTATTGTCTTAAGTGTCAAAGGAAGCAGGAAGAAGTATCAACATGAGGGCCATGGGAAGTGCAGTAAAAACTAAATCTAAATAAAAATTCTGTGTTGGCTACGTAAGAACACAGAACCACACTGATTAATTACAAAAAGACACACATGATACTGTTCTTAAAGAAAGAAACTTGCCATTTCTTAGTTCTGAGCTGTACCAGTGATAAAGACATAAATGGTTTTGGAGCACCCTATCAGTGCTGGAGTAGAATACTGATGTGCATGGAAGGGGACTGCTCTGGTCCCACTAGCACCATCTCAACCCTGACCTGGAGGGAAACTCTGCTCTGCAGAGATTAAGGGGGATTCAGTAGCCTTCTGGGCCTAAACTGAGTTGCTCTTGAGCAGAAAGGGCCAGGGCACCACTGAAGGAGAGTGGTTGTGATACAAGTAAACACCTGCTCAGAAGACACACAAAAATATTAAATTCCCTAAGGAGTTCAGCTTGGCTGTAGAGGGGCCATCTCCACCTTGCTCTGAGAGAGCAAACATCAAGCCAGAATAGCACTTGCTTTGTTAAGTAAAATTATAAATCCATAATGCAGGTCTAAATGTTGTCAGGACAACAGTGCAAGGCCACTGGAATGTGTGGTGTTATTTCAGCCAGACTTGCACACACAGTACACCTGGCACACCCTCTGCCTATAGCTACTGTTTGATCATCAGGACCACTTGAAATACTTCACTCAGAAGAAGCAGGTAGCTAAAGCAACCACCCAAAGTGATTAGCCAGAGCCACTGGAGCAAGGTCAAGCCAATCTAATCCAGACTCTTGCCCTTTGCAGACAGGAGCCTCTGTTCGTTATAGTTTCTTAAACTCTGAAATTTTAAGGACAGTCATGTTCCAGTCTATACAACACCACACATGAGCCTACCCTAGAGGGCAGGCACCTGATTAAGGCTTTCACCTGAAATACTTAAAAATTCATTGTGTTAAGCAGATTTGAAAACAGCAATACAGCTACTACATGAACACATGTACAGTTCTGGAGTCATTTATCTGATAGATCCGAGGATACTATGTACTGACCCATACCCTGGCCCACAGGTAAAATAGTAACTGAAAAATAGCACTCCACTCCCACCTAAAACACTTGCTAACACACCTCACGTTCCTAAAGACTCCTTTAGCTTCTACCAGTTAAATAAAAAGGTTAGTGTGTCACAGACTGACCGACACCCAAACCTTGCTCTTTAGTATACAAAGTTTGTATCAGGGATTCTGTAGCAGAAAGTTTTGCTCACTAATGAATCTGCCCATTAAAAAAACTGCAGTTGACCAGGTATCAAGGGACTTGTCTACATAAAAATATAAAGAGGGGCTCTTATATCAAGGTTTGCATTACCTTTTGATTAGTTTCACCATTAATAGGTCAGCATTTGTTGAAGTATTCCAAAGCTCACCTCAGATTCACATACAATGCAGGCAGTGTCTATCCCTTCCTCATGTACAAAAACAGTTCCTTTCCACAGAGTTCACAGGACTTGTACTGCAGAACAGACACCAGGTGAGACTTACTGAACAGTGGAATTTACAGCAGAGCTACATGAGCAACCCCATTAATATTTAGCATTAAAAAATTAATAGGACTCCTTGAGATCCATCTTCCATGTTCTGCAGGCACTAAAGAAGTCTGATTTACATTGCCATTCCTTCTCCCTAGCTCGAAAGCCTGCAGAAATGAAAAAGACTCTCATTACTAGCCTATTTTCCTTATGATTAAAGGCAGACAGACCAGAAACCAGAGCAAGTAGATGGGGGAGGAAAGAAATTGAAATGCTAAAGTTTGTCTTGCGCTGTACCCTCAGGTTTCTTACAGCATAAAGCTAGATTGCATTAATCCTCTCTGTCATGGAAGGATGTGGTCTTGTTTGTTAGGAAGGAAACAAAGCTTTGTATTGAAGTGATTCATCCTGTTACAAAGATGGGGGGAGCAAGAGCAAGAAGGGGAGAATGCTATGGTCCTTTTCCAGTTTCTTGTACCATCTGCTAAACTGGACACACAGAAACAGTAAGGAGCAGGAATTCTATGACACAGAGAAACTCAGTAGAAGGCTTGAAATAGTAACCCTAGCAGAGCACACTTGTCTGCTCCTGTGTCCATCTTGAGAAATTAATCAACATTAGATACAAGCAAAAAATTAAATACTTCCTAACACATATAATTGTGTGACTAAACCTCGAAAGAGGATGTTCTTGTCTAGCTGCAGCTGAAGATTAAGAGACCTTGAACTATACCTGTCATTCATATCTTAAACATCCATTTCCTTTGGTTTTCTAAGCTATTGGCCTCAGTTACATCCTGCAGGAAAGCACCTAATTACAAAGTCAAACAAACCATTTTGTTTTAAGCCATTCTGCCTTGGTGATCTAACACTACTGAACACCTCTGTTGCCCTGCTCTCAAGAAAGCATAATTAACTTGCAGCTGACCCCTCACTTGTCTCATCTGTTGTGAAGTCTTCCTCCCACCCCCACATTTCCACTTTCCATCAAAAAAAGCTCAAGTCTGTCCAGTTATGCAATGTTCTCTGTATTAAACTACTAATTACTCTCAAGAACTCTACAGTTATTCTGAATTAACTAATCAATTGACCAAACAAAGTCATGGTGAAGATGCATTCTAGGCATCTTTTATAATTTTTTTAAAATTCTGGATTTCATCCACTTTAATAAAACATGACAGTCAGTTTCCCCTTGCTGACTGCTGCTTGTATTTATCACATGATTCACAGTGGCATCTGAACTTTCAGTCTGCTGCATAGCAAACATTATGCAAAGGCAGTTTGTGGCTTCCAAGTGGCCCATATTACTTACAGGTACTAGTGGTGCCTTTACAGCTAACATCATTGGTAGCATCCAGACACTAAATATGTTAATTTACAGCCACACAAAAATGACCAGAGGACACGTTCAAATGGGTGCTTGGCTCACTGCTGCTGTTAACTTCAATTGCTGCATGTAGCTGGAGTATAAGGGAGTGGACAGGTATTGCACTGCACTGTGAAACTGGCATCCTCTTCTGGATTAACCTTCTCTTGGCTCAGCAGCAAGTTCTGCCACCTTCTTACAGATTTTCCTTCTGGTTGTACAGCACAGCAGAAAAGTACAGACTACAAAGGGGGATTGGAAGGACCGACTGCAGTGTATGGATATGCCTTGCAAGTTACATCACAGTTAAGGATGTACAATTAGGAACCTGTAAGGCCTGAGTTAAATCGCTTGTGGGTGGTGCTTCGAGGATTAACTGCTTTAACTAGGCAGAAGAGCTGATTTGTTTGGGGTTAAGAACCCATTCTCTGCCACCAAAATAGCTCTGCTTATTATGAGGATGTGGCACAGGAATACTGCAACAAAAAAAACTAGTAGAGCTAAGCTCCATCATGTTTCTAACAAAGAAAGAAAGGAAAGAATAAGCCTGGTTCTAACAAAATTAAATTTGGGGTATTTCAGAAAGTTTAGCTCCTTGTCAGTGCTGTGATAAAACAAGACTGTTTCTCTCCAGGATACTCCCACTCCCAAGCTCAGTTTTTGCATCCCCTAGATCCATGCATCCAAATCACTTTAAGACCATGCTGTTCTGACTTCTGGAAATCCCACTGTTCCCATACTCTAGGCCTCAAACAGAGAGGTCTGACAACACTCCAGATTTCTGACAAGCATTACGCTGCTTAATCAGTAATACAACACTCCCCCAAAAGAAGCATAGGAAGTCAAGGTCACAAGTGGCAGAAAGGCCCAGCCCTTTGGGGAATGTTAGTGCAAGTGATGCTGTTACATACTGCAGCTATCCAAAGAGCCAGAACACAAGCACAGCCCTGGCACTGGGGTGGAGAACTGCTTTCAGGAGGCTCCAGGGTGAGCTATCAGGAAAGCAGCTGCAATTTCCTCGAGCAGAGCTTCCCACAAACAGGTGTATGTAACTCGGGCACTAACACTACAGAGAGGAAGGAGCAAGAGCCTTGTGGAAAGGAAAAAATGCTTGTAAAACCTGTTCACATTATTATATCCTTCTTTAATTATTTACTCTTAAAACTTGTACCTCAGTGACTGAAGTGCCTTCCACAAGCTTTCTGAGTAGCAGCCACTAGAAGTTAATAGAGAGAAGGCTGATGAAGAGACGATGCAAAGTTCAGGTTTTCCACCAGCTCCCCGCCTGCCCCATCTCCATTGCTGGAATCATTGAGGTCTCTGTGCCTGTTTTCATGTAGCACTGATATAGGCATATCCTGATCCACTCAACCACCAAAGGACCCACAGCATCAGTTCACCAGCATTCCACTGTCTGCCCCCTCAGAGACAATGAAATGCTTTGAAATAGGCAGGACTAAACATATAAGATGTGTTTTTTCTTTATGAGAAGACTTTGTATGGTCAAAAAATCAGGCTGAGAAATTCAGACCTATCTCTCACAAGAGCAATGACAAACAAAGTGTTCATAATGACAAAACCAGGAGTTTTTGTACAAGATTCAGGAGCCATTTCATTCCAGCATCACTTCTCCCTCAGCCCTGCAGGCCTTGCAGGAGTTGAAGACTTCTGTGCAGACAGGGAAGAAGCACTGTTGACAAGATGCTTCACCTACTTGCTGTCAAGGCAAAGATAGCAAGTTCACTGACCCCACTCACTTCATATTCTTCCTGAAGCAAACTCCCACTAATGTACAGATTTTTTTCTTTTTTTTTTTCTTTTTTTTTTTCTTTTTTTTTTTCTTTTTTTTTTTCTTTTTTTTTAAAAAATACTTCAGTGTATTAAGATGGTCACCTCTCCCAGAAACAGGCAGGCGAATCCTCTGGGACCCATGGGATCCAGCTCTGGGACTGGCCCACTAGTAAGTACCTGGGAAAAATCAGCACTCTCCTTTGCTCCCACTCCACTGTCCCATTTGTCAGAATCCCTGCAGGTAGATCCAGGTCCCAACTGTGGCCAGCAAGAAGTCCGTGGAGCCAAGCAGACAAGGCACAGCTCTCTTCACACCCGGATCTGGTACCCATTGAGGTCTGGCATGGCTTTGGAGTCGGCAGGTTTCTTCTCACCAGATGGCCTGTGAGCAAAGAGGGTAACACTCTTCAGAAACTGTTTTCGGTCAAGTGATGCTGCATGTAGAGACAGCAGCACAGGAAAAGGTACACAGAGCTTCAGACTGATCCTGCACTACTGAGGACAGGACTATTCTGCAGCCTCCAGTAATTCTCCCAATGATCTCAACAGAACAGAATGCAAGTTAGGAAGCAGGAGGTCCACTCGGGAACCCCAGGTTATTATCAGGAAAACCATCTTGCTAACAGCAGAATAATTTTTCCAATCTGTTTGAAGCACAGGTCTGTGAGACACCAGAGCTCAGACCATGCATAAGGTTAAAAGTCAGCTACCAACATCACTGTCTGTTTCAGCTGCCTTCCTCCTCCCAAGCAAAACACCTCAGCTGTCCCCTCAACTCCCTAAGCAATGATAAACTCACAACGGTACTGACTAGGGAAGAATGCTACTGCAGGTCAGAGAAATAGTTACTGTTCTAAAGAAATCCAGTAGGACATCAGAAGGATCCAAAACCAAACAGCAAGGTGGAGTCTGAATAAAACAGATGTTCTAGATAGGTCTCCTGCCCATCAGCCCCACTCACCGTCTGTCCCCACGGCTGTTTCGCCTATGGGGGCTGGCCTGACCTCTTTGTGGGGAGGAGACATCTTTCTTTCTGTCCTTGGTGGGAGATGGTGGTCCAGTTCCTTTCCCAATCTGCCAGAAAAATAAAATTAACAACTACATGAGCAGAAAAACAATATGAGTAATAACAAAACCCACAAAAGCTAACAATGATTTATTATATGGGAAAAAAAAGACAAAAAGGAAAGGCAAGTGCATCAAAAATGCAAAAGCCAGAAAAAACAAGTTACAGTGACAGCTATGACTCCAACCATATACACAGTCCAACCTAATCACAACTGCACTGCACGAGCATCCATTAGGGGACCAGCGTGTATACAGTGGGTGGTATTAAGTAAGAAAGAAGCCCCAGCCTCCAATTCACTTTCTACCCACACATCTGGGAGAGTTTCCTGTCACTTCATCCCCCCAGTACACCAGCAGCCAGGCAAGATAGTGGAGGTGGCAGTGAGTTACTCCATCCTTGCTGCTTACCTTCAGCCTCATATCGCGGGCATGTCTCTCAAGCTCTTTGCGGAAGTCTTCCCGGGTTAGCTTGTCTAGATCCAGGATGGAGCGCTTCCACTCAATCTGCTCCACACTGTGTGGGTCATGGGACACACAGTGGCCCAGCTTCACCTTCTTCAGCGTGTGCCAGCAGCGGCGATACGCCTCCTCGAAGTCGAAGATGAGTTCGCTCAGTGTGCGGAAGACAGGCGCTTTGTACATGAGTTCCTCACGTCGGCTGATGCCCAGTGCCCCGTAGCGGCCGCCAAAGTTCACCCCCAGCACGATGTGTCGGAAGTAGTTCCCTGAGAAGTGCGTTTTGAAGCTGATGGGGAAGCGGTCCAGTGTGGTCATGTTGTTGGTGAGGTAACTGACAGCCACTATTCAGGAAATATCCAGTGATAGGAGTTTCCTGACAAGACACGGCCTACCTGCTCCAGACCCTCCCAGCCTGCTTAGCAGACTCCCCATTGATTCAGGCATCACATAGACAAGAGCCCAGCTCATTGCAGGCTGCCCTACTTTCATTTGGGTTATAGGAAAAACAGACTTGGCCTTTTCAAGGAGACAGTCAACAAAGAGAAGTAAATTTTGATGCAGTTCTGTGATGCAGAAGTTGCAATGCCAGCATCCTAAGTATACGTTATTTCATAGCTCCCAAACTGTTAACACTGCAGCATTACTCCTCAGTTTGTTTTAATCTGTTTCACTTGCTACTGTTTCATACACCTTCAGGATAAAAACTCACCAACCTCCACTTTTGAACCTTTCACTCACCATCTCTGCCCCTCCAGGTGCATGAAGAACCTATAGCCCAAGTACCACGAACTAAACCTGGAAGATAGCTAGGAAAGATGTGTACTTAAAGGTAACACACATCTAGAAATAATAAAGGTATTGCCTAAGCTACGAATTGACAAACACCATAATTAGAAGTTGGGGAGGATCTGTAAGTTCTTTTAATGCAGAACACATGCAGGCAGTAAGGGAACAATGCTATCCACAAAGGATTCCCTGACCTAATTCTAGCTAGTGTTTTTGCTCCTCTTTAGATGTTCTTTTATCTTTTACTATCTTCTATGGCTGACCAGAGCACCACCACCCTTCTTGGTGAAGGAGGAGCAAATCCAAAGGACGAGTTCTGATACTTTAGAGAATGCTTGGATTTGGATTTCATTGGTGGGGTTTCGTGGGAGAACTGGGGAGGAAAAAAAGAAGAATGTGGGGATTGGTGACAGTATTATCACCACCCTCAAAGCATCACAAACAAGATGCCAGAGGCAAAAACACAAGGATGGGCAAACATGCACAACTCCAAGAGGAAAGGATACATTCCCAGGATCACAGCTTCCAGGCATTTTATTGGCAGGGCCTCTTTGGTCATTTCTTTGGCCAGGTCCATCAGCCTGCAGAGTGGGACAAGGAAAAGATAAGGACAGTTAAAGGGCTTAGGCTATGCAATGTGGCCAGTTCAGCCCTTTTGCACTACATTGTAAGGTAGGAGAGAGGGTGGCCCACAGAAGACAGGGAACAGAACAAAGTATCTTCTTTAAGAAGATATTTAAATCCAAACCAGGCCTCTGCCACATGCTGTTGTTGCTTCCAAGGAGTTCACTTCAGTGGGTTGCAGCAAAACTGCTTACTGGCCAACCTGGGTTCTCAGGGAGACCATAGCACCAATGTGTCCACAAGTAAAACTCTCAAAGGACCAAGAGCCAGCAGTGTTTGCCACAAAAGGCTCAAGGACAATAAAGCCTTCTTCTCTGGCATTAACTCTAGTCTCTGTTCAGTGAGTACCATGGAGGAGACATTGGACTGATTACAAAACAAGGCCTTTAGACTCACATAAATCTATGGACTAGACCAATAGTAAGAAGCCAGTCTTGGGAGATTCTCCATATGCTCTTCAAGAGGGTCAATGAACATCAGGTGCTTATTGCCAGGAACTTCTGGGGCACAGCAGCTCCCAAAATCTGCAGTGAGGAAAATACCCTTTCTCGTTCAAAGTATGAGTTGCCAAAAGCTTAGTGAGCCTAGATTCTGCAGAGGCACTCATAGGAGCCATGAAGTCAGACCTGTAAAGACACTTGGCTTTCACAAAGCTTTTGTAGAGCAGGACCTAATTTCAGAATCCCTCAGAACTTCATATAGTTACATTCCAATTAGAAGCAGGCAGAATATGCACATTGTTGCAATACATTATCTTTGGTTTACTGGATTTACTGATTCATAACAAAAAAAAAAACCCTACTCTCTCTCTCTCTCAAGACCAGACATAGCTATGCCTCAGGCAACAGACAATAAAGTTACCCAAAGCAGGATGCAGCTGCAGTACTGAAAGCCCTGAGTGCCACTAGACCTTGGGCAGGGTATGAGAAAAAGCAGTGTGTATAGCAGGGCTCCAACAACAAAGAAAGGATTAAATGCTGTAGAGGCTGCCAGCACTTACCCAGTCAGAGGTCTGCTCTTCTTAATCTCAAAGAATTGTGTCCCAGTGTGATTGTACCTGGAAGCAAGAAGTTAAGGGCTTGGCAACTTGGAAGGTAGAGTTTGAAGAAAACTTGTCTGAAGGTCTTTCATGTTATTTACTATTCTCTCAGCAAAGTCATGATCCCACAAATGTAGCAGCAACACAAGAAAGTCCCTACCTCTCCTTCCTGCATTTCTCCCATTTATAATTCCTCCTAACTTCCACTGTATTTCCTTGTCAATTCTTCTCTTCCTCATACACATACATGGGTTTCCACTCCAATTCCCAAAGGCTCATGCTGACAGCACATGCTCTGCTCAGCTTTCCAGTTACTGGGGCAGATAGTTTGATAAATATCTTCCTGCTCCAATCTGCACATAATACATGGAGCAATTAAACATTCATGGTACCTTATCCTGAGGGGTTACTGGGATCCAATCCAGAGCACAACCATCCTGGATGGGTGAAAGATGCCAAAAGGTTGGCTTTCTTACCTTGAATTAGGGCTGGAGCCAGAGCTAGGTCTCTATCTCATCAGTGAGGTTAGACTAAGTTTGCATGGCATATACCTGCTCTGCAGCCCAACAGGAATGGAGAAATCTCATTGCCAGAACACAGCCACGCAGGCAGCTTTGCACATAGAGGGGTAGCACACCATAGATGCACAAATCAGGGTGGTTGAGTGTTGTTTAGACAGAGAAGAGTGATTGAGTAGGATGACCTGAGAAGGTTTGGCCATCACCACAACTCACCCACAGTGAGGTGATGCAGTTTGTAGTACATCTGACACCTGGCTGTCGGGATCTCAGATATGTGCATTTTTAATGAAACACCACTGTAAAGCCACTGACCTAGAAGAGTGGGTAGTGGGAAAAGGCCTTTGACAACATGTCAATTTGTTACATGCTGTGAATAGAACCAGAAGGTAACTTGGGCAAAAAAGGAAAAGAAATGGAGCAGCAAAACAAAACATTGTCCCTAGTCCAGCTTCCTGTTTTCAGGGAACAAGTTTCAGTTCTCCTCCAGCTACAACAAAAGAAAGAGCTCTTCTGTTTGTCACAGGGAAAGTCCTCTTGCTCTTTCTTCCTGGGTTATCATGCCAGTGAGTAAGGTAACAGCAAAGGATACTGAAGCTCCCTGATGTAGCGCTGTACAGCTTCCAGGCGCTCAGGGATGGGGGTGGATGGCTGGAACACAGGCACACTCGGTATGGGAATCTGAAACGAGGAGCAGAACATAAGTCACTACTTCCAAACCTCCCTAGCTTCTTGCTGAACTCAGTGGCACATAGCTATAGGGAGCATGTTCCTCTGAAACCAGACTCTTTTTGCTGCCCAAGTGACCACACCAGAAACATTCCTCTATTTCCACAATGGAAATTGGGAAGGGATTCAGAATGAGGCCATCACCACACAGCTGCAAGAGAAACCATTGCATTTATGCAATGTTACATTGGATGAAATAGACAGAATTAACTGACAAGGCAAGATACAAGACAGGAAAGCTATCATCTGAGGGAGCGTGGCCTCATTTGAGTATTGAAACTGAAAGGCATGAAACAAAAATAAAAGAAAGAGGCAAAAACGGACAATGAGTTTTCCAATATCACCAGAGAGTGGAACAGTCCTGCAAACAAGGGTAGAAAGGTCCTTCACTGCTTCCTGGCATTTCAGATGAGTTGGCACTGACTAGGACACAGACTTGACAGCATGACTCCTTGCCCTGCAGTATCTGGTGTTCTGAATTACATGGCCAGAGAATGACTTCTGGATGTTCACCTTTCAGACTGCTGTCCCATTCTGAGGCCTCAGCCTTAGGGGTCCGGTCAGATTTTCCTCACCATTTTCACCATTTGCTCCCCATAACTGTAGTCTTGTCAGCAGCTGAGAAAATGTGTCTAAGGAAAGAGAAGGCACCAGCCCACAGGACAAATAAAAAGGAGAAGACACAAATTTGGACGACTGACAGGCTTGGAGAAACAGCCCAATATTTTGTCTCTGAAGGATAGCTCATGCCTTTCATGCACCTTGCTAATATCAGACTGCATCTTTTCTCAGCTGTTTGGCTTTTAACATTTCAGTTCCTCCTCAGACTTCCCCCAGAGCTAGCCTATCCACAGCTGTGAAAGAGTGAGTCAGAGCCAGGCCTTCCTTTGAGCCTTCCATTCTGCTGTGCACAACTGGACATGGTTTTGGAGCCAGTGGTACTTCTTAATGCACCCTTCATGTGTATTTCCATGGCCACTCATTTCCATATACCTCCTCCTTCTGTGCTGCGTGACAAGTGACTGGTGAACCAGCTCAGGCACCTGGAACAGCTGAAAGCTGAGCCAGCAAACATGGGGAGTTTTCAGCCAGATCAGCTCCCTGTCCTGGCGTGCCACACAGCTGGCCTCTGCTTGTGCTCCCCCACGGTACAAGGACCAGAGACCGCTTAACCTTGAGACGGGCTGGGGCTGCCTCTCGCATCAAGCAGAGCCATCGGCTGCCTCATTCGCAGGGGCCGCTCAGGCATGGTGGGAACAGATGTGAAACCGGGTTTGTTCAGCTGCAGCAGGGGCAGGGAAGGCTCCAGAGAGTGGCACAGGAATGGAGCCATCTCTGGAAGTGCACGAGCTGAGTCAGTTTGGATGCTGTGAGCTGACACACTGAGTCATAGGAAATAATTCCCAGGCAGAAACAACGAAAGAGGTAACAATCAGGGCAGGCTGAGTGTTTAGCTTTGTTTAATTTTCTTCAGCATGGAGACTTTCCTGCTTTTGAGTGGAGACAGACAGATTAAGTGCATGTTGACAGCACAGACTAATGATTCTGGGTAGTTCCTCCTCCCTTTACTAGTACAGACCCCCAGATCTCCTTTTCCTCAAAGGACTGTGCAACACTGAGACAGCATAGTGGCAATCAGTTCAGCAGGGGACTAGTTAATGTGGAAGAGCCTCCTGCACCTCAAGTAATTAAACTGATGAAAGTACACTGTGCTCTCTCTCAGATCTGGGCCTGCAGCCCAGACTGGGCTACAGTTTCTTTTTGCATCAGGTCTATAGCATTTTAACAGGACAATAGAAGCAGAAGGAGAGGCATAAGGTCTCCATCCCTCAACTCCACACTGACAGGATGAGAGATTCTTACACTTTTTTCTTCCCCAGCATCATCCACTGCACATCTCAAAAGAGCTATAAATATTAGGCAGTGTTCACAGTCCTTCAGAAAGCAGAGAAGAATTTATTTATAACAGAGGAGATAGGAAATCAGATCTATTTTGATTTCTCTTTAGCTATTCTGAAAGCCCAGATTTCCCAAAGTATATAACCTCTGCCAGGCTCGGCAGACCAAATGAACACACCCGTGATCCCTCATCACTTGTGTGGAGGAGCTGTATCCCCCTGCTCCTAGATTTATGCACCCTGGCAGGCTGTCTATATGCATGGGACTGGGACTCTGCTTTTAGAAAGGGGATCCTGAAAACAATCGAGGTTTTTATATACTGAGTGGGCCATGCTGTATGTGAGGAAAGGCAGACGGGAGCGAGGCACAGGCAAAACTCCACCCTTATCGGTATCACAGAGGTGCTCTTCTGGCCAGCCTAGTTTAGCAACACTTTCTTTATGGTATTGATGTGTATCCAAGCACCTCCCTACTCTTCCTTCTACAAATAACACAGGAGCAGTAACAGCTTTGGTTGAGACCCTGACTGAAAAAAAGAGATTATTTTTTTCTGGCTCTCTCAGTCTGAATCCATTAGATGCAACTCTTCCTGTCTTTGCCCTCATAACCATCTCATTTAAAATCCATAATTTCTTTATAAGCCAAGCACACAGCACTTTGTACTTCCAGCATGGACCTATTTGATGGTTCCAGCAGCTTGAAGCAAGGCAATACCCCACCCTGTTGCTGGAAAGAACACAACCTACAGGAGAGTGGCACTCTCAAGCCTGCTCATTTGATGCCCACTCACGCCAAGTCTACTGGAAGGAAATGGAGACTAGAGGAGCTCTCAGACCCCAGTGAGAGACACAGCCCCTGAAGGTGACCTGTAAATAATCACAGCCTCCTCCAGTCATCATTTTATAGTATTTTAGTTCATTTATAGCTTTTCTGAGAGTTATTTCCCCTAACACCCAATGCTGGCTATGATCCATGGCCAAAATTTTGGAGTAGGCCAGTCACTGTCCCATTCTCAACACCTAAAAAGGACTATTCACCCTCCAGCACATGGAGAGAACCTGGCTTTTCAGAGGAGCCAGCCTTGCAGAGTACACTTACTGCCCAGATTCTCATCTGTTGCACCAGCCTTTCAAAGAAACTTGATGGCACAGAGACAAGTGGGGGCAATAAGCAGCCCCCAAAGAAAAAAAAAACATCCTTACAGGGGAGAAGGAGCTAAGGAAACAGTGCTGATCCATCCTCGTGGTTTCCTGAATTCCAGTATCCTCCCAGCTATATGCCGAGTGAGCTTGGGAATGGCATCTCAGATGGCAGAGTGCTGAATGCAGTTTATAGATCTATTTCCCAGGGGTGCTAGCAGATGCAAAAAACCCCTCAACAATCCAAAGCCCAACAACCTCCAAAACAAAACAGCCCAATTTTGCCTCTTATTGCAAGAGCTCAGATCACTTGTGTCCCCTAATTGTAATCCTCTTGGATGAAGACTATAAAGTGAAAACAGTGGAAGCTCTTCACATAAGACCAAAACAAGGGACTGAACACTGTATTTCCTCCCCATCATTCACTGGAGTCTTGTCAGCTTCTTTCTTCCATTTCCCTAATCTTTTTTGGCCAAATCACTCCATATGGTTAGGAAATTAGGTCGTGTGTGTTCTGAAACATGTTCTGATCTGAAACATGTTTTCAGCCTTCACCTAGGCTCAGGACAAAGTCAGAGGAAAGGAAGGAAATCTGAAAAGGAAGGAAAAGTCTAATGGAGTTAGAATAGGGACTGTAATCAGGACTCAGGATTTGTTCCAGTTGCTGCCACAGATGCCTATTACTCTTTACTGCACAAAGGATGTTTTTGCATCACATACTTCTCCAGAGTTCCTCATGGAAAGCAATATGAATTGTCTGTGCACTATATAATAGCATATTCTACCATACTTCAAATTATCCTCCCAAGGAGGTAAGTCCTTGCTAAAAAAGCCTGAGATGAAAAACTTCATCTTTTTGTATCTGAATTTCCCCTATTAGAGTGATAGGAATACTCCTATAACATGCCAGTGGAGTGACACACCAAATGTTTGCAGTGTCTTTTGTTCACAGTATGCCAATAAAAGGGAGAGATTTTTTTCCAGCTGAGATGCAATAAAGATAGCAACAATCCCAAGAATTCACATTCAAATGTTTCAGTATGGTACAAGGCTCAGTGAAATGGTCAGTAGTTCCTCTTTTTGTAGAGTTCTCTGCAGCAAGGCCAGGAACGTGCTTGGAAACCACATCTGACCCTACACCAGCAGTAAGCTCTGCAAGCATTTTCTAACTCCTCTTAAAACACTTGGCATCAAGTCTTTTTTCACAGACACACTTCTCTTCCAGAATGCCTTGTGGTGTGGGAGAATGTACCCAAATCGAATTTCTTCAGGTTCAAAGGGTCACCTCCACCTGTCTCAATCCCCCACCTTAAGTATTTGGACTCTTCTAAATTTAACTCTCCTCATCTTTTCATCATTTATCCTGTCTTTCTCTTTAGGCATCGTCCATTCCCCCTCTCCACCTCCAGGCTGCTCACACATTAGCTGCCTGAAGTCCGTTTTCCAGCAAGGCCTCAGAAGAAGAGGGTGCTGCTGGCGCACCAGACAGGGCAGAGCCCCGCAGACACCCTCTCACTCCGAGTGCGAGACCCGGCTTTCCTTCCGGCAAGAGCAGTCCCGGGGCTCGTTTTTCCGAGGGATCGCTCCCTTGCCGGGAAGACCGGCCTCCCAAGGGGACAGGCGGGAGCCTCCTCCCTGCGGGATGCCGCCGTTTCCCCCTCCCC
>VYXF01012226.1:1027121-1221469 GCA_013397295.1 Polioptila caerulea
GGGCTGCGGGGCGGGAGGGCCGGGCGGGGCCGGGTGGGCGGCTGGTCGGGCTCAGGGCCGCCCCCGCAGGCGGTAAAGCACTGCCGGCAGCCAGGGACAAGTACCCGTGTTGACAAAGCTTTGAGGAACGGAAGAGCTGGGATGAGCTTTCCAGGTAGGAAGCAGTGCAGGGCGGAGAGCGTATTCGCATGCTCCTGTGGCACACGGCAATGGTGAAGGATGGACTCTTGTGGAACCGGTTATCTAGGGGTGTACGATATAGAGCCAGTCCCCCTCAAGGGAGGGGCCCAGCAGGGCTCTTCTGCTTGGCACGGGGCAAAACACACCGTACTAAGGTCTGTAGATGCGCCACAAGTGAAGAGTGTCTTGCTCCTCTCCATCGTCTGGTTTTGTTTCAGCTCTCTTGTAGTGCTGAGAAGTGTGAACGTCTCATGGGAGGTTCTCCACGTGCTGCAGGAGATTTGTAAACCTATTCTCCAATGTGTACCTGCTACAATGGTTGTGTCCTCATCTGTAAGAGCCAGGCCATGCCTTGCCATAGACGGGAGTACTGGCTGTGTTATCTCACCACCCTGTAGTATGAATGCACCTTGAAAGCTCTAACATAAAAGTATTCTGTAATTTAAGCACCAATTGCAAGAAATGTGTACAAATTACCAGGTCAGTTGCTGAGGAACACTCTGAAGGGCATCTCAAAATACTTGCTTTTAGCACTCCAAACAAAAGGCTGTGGTTCAGCATCAGTGTGGGGAAATGAGAGGAAATACATATCAGTTGCCATGGAATTTGATATGCCCTGAGAACAGGGTATAGCGTTTTAGCATTTACAGAGCTGGGTAGAGGATTTCAGAGAGAATTCCACTTCTTCTGTAGTGCTCTGTAGGCTGTTGCTCACATGAGATAATTTCTGAAGGCAAAATACTTGAATGCAGTTTTCTGTTGAAGTCAACATGGCCCAGAATGCTGAAAGGTTGTTTTTTAAAAATTTTTTTAGGGTAAGTATGTATCCCTGCTTCTGCCTTCCAAACAAATCACCAGCATCATTTCATACAGCCTACATTAACTTCTGTAGTACTTAAACATATTAGTCACCAAACAAGGATTTCTTTTGAATGAGGACCTTAAGCACTGCAGATTTACCACATCTGTAAGGCTTTTATTGTTTTTACTGCCTTTGCCTTTTACTTGTAAGCAAATGATTGTTGGTTGAATTTGACTCCTTCTATCTAAAGAGGCAGCAAAGCCTGTGACAGGAATCACTCTACAGCCCCTGAATAGACACATTTTGCAAGAACAGTTCATAACATGCCATGTCCTCAGTCCCTCTAGAGACACGGGACTGGGAGTGTGCCAGTCATGCAATGGCACAGGCTTATTGGGGGACATCACCTGCATTTTGCTTGAGGTGCAGGTATATTTCCAGTAACAGCAATCTGGAAAGGACAGGGTGCAAAGACTTTAAATGCTTCTTTTAGAGCTGTATTGCCTCCCTGGCTGAAATTAGGCACAGCTGTCCATAGAGGCAAGGATGCTTGTTTTGATTCTGAGCTCCAGCACTAATTCAGGGCTAGTTCATATTGCCTTCTCTACCTCAGCTTTTCTACCTGTTAGAGGGAAATGCTGATAACCCTGACTTGCAGCCAGAGATTTTGTAAAGATTAGTTGGCATTTTTGGCACATTAACAACTATTCTTTCTTACAACTATAAATAGTTGTAGTAGAAGTGAAATACAATTCTTGTATGTTTCATGCTTAAAACATATTCTCAAATCTCAGTTGGAGGAAATGTAGCTGATAAGTATCAGCAGACCTCAAAATAAGCTCATTAAGGGATTTTTGTTTCTGTTTGTATTGGATAATTATCAGGCAGCATCACCCCAATAATTGCTCTGTAGCAGGGGATCTGTATTTTAAGGTAGTGCCATGGCACTAAGCTTTGCATAGCTGAAAAAGGATAGAGCAGAGCCACGCCAAGTGAGCCAGTGCCTCAGGAATGGACAGGAATGAGGTGACAGCAGAGGACAGAGACTTCACTTCCCTTCTGCACAGCTTGGGTGCTGTTGCCCACAGTGCAGGGTGTGTAATGTGCATTAAACCCTGCCTTTCATTTCTGGCAGCACACTGTTGTGGCTGGGATGATGAGGGACCAGGAGGCATGCAATTGCTGTTTAATAACACCAAAAATTGTTCATTTACCTGTGCTCTGTAGAGGAAGGCTCTGCAAATACTCTGTGTGAATCACACCTGAGAATGGTTTGAATGGGTGAAACTTTGTTAAGACAGAGTTAAGTTTTGCTGTTAGTGAAAAAACAAATGACACTGATAGAGGATTGAAATCAAGGCAGGACTTACTGGAATAAATAAGTTACTTTTTAAGAAATAAATTATTTGATAAAAGTATGCAAGTGGTATACAGACCACTTGAGAAATAAATTCTTTCCTGTGTTCTTCTGTGTGAAGTGGGAGTTTTGTCTCTATTAGAGACAAAATTAATTTCTGCAAACATGTATAGTGAGTGATAGTGTTCTCTTTGTTTTATAATGTCTTCTAGATTTTTATTAATATTTAATTATTTTTACTGCTGACAATCATTTTTTCTTTTTGTTTTTGGGTTTTGATTTTTTTTCAGTCTTCAAATACAGTGTATTTATGATCTTGCATAAGATTAATTAAAATACTTAGAAGAGATTTCTTCTTCTTAACCGCAATTTTAGGCCACTGTTTAGTTACATTTTCTTAGTGTGAACTGGAACACCACTATGGTCTTAAGGGCTTTTTTTCAAACTACATGATTCTATGTAACACTTAATGCTGCTGAGAGCATGAGTAGGGGTTGTGCTGTCTTTATGTGACTTGCCCAAACTTTTTGTGATCTAAGGTTCTCTGTGGCACTAATTTCCTTTCTCTGCAGCTGTTTTGGACTGGGTTCCCTTTTTTGTACTCCTGAAAGAGCTCTGTGAAAAGCCTCACGTGACAAATCAGCATATTTCTGAATTAATTTCCCAGAGTACTTAGCTTTGAGGCTATTACCTAACCTTGTTGGGTTTCTTTCAGTGTTTTTGACCTGTCAATTCTGTTTAATTCTATGTGTGTTTGGAATACTTCTTTCAAAGGCACCTGTAGTTTTTCTAAACTGATTTTTCAGAACTTTGCCTTTGAGTCATTCAGTGCCTCTGTATCACACTGGCTAGCCTGCAACAAATTAGGTGAACTGCCTTTTCAAAGAGTTTGATTTGTTCTTTGCCTTTGCCTTGCCTTTGCCTTGCCTTTTTCAACTTTTCAGTTAGAGGGTTAAAAGTCATTGTCTAAATGGTTTTTATTTGTGTATCTTTTCCCATGTTCAGTTTTCCCTGGCTCACAGTACTCCCTTTAGCCTATTCATACGAATGTCTTGAGGTGCAGTGAAATTCTCTGCTGTGCAGAAACCCCTGCTGAGATCACTGTGCTGCTGAGCCGTTTGCATGTGCTGCAGGAGGTCTTTGCCCTTAGCAGGAATTCTACCTTTGCCCCTAAATTTGTTCTAGCCTTGGCTCTAATCAGGACTACCTATGCAGATAACAGCAAAGCTTTTGTTACTTGATTACAGCACATGTAATGTTTAGTCTGTCTGGGAGATCAATTGGCATAGCAGTGCCAGAATGTTGGTAGCTAAGAATGACTTCAACAGAGACTGATATAATGACTACACATTTTTCTCTTCAGCTGCAGTCATTCTGATTCCTTTTCATGCATGGGTCACACCTAAGAGAGAGGAGACTTAGATTCAATCAAGCTTTAAAATGTCAGCAAATATTTATGAGACTTCTGTATTTATCACAGAATCATAGAATGGTTTGGGCTGGAATGAACCTTAGAGATCATTTAGTTCAACTCCCCTGCCATAGACAGGGACACCTTCCACTAGATCAGGTTTTTCAGAGACCCATCCAGCCTGGTCTTGAACACCTCCAGGGCTGGGTTATCCATGACTTCTCTGGGCAACCTGTTTGGTGCCTCACCACTCTCACAGTGAAGATTTGTTTTCCTTGTATCCAGTCTAAACCTACGGACAGTTTGAAACCATCCCCCTTACCCTGTCACTGCATGTGCTTGTAACAAGGCTTCTCCTGATCTCTTGTAGCCCCCCAGCTTTGAGTACTGAGAGTGGGTCTACAGGAAGGACCATAGACTGGCATGACTTCACATCAAACTTCACTGAAAGGAATATGGCTATAAATATTACAGGTGTAAAGCACTGTACTTAACTGGGAAGGAAAAGGACTTTTTTTCTGAAGGGAGTGTGGAACACAAGTAGCAAAAAATTGTATCTGTTTTAAAGTTCATTAACTTCTCCAGTGAGCTTTTGGATAAAGGTAGAATTTTATAATAAAATTATTAATTTCCTTTCAATCTGATATTATTTTCTAGAGATGGAGATGAAACAGGCTCCTATCCCATAAAACCTTTTTCCTGTTCTACACTGGTATAGAACAGACACTTTTGAAAGATTTAACTGGAAACAGAATAATGAATACACCACTGGACAGGGTATTTATTTTTTATTTTTGAAAGAACTGCTTCCAAATCCCAACAATGCTTTGTGTGAAATAGAAATCTAAATGTAATGTTCCTCACATCCAAACAAGTGTGCTGAGCTTGGTCTAGCATGTGAGCCTTTCTTATAGGGATTACAGTGAGCACTCAGTTGTACATGCAAAAGACACCACTCCTGTCCTAGCCAGGTCAGGAACTTGTGTGGAGCCTTAGGTTTCATTCCCCATGCCAAGTCTCGTGCATGCAGTTTGAACTTCTGTCTGTCTTATCATTAACGCTGCAGAATTGGTGCCTCTCCCTTTTCTCAGAAAATCCTTCTTGAACCTGAGTAACCTTTCTCAGCAGAAATTTATTTTTCTTCAAGAAATGTCAATAAAGTGCCATTTTCCAAGAGCAAAGGTATTTTCTTAAGACATTTTTTATCGTTTTCCAAGTCAAATTGATTCTGATCCATTTTCTCTTTGCAGCTTGTTCCTTAGTGTCTCCAGTTCTAACTTTATCATAGTAATAGATTTTTTTTTCCCTTGATGCCTAAGATAAAATTATTGCAGGGAAACAATTTTCAAGTGCTGCATGGGTTTTAGGGTTCTGCATGCATTCCCTCCTCTCTGGTACTCAGTTCTGTCTGCATTTCCCTAGTTTTCTTGCTTGTATGCCTACAGTATCTTTGCAAAACATGGAAAGTCTACTCTTCTCACTCTTCAAAAAGAGGAAAGAGATAAAGAACCAGCAAGTGCTTTTATTGTTGGTGGAAAAACACCTGAGCAGGCTGTGTATCGCTGACCTCGTGAGCCAGGCACCCACCTCCATGCAATGATACCCTAACGTACCAGTACTGCCTGGTTCATACAGGTTCAGCAGTGCTGTGCCAGGCGTGTTTCCTGGCTTGGGAATCTGCACTCAGAGCACTCTGCATTGTTCTCTGCTCTGAACTGTAAACATGCCCTGAATGACTGTCCACGATCTCGCAGGAAAACAGCAGCAGACCAAGGACATAATGGGAGTTTTCTCCAAAGCAGCAAGCCAGCCTTCTGTATTTTGATCTCCAGGCTACATAAAATATAAGTGAATAAAAATTCTGTGCATGTGGAAAGACTTCAATATTTGGAAAGACTTCAATGTTTTTTTGAAAGTAGGTTAATTCCTGTAGTAAGGTAGGTTTGGAGGACTGGAGAGGACTGATTACAGACCTAAAAGGATCTAAATAAAGGATTATCCAAAAGGATTATCTATGCTAAAATAACAGGTTTTTTTTCATTGTTGGAAGGGCTTTATTGATGTTAGAGTAGAAATGCATAGATCCTTAGGACTATACTGATCTGCTCTGGTATGTTATAGACTGAAAAGAATATGGGAATTTGATAATATTCTAATACATTGAGGAATATATTAGAAGAGTATGAATAAAAAGTTTCATTAAAAAAGCGCGTCTATCACTATTTACAAATGGCACGTTCTCCTGGTTCTTGATTTCCCCTCCTTCCCTTTTCCTGTTACTGTTTCACAGTCTTGCTGTGTATTCCCTGGTTTGCCAAAACCTGCCAATCTAGCAATTATACTTTCACATTCAGTTTTTCATTACATTTTTTTAGTCATCATATGAAATGTACTTTGTGCCACACAGTGATGTCTGTTTATACAGGAGAGAGAATTTATCACTGTAGGTTTTGCAGGTAAAGTTGGGGTTTCATGAAAGTTAAGGTATAGTACAAAGAGCTGAATTATTTTTTTAAAACTGTCTGTAAACTAAAAAGGTACCTTTTCCAAGGGAATATCTTGTAGGGTATGTGGAGAGAGATGGCAGGTGGTCGGCTTCATTGGGATAAGGATGGAGTGCCCAACTTAAATGCTTTTTTTGCATTAAATGCATGTATGCAATTGCATGCAGTGTGGGGAATAAACGAGAGGAATTAGAGATGTGTAGGTGCCTGCAGGGCTATGATCTTATTGGCATCACAGGGATGTGGTATGTACCTATACACAGTGACTTTGTCCCTCTGGTCTGCTCTGGCAAGATGGTGAGACCCCCCAGGAGTGCTGCACCCAGCTCTGGGGCCCCAACATAAGAAATGCCATGAAGATGATCAGAGGGCTGTAACACCTTTCCTAGGAAAGCAGGCAGAGCTGGGGCTCTTCAGCCTGGAAAAGGGAAGGCTCTAGGGAGAACTCCTAGCAGCCTTCTGGTTCCTAAAGAAAGACTATAAGAGCTAAAAGACTAAAAGAGGGGCTTTTGCCAGGAGCATGTAGTTATAGGACGAGGAGGAATGGCTTCAAACTGAAAGAAGGTATGTTTAGATACTAGGAAGAGATTGTTTACTATGAGAGTGCTCAGGCACCGGAGCAGAGAAGTTGTGGCTGCCCCATTCACAGAAGTGTTCAAGGAAGGGCAGGTTGGGAGGAGCTCTGAGCAGCCTTTTCCAGTGGGAGGTGTCCCTGCCCACGGCAGGAGGATGAAACTGGATGATCTCTAATGTTCCCTCCAGCTCAAAACATTTTAAGACTCTATGGTAAAGACTCACACTTTAGGAATATAGTGGACTTTGCAGAGGCTTAAGAGGTGATCCTTTCCACCCAAGTTGTTCACTTTGTTGCTGTTTGAATTGGAAATTAATTGAACTGTTAAAAAGCTTATGCCTGTGACTGTGGAGTTGATCTTTTTACCCTCTCCACCTGAAAGTGGTGCTGAATCTGTCTCAGCTTCAAAATATCTTGACCTATGTGTATTTGAAATCTACTTAAGGCTTATAAAGCGGTTGTGTTTGGGAAAACTTTATGCCCTATTTGACATGTTCTCTATTTCTCCGTAGTGATTCTTTAGGGTTTTTTTTTTTTTTGTTTGTTTTTGGGTTTTTTTGTTGCTGTTGTTTTTCTCTCGGGAGTAAATTACTGTGGGCATGAGACAGAAATGGGTTGAGTGACATCTAGTGGTTAGCAGTGAAAATGTGTAGGAGCAAGTGTTTTTCCTGCAGGACAATGAAAAGTAAAGCAATTCCTAAAAATGGACTAGATTTAATTTAGAATCTGGAAAACTTGAAATTTAGAGAACATTTCCAATAAGTGCAACTTCTTCTGTCAGCCTCTATAAGCAGTACCTTTCCTGAATGATGTCTGATGCCAAAGAATGAATTTGATGTCTGGTGCCAGGGCCTGGTTACTTTCAACCCATTCCAGTGTCTTCTCATGTCTCTTTCCCCTTCCATTGCTTGTTTGGTTTTAGGAGTCTTTTTATGTGGCTCTCCCTTTGCCAAAACCAGAATGACTTTAGAATCATACAGAATGACTTTCTGATTATTTTTTTAGGCTATTGGAGACATGTGGTCTCATTAATAGCTCAGTTGTGAGAAATTGATCTTGGTAAAGATCTGCTGTTTTGTACTGCTAGCACACAACTGTCTTATTTATTACTCCCAGTGTTAGAAGATTTGACACTGTCCGCTGCTCACTTCCACTGGGAAGGATTCTAGTCCAGTTCTCTGCGATCTCAGACAACCTTGTCAAATCAATTCTAAGGGTACAGAGTGGATTTTACCTGTATGATGCCTGGTGGAGGAAATGGATGGTTTTAATTGGTTATTTCTTCTTGTAATTTCCAGTGGTTTCTCTTCTAGGCAACTGGACCAGTGTAACTCATTTTGCTATCAAATAAATACTTAGGAACAGATTCCAGCTGGCCAGTTGCCATTGAAATGGGGGCTAAATAAAATCTCTGTGACAGTAGGGCAGTGCTAGTCTCCCTCTGTTATACAACACTATGCTTTCAGGTTATATTTGGAATACTGAGAAATGAGCTAGTGTATGGTCATATTTTTTTAGATTTCAATGATGAAAATTTTATGCTTTCCTACTTGCCTACTTGCCTTCAGAAGAAATGAAAACAGATTTTTCCTCAGACTTGAGAAAGGAGTGGGCTCCACTAAAATTAGATCCATCTTTCTTATGTCTTTCTGAGAAGTCACAAGCATATTCAGAAATCTGCCTGCCCATCCACTATAGTATGAAGCTGGTAAGTTGTTTGGCCAAGTTTAGACTAGTGACCACTGCATATGTTATGGAAAATTCTGGGAAAAGTGGTGGCATTTAATAAGTAGGAGGAGCAGTAGCTATTGCCAATCTGTCTGGTCTCATGATGCTTTGATTTGGCCTTGCCTATATCCAGATAACTCTGGCCAGCTCAATTTCCTCTCAGTACTTCAGGGGTGTAGAAATGAAGAGAGGAAGATAAAGGGACATGTGGCACATGTGCTGTGCGTGTTAGTAACATATCTGTCACAGCTGTGGGATCTGAAAGGAAAAGGAAGGGAGCAGGTGAAATCTGTTGTACTCAGAGGAAGCCACCATGTGTTTGAGTGCTAGCAAATGACAGATTTTTCTTTAAAAGTCTCTGCTTTCATATTGTGAGAGTGGGACAGGCATGCCATTATTAGATACCACCTTTATGAAACTTTAAATTGAACTTACTTGTTTGGTTGCAAGTTTTGGGAAAAAAAATCATACTTTAACAAGGAAAAAGCGTGGTTCCATCATTGAGTTCCTCTGGAGCAGGTAGTATTATGGACAGGAGCTGCATGTAAGGAAAAACAGCAAAGGAATTTTTGCAGAACTTCAGTAGTTATAGATACCAGGATATAACAGAAACAATTCTGAATTTAACTTCAATGGTCTCTGGGGCAGAAGCAGGTCTTCAGTGTGTATGCCTATTGCATTGTAACTTCTGCACAGGTTTTTAAAGTGCCTGTGGTCTGACAGTGATTACAGGGGAAGCCACACCAGCTGCCTCTTCTGCAGTGAGTCTGGGCTCTTAGGCCTACAGTGGCAATGACTTTCTCCAGTCATGGCATCATGCATAAAAGTGTAAGAAATACCTTGTTTTGTCAAACTAAGGCCCACCTGGACTGGTATCTTTGCCTTGGACAGTTACAGCAGGTAACACTACATGGATCTAGCACATGATCCTGGCCATTCATTTGTGCATTCCCCTCATTTTTCCTCAGCATCCACGGTCACTGCATTAAAATCTCTGGGAGGAACACCTGTGGCCATTCTCTTGTCCATTTTGGAACGGTTACCTGTAAAAAAATTCTCCTTTTATAGCCTGGTTTTTTTTTTTTTTTTTTGTCTAGCCTTCTGATATTATTGGTCTCCTAGTCCCACATCACCAAAATTTCACAACAGCTGTGTTTGCAAAATAAAATTATTCCTTTTGTTTGTTTGAAACCTGTCTTGCATGCAGTTTGAGTGAATGACCATACTCGTAGTATTACAAGGTTTGGTGACTAACAATCTGCTCTCACTTTCTCAGCTACCTTCATGATTTTGCAGTTCTCAGTTGTATCCCCCTCAGCCTGCACGTCTTGAAATTAAGGAGTGAAATCTCTCCTCATAATGCAGCTGCTCCATCCCCTAAATTCCTGCTGTACAATTTATGTGCTTGCATGAAACATGAGTGCTTAAATGCAGATACAGTTCAGTCTCTTGGTAGCTACATTTCCCAGCTGTCTGTCACAAGGCAGAGTTGGCTGCCCAGTTAAAACAGCCAGAGTGATCACAGCATAACTTTTTTGAGCACCTTCTAGCTGACCTTTTTTAAAGCTGTAGCAAGCAAATTCCAAGAACACTTGTGGGATGAATGGCAGCAGCTTTCTGTGTTTGTAGGTGGAGCCTGGCCAATTCACAGCCATCCCTACGGATGTTCAGCTTTTTCTTGGCCTGAATCCAACTGTTACAAAGGGCCAGATCCTCTCTAGTTGCTTGTGGAGTTCCTGGTCGTTTGGGTTACAGTGCTGTCCAGACACCCTTTGTGCTTTTTGTGGTGATTCCTGCTGGTCTCAGTGCTGAACAAGTAAAGTAACTTCCGTCTCTTGGTAGTTTGTGCCCTTGCTGTTTGTGACAGGGTGCCCACGGTGAGGATGTGGTCAGCTGCAGGGTGATACGTGTAGCAGCCAAACTTGGAGGCACTCAGACTGATTTTGCCCAGGACATTGATGCCCTCTAGAGGAATCTGGTGATGATCTCTAGAGGAAGCTGGTGCTGCAGGCAGCATCTCTCAATCCACTGATCCCTGGAAAGGGTGGAAGTTACCTTCCAGTTGAGTGGTTATGATAAAACTGGTTCTTATATGTTAACATTCTTGACTTCTGGCATTTTATTGTATATTAAGATGTCTTGGTTTATTTAAAATAACAAAAATATTTTTTTAATCAATCAGTTGTAATAAATTGATGAGTTATTTCCTTCATGGAGGACTGAGTTGCTCTTCTTGGGAACTCATGCTGAGCAAAGATAATTTCCTCAGTTTTAGATCCTGTAACTGATTTGACTGAATAACAAAGGGAAGGCTGAAATGTTAAATTTTATTACATTAGTAGGAATCAAAGGGTGCAAAAGAAAAGATGGCTAAGACTAACACTTGGTCTAAGTAAGTATGTATGACTAGTCTGGTACACAGAGGACTGCAAATAGAAAATTTGCTGCATTTTTTCTCTTTGGAAAAGTAAAGATTTAAAGAATGGAACGAGAGCAAGTATTGCTGTTAGATATTAATATAAACCACTGAATGTGTCCACCTGCTCTCATCTTATTGCTGATATTGCCATATTCATGTGCAAACAGTGTGAGCTACAATGTCTTACATTGCAGTGACCCTAATTGTGTAAGGCACGGGGCACATCTTCTCTATGGGGTTCTATGAACACAGTGCTGTGAAACCTGCAGCACCTTTTCTAGATGCATTCTGAATTGGAGTGTCTTCCTGTTTCTCGATATGAATAATACACCCCAGAGTCAAACTCCCCTGTCTCTACATCCTCCCTGCCAAGAATGTAACCTTGTTCAGCCTTTGCACCAAATGGTGTCCTGGAAGCTTTGTAGGTCAAACTAAGAAGTGACTACATACCAGAATAAACTCTCACAGAAAACTGGTGAAGAATAAATGCATACCCAGTTGGTTTACCCCTGATCTCACGTCTTTTGTTCTCAAAACACCTATATCTTAGGATATAAAACTGTCACTATCAACTGTAGACTCAGCATAGTTATTGTAATGAATGATGATTTCCCTTCTCACAAATTCTCACTATTTCACACAAGCAATTATCTATCCCTTTTCCTGAACAGAGACCAGCTGCTCTTTGTCTTTACCAATGCCTGTCAAAGTCAATGCGGAGTTTTTGTACTCTGCTGTACTCAAAGAGGATTTTTGGTCTTGCAGGAGTTTTGTTTGTTTTTTTTTTCCAGTTCCTATGTTTCATCTAATAAGAACTACTACGTACAATAATTTGCAGCTACAGTAATGCTAATGCTGTAAGGAATAAAAGTGACTCAGTTGCTTCCGTGACAAAGAGCAATTGCTCCCTCTGCTGTGTAATTCTCCTGCCAGAATCTCTGCACTTGCAGCAGTCATTCAACTTTGCTTTTTCTGTGACACAGTTATGTTGCTGGGTGTTGGTACGTTGTGCATAGTAGAAATTTCAAGAAGCCCTCAATTCCTGGACTTTCAATACCATGACACTAATTTTTTAGTCACAACAGTTAAAAAATAATCACATTTTTATATTTATAAATATTAGCATAATTTAAAAATTAAACAGTAAAATAACTGCATAATATTTTGAATTCTGCAAGGTATCACGTTTATGAGTCTTTTAAATACAGCATTTCTAGGATTTTGGTTTTATGAAGTAACGCTACACAAAGAAATTTATGATTTACATGAAAATGGAAAAATCCAGTACTTTCAGCAGGTTTTCATGTACAGAAAATACACTGCTCCTTGAGAATCTTTCATATAGCA
Organism: Polioptila caerulea; assembly: GCA_013397295.1. Classification (NCBI taxonomy): domain Eukaryota; kingdom Metazoa; phylum Chordata; class Aves; order Passeriformes; family Certhiidae; genus Polioptila; species Polioptila caerulea. The sequence goes on from VYXF01012226.1 coordinate 1,039,444, forward strand.
GAGACTGTGTTAATAAAATCCCTCATTTTTGTTTATGTAGCATAGACAGAACTAATAGGCTAATAATTCCTTAGTGCTGGTGGGTTTGGGGTTTGGGTATTTTCAGCTTTTAGTACTTTTATTTTGTTATCTTTCTTCTGGGAAAGTTTGGGTTTTAGGGAACAGACAAGCATCTCAATATTGTTAATGTGATTCGTTTCAAAAGGAGAGCAACATTTCCTGGAATGTCATGCAACAACCACCTGATCTCTTGAAGACTGTTTTCCTAGGAAGAACACTCAGGTGCTCAGAGCTGCATCCAACCTGACCTTGAATGTTTCCAGTTTCCATCTGTCACCTCTGTGGGTAACCTGTGCTTGTGTTTCACCACCTTCATCATTAAAAAATGTCTTCCTTATATCTATTCTAAATCTACTCGCTTTTAATTTAAAAACATTATATCTTGTCCTACAACAGGACTCACTAAAGAGTCTGTCCCCATCTTTCTTGTTACAGCCCCCTGTAACTACTGGAAGGCCACAATAAGGTCTTCCCAGAGCCTTCTCTCCTCCGGGCTGAACAACCCCAGCTCTCAGCCTTTCCTCACTGGAGAGGTATTTCATCCTTCCGATAATATTTGTGCCCCTTCTCTGGACCCACTCCAATAGGTCAAGTTCCTTTCTGTGCTGCAGACCCCAGAGTGGATTCAGTGTTCCAGGTGGGGTCTCAATGGAGCAGAGCAGAGCGGCAAAATCACCTGCTCAGCCTGCTGGCCACATTGCCTTTTATACAGCATGGGATATGTTTGGCTTTCTGGACTGCAAGTGAGTGTTGTCAGCTCATGTGCAGCCTCTCATCCACCAGCACCCTCAATTCCTTTTCCTTCTCAGCTACTCTCAATTCCTTCATCACCCAGTCTGTATTGATACCTGGGCTTGCCTCAGCTCTGGTGCTACACTTTGCACTTGGTTTCACGAGGTTCCTGTGGACCTACTTCTTGAGTTTGTCCAGGTCCCTCTAGATGGCATCCTGTCCCCCTGGCACGTCACCCACACCACTCAGCTTGGTGTCCTCCACAAACTTGCTGAAGGTGCACTCAATGCCACTGTCTATGTCTATCTCATTGATGAAGATGCAAAACAGTGCTCATCCCAGTCATCTGAGGGACACCACTTGTCACTGATCTCCATCTGGACATTGAGCCATTGTCCACTTCAGCCAATTCCTCATGTGCCAAACAGCCCATCCATCAAATCCATATTGCTCCAATTTAGAGAGAAGGATGTTATGAGGGGCTGTGCCAAAGGACAGATGTCCAGTAACAACCATAGCTCTTCCCTTGTCCGCTGATGTAGTCCCTTCATCACAGAAGGCCACTGGCTCATTTCTCTTCTTGTTGACAGATTTCCAGTTTCCACTGCAGGCTGGCAACTCCTCACAGGTGTATGAGCACAGCATATTTATCATGATGTTCTACTTGGCTTAAGATCTCAATGGGATCTAAAATGGGAGAGGGTATTGGTGCTGGTTTTTGTTTTGTTTTAAATACATCAATGCCTGTCTTTGTTTGAAGTTAATGCCTTAAAAATCATAGTGTAATACAGCCTCATTGGACTATCTTCTTCCATAAGCCACAGTTGGTTACTTCGAAAGTTTTAGGGCAGGCTCCTCTCCTCTTTAGGGCAGGATGTAGGACTATCTTATTCTTATGCCTTTCCCTAGGTATCCATCTTAGGTCTCTGTTTACAGCAGTATGGACAGCAAGATGAGTTCTATATGTGCCACTTTTCAGGATGACTGTTCCAGAGTTGAGTCTGCTCTGGGATTGCACATTCAGTGACTATAAGGGCTGGACTGCCCTTTGGTCTGACCCAGAACAGTTCTTGTACCTTCTATCTCTGTCTTCTTTGTTGGGTGAACTTTGCAAAATACCTTGTAGGTCAGCTGAAGGCGAGCCAAAGGTGTAGCCAAAGAAGAGAAATGTTTCAAGACCCATCTCAACAAACCTTTTCTCTGTAGTCACCAGACATTTTGCTTCTTTATTTCCATTAATATGGCTGTAGTCTTTCCATCTGGCTTTTCCAGGTATGAAAGGTTTACCCAGAGTGTAGATTGTATCTGTGAAAAGTAAAGATCCCCTATCTGTTTTTATTCACCTCCCCCATTGTATTGCTGGAGTTTTTATATTCTATGGACTGAAAATTAAACAAATACTGAATGGAGTACACTGATAATAAAAAATGACCTCACAAAGACAGGCGCTGAGAATATGTGTGCTTGAATAAGTGATTAGCAAAAAGACTCGTGATATCAGCTCAAGGAGACACTTAACTTGTAGGTGGTTTGAGTTTTCTGCATTTTTGCTTAGTATAGTGCTGTGTTTGCTGGAAATGTGAGAAGTGAAGATGAAGAAAAATGTAAACATCAGTTAGTGAAACCTAACCCATATTGTTTTCTTTTAGATTTAGATGGGTAAAATAACATGCCAAAGTAGCTGAAGAGATATTTCTACTCAATTTACAAACTACAGTCTGATATAAAAATTCCTTTATTATAATATCTACTTTCTGTTTCTGAACAACCTTCAAGAGTGCAGTGAGTTCAGAACTGACATAAACTTAACTAGATGTCAATGTTATTTGGATATTTCATATTCTGACACTCTGGGAGTACATTGTGGAGGCTTAAAAAGTTGAATCTGGAACATTGCTGAATACTTATATGCATGTAAAAATACATGGGGAGGTGTCAGCCAGTGCACACAAATGCACAGAATCCATAACCATTGATTAAAATTATGTTGAAATTGTGTTTGTTTGCCCACCATCACACTTAAACGTTTCTTCTGTTTGAATGGAGCTTCCTGTGTTTCACTGTGTGCTCATTGCCTCCAACCCTGTCACCAGATGCCACTGAGAAGAATCTGGTTCTGTCTTCTTTCCTCTTTCTGAATAGGTATTTTTGCACATTTGTAAGATTCTCCCTGTACCTTCTTTTCTCCAGGTTAAGCAATTTTACCTCTCTCCAACTCTCCTCATATGATAGGTGCTTCAAACCCTAAACCATCTTTGTGGCTCTCGTGCTGGGCTTACTACACTATGTTCATGTCTCTTGTTCTGGGGAGCTCAGTCCTGGATGCAGCACTCCAGTAGGACCTCGCCAGTGCTAAGCAGAATGGAAGGAACACCTTCCTCAGCCTGCTGGCAGTGCTTGCCCTCATCCAGCCCTGGAGGCTGTTTGCCGCCTTTGCCACAAGGGCACATTGCTGGCTCATGTTCAGCCAGTGTCCCCAGATCCCTTTCTTCAGAGCATCTTTCCAGCTAGTCAGCTCCAGCTTGCACTGGGTGTGGGGTTATTTCACCTCGATGCAGGATTTGGCATTTTGCTCTGTTAATTTTCATGACCTATTGACCAGGGTCCTTCTGATGGCAGCACAAATCTCTGGTGTGTCAACCATTCCTCCCAGTTTTGTACCATCTGGCACCCTGTCCCATTATCTAGACCATTAATGAAGATGTAAAATACTACTGACCCCAGATTCAACCCCTGATGTACACTATTAGTGACTGGCCTCCAGCTGGGCTTTGGGCCATTGATCACAATCCTTTGAACCCCTTGACAGTTCAGCAGTTTTTCACTCCACCTTATAACCCATGTATCCAGCCCTTGCTTCATCATCTTCTGAGGAATTTCACAGAGTTAGGTAACAATTGCCAAGTATGAATAGGGAATTGAATCAGTGTTCTTCTAAGATATATGACATTTTTATTGGTTAGACAGTAGCAAAGTGTTTCTCCTGAATTTGTTTGATTTTCAGTTAACAGAGAAATTCACAACTCCTGCTTTGTTATTTTTGCATGACGTAGAGCAGCGTCAGATTAATTTTGTTATAAAGAGTGAATTGATCACTATTTGCTGCACAGCTGATTTAATGCAAGTGTGAATTCAGTTATATAAATTATTTAGTTATATGTATTGCACGTAGCTAGGCCATCTCTAGAAAGCTGTGTGAACAATATTGGTAAAATCAATTGTGTGAGGATTTCCCTCAACTTTTAAAATAGTTTCATTTTCAAGAATTTAATTGTCATTTTTGCCAGGTCAGATCATGAACAAACTTACATGAGTGAACTCATATTACTGTATCACCTGGAGGGCAGAGAGTTTTGCATGAGAGCTCTGTGCAGAATAACAGCAGAAACTGAATTAGTGCTCTTTCTGAGATCACTTGTTTGATATCCTAATCTCTTGTGTGGGGGGAATCAAGAGCTGTTTGTGGGACCCATCTAACTGAGCCACAGCTAGATCTCAGAGAACCAGATCCTCCAAACTATGTGAGGTGTCCACACGGTTTGATGCTTTCCAAGTGAATTTTTCACTGTCACAAAGATTGCTGCTTGCTATTTTAAAATGTCACTTCTGGTTCTCAAACTTGGGAGTGAGAATCTGTTACTGTTTAGGCGTTGGATGATATGATTGAAACACTTTTGTCCCCAAATGGTAAAGAAAGGTCAAAAACTTTTCAAAGTACTTCTTCCAGGAGGGTGATGCAATGCAGTTGGCTCTGAGATAAGCCTCATGCTAAGAGATTCTGTTTTTGGAAAAGGACTGTGCTTGAATATTGCAACCCTGGACAGTCTCTGTTTTTAAGACCAATGTGATTCCAGGCATTAGTCCCTGTCAGGTAGAGTGAGAGAACATAATCTGTGAAAGCCTACATTTAGCAGCTGTATTGTGAGCTGTGCCAACAGGCTGAGGTGCTCAAGCAGGAGGAATCCAGAAGAAATGCTGCTGTTCCAGCTGCCACCAGGTGCTGCTCTGCAGATAGGCTTTCTTGCTCTCTTCCTGTCACCCAGGCTGGGTAGAGGAGCCAGTGACTAGAGACTCGTGCTTGCAGCAGTCAAGGCTAGGCTTGGGCTTAGACCAGGCTCCACATGTCTTGTGGGTCAGTACAATTGTTCCCAGGGATATCCCCGTGTTTCCCACCAAGCTGAATTTGGCTTGGTAACCCTTCAGTAAGCGCTGACCTGAGCACCTCCAGGACCCACTGCTTCAAATGCCTTGAACCAGCTTTCCTTCTACTACATGTCTCAGCTTTCCCTACGGATATGCAGGGCCTGCCTATATACACAAGGCTTGCTACCAGTGGGGAAGACAATGAAAAAGTTATTGGAAGTGCTTGGATGGATGCCAGTCTGTAATTGTCTCACCCCTCCATAAAGGCAGGCAAATACTGAGAGTAGCTCTGGATTACTGATATAAAACCTGAAATGTACTTGCCTTTTCAGTGTACTCCTGTTGGTTTTGAAACCGCTTTCTAGTGGAAGTTTTCCTGTCCATGGCAGGCAGGGTGGACTAGATGATTTTAAGGTCCCTTCCAACCCAAACTATTCTATGATTCCATGAAACTGTGCTGTTGTGAACAGGTTGATTGAAGGATCTCATTGGAAATAGTGAGTTTAATGTGGAATGGTCCCACAGAGCAAAAACTGAGCTTCTTGGCAAGAAATTTATTCCAAAACTGCATTATTTTTGTCTGGAAAATGGAAGCAAGATTATATATGTTACAAAACACTTGAGGAAGTCATTGTACATAGGTTCCAGATCAAGAATATTCACATGGATTATTCAGTGGATTGTTTAACTTAAATAAAACTGTGTAACAAAGGACAGGGGTGAGCTATCAAATGTTTGGAGACAGTTCACTGAAATAGAATTTATCTTCATGTTTGCTTGATTTTGCTTATTTTCTTTTTTGTGAGAAAATTTTAATGTAGTCCTGTGAATAGGGGCCATGGGACTCCTATTAACTGACTTCTGCAGTTTTTATTCCTTAATTAACTACATTATAAACTCACTTTATTTTCAAAACTATTTTCATATATTCATTATTGGAAGCAGTGGATTAAGAGAAAATGGTGAGATTTTAAGTGACAGATCTGAAGCCAAAAAGGGAACTGTTCATTGAGACGACTAGTACTGAAGGTTTCTATCACTTCTGACCACTTGTGACCAGGAATTGGTTTGGGAGAAGTTACAGAGAGGGCAATACTGAAGAAAATAAGGGACTTTGGGAAGTTTAACAGGTTTCATGTCAAAGAAAAGCTGAGAAATATGCAGCCTCAACTTTCTAGTCCTCCATACTATAGAAAAAAGAAAAAAAAAATTAGTATTCTTCCAGAAAAAAACATTAGCAGACATATCCTGATTCTGCCATCAATATCAAACAACTTTTCTTTGTGTATCAGTTTCTTCTTTGCAAAATGAGGATAAGGGTGTTGGGCAGTTTTTGTAAGGTGGTTTGAGACCAGTTAGTGCAGGCTAACACAGCACCACTCCTTTGATGCTGGATGCTCACCACGATGCAGGACTAACAAGTTGCTGGCTAAATGGTCATAGGACATAGGAGCATATGACACAAACAGTGACATTTCTGATTTTGCATAAATTCATGTGATTTATTCTATTTCCTTTTATATTTTTCCCCATGGGAGAAAATCAGGCAATTGCTTTTTTCAGTGCTGAGGTATAAGCTACAAAGCTGATTCTGATGAAAAAATAGGCTATGATCTCTTGATGATTGATCAAAGCAGGTGATTTTTAATTTAGTTTTAATCTATTATTTAAACAATATGCTAAATAAAAAAGCACTTGAATAACTTCACATTTGTTTTACCTTTATAGTTCTTACTGGTTTAAAAAAAATTTATTCACTGTAAACAAGTAAATTTGTAGCTTTGACTTTCACAGGCCTGTTGACATCACTTTTTGAGCCACTGCCCATAGGAGTACTGTACACGTGGTACCACCTAACTGCTCTGCTTTACCCCAGAAGTGTCAGATCTGCTGTGTGTGTGTTCTAAAGGCCTCTTCTGTGTGGGTGTGAATGTGTGAATGGATTCCATAGGTATTTGGGTATGGGGGATAGAAATGGATACCAGAAGAGGGTGAGTCAAAGAGGGCAAAAGAGTGTGCTAAGAGGTCATGTCTGAAAGTCTCTCAAAACCTGATCAGCTCCAGAGTCAGTAAGGCTGAATCCACAAGCATGGATATGTTAGCATGGGGGGCAGCCAAATTTGTTGAGGGCCACCAGGCCTCCAGCAAACATCAGGACCAACAGTGGGATGCCTAACTCACATGGCACCTGAGGCAGTGGTGGCTGCTGTCTGCAGAAAGCCACTGCAGGTTCAACACCACCTGAGACAAGAGACCACTTGAAACACTTTCTGAACCCTTGCTAGCCCTTGTTGTATCAGTACAATTTTCTGCTTCTGATGCAATGGCTGATGTTGGCCTCCCAGCTGTTGCTGCAGTCTGGGAACTACAGTCACTGTGTGGTTGTGAGCTCTGTGAAGGGCATGTATCACATGTAGTTATCTGTTATTGAAATTAACAGTTATTATTAACAACAGCTTTATTAAAAAAAAGTGTCCTTGTAAAAATATGAGTTGTGATGTTTATCTTGCTTCAACTTGATATTTTCAACATATGCATTGAGTAATCCAGGCACACAGATAAATCTGCCTAAGTTCCTCAATGATTTCTGGCAGGCAGTGGGATCAGAACAAGCCTGGAGGACCAGCCTGGGTACTTCAGCTGACACATACAGTGTCTGTATGTCATGGATGGGGCCTTCCTGTAATTCTGTCATATACATTTGTAAATCTAATTATACAGACTAATCTACACTGGTCAGCTTATTTTTCTGGGTGCCACATTTCTTAGGTACTAAGATGTGGGTGGTGTTTTTTATGGTTTTTTGTTTGTTTGTTTTGTGGGGTTTTTTGTTGTTTGATTTTTTTTTAATTTGGCAAGCTGGGTTTTAGATAAAAACTATAGTTTATTGAAAGTTAAATAAAGCAATAAAGCATTAAAATTATTAGCAAGTGTTTGAAGTATGTTAGGCACATTTACTAACTTAAAAAATTTATTGAAGTATAGGCATTTTATTAGTATTTGGGCTTTTCATTATTAGATATCTAAATCCTGAAGAGCAGAATCAACAGTGACATGTTGGAGGACGAAAATTTTATATGAAAGAAGGAAGGACATCAGCAGATGCAAATAGTGTTGGAATATATAGGGGAATAGACTGGAAGGGCTAGGCCATATTTGGGGAGTGGTAGATGCCACTCTCTTCTCTCTGGCTCTTAGATGTGACTGGAAACAGGAACGTTAGTTTCCTTCTTTCTCAATTCCCTGGTGAATTTCAACTGTCACTGAGGTAATGCATCTGATGGAAATTGTCTTTTTTCACTTTCTAGCTAGCAATGGCAAAACTAATTAAGGCATAATTTTTTGTACAACGAGAGCTGAAAGTACTGGAACAATGAAAAGACAAGGTTTTGTTCTGTGGTGAAGACTGGAAATATGCTTGTCACGAATAACTATGTTTTATAGAAATGAAAGACTGTTATGTAAATTTGTATTTGTCAGAGCTGCAAGATGGAGACAGTACCATCTATGCTGCCAGTGTTATCCAGACCTTTGATTATGAAAGGCTGAGTTCTGTAGAGCACACCAGTGCACAAGAGACAGGCTGGTTGGAGAAAAAAACTCAAAACTTTTATTCCCTGCAAAGGCAGTTTGTTCAAAGAGGTGTTCAGACTGCTGGGAATATCTATTTCACCCTAGGCATGCTTTTACTGTGTGCTTCACATAGGGCATAGCTTTAGCAGTCCCCTGAAAATTTTAAATCTGCATGAAACATGGCACAAGCTTGCAATGACAGTAGGATGGCTTTCAGGAGATCAAAGAGCAGCTTTTAATATTCAAATGCTGTGGCTGTGTATCCATTAAAAAAAAAGAAAATCTTGTAAAATCATTAACCTTAAATTTTAATGGAAAAAGCAAAACCTGTTAGTTCTCTGGACCCTTACATGAGATTTCAATTGACTTTGCAGCAAGGATTTTGCTCAGTAATAAAACTATTAACTGATTCAGTTGCTACAGTAATTACTTGTTTGTGTTTTGCTGAAAGGTGATCTAGCAAAGCGGAACATGTCTCTCTACAATTCTCAGTACGATGCCTATAAAGAGCCATCTATGGGTAAACTTAAAATTTAAAGGAAAAAAATATGCTATTTTATTAGCTAAAGATTTACTTTTCCTTTTACTATTATAGCATAAATATAAGCACCTTACAATTAATGACAATATTCATGATTTGCAAAGCTGTGTAAGACAAAGGAAAATACAATTTTTTTTTATTAGCTGTGTCTCACTTGTTCACTTCACCGTCCTGTGCATTAATCCAACACTGGGCACCAAAGCTTCAAATGTAATATTAACTACTAGGGAATGTTATTTCCCTCATATTGCTCACCTATTGTAATCTTAAATTAAAAAACCTAATAGAATCCAGCTCATGAGACAAAAAGTCAGTGTTAATTCAGGATCTTTGCCTTGATTGAACAAGTCACTGTAGGAACTGAGTAGGAACAAAAATTGCTGCAGTCCTCACAGTGAGAAATTGCTTCCCTAGATGAATAATTCCAGTGTTCATCAGGTCAAAGACGTGTGTGGCAGATGTGTGAGGAGAGAAACAAGGTGTGTAAGTACACGAGGTTTACCTTATAAAGGGAGTTCTCAGACAACGATGGGTTGTGTTATCTTCTGTGATGGCTGCAGCTGTCCTTCTCTTGGCCCTTCCTTGAATACACTTCCTCCTTGATTAAAAACAGTCAAGTGCACACATATTAAAGAAAAAGAGTATAATGTTCTAAATTGCTTTTATTAGCTTATTTAAAATCTTCATAACCTATTTGAGATGTAAAGGTCTAAAATATTGTACTCATTAGAAGTGCTTTTCCAACATTAGTAACTGAATTCAAGTTCTTCACCTTCCAAGATAAAAGTTTGAGTGCTATTACGAGAAATACAGGATGAGCACAAGAAGAAGAGAACTGTTGACACCAAAATCACAGATTGCTCACTCACCTTCGTTCCACACCAAGCATCATCCCCAGAGAAAATTTCTCCATTGCCTTCTTTTACAAATTAAATCCACACACAAAACATTCTTTGTTGATGCTCTTATCCTATCAACTTTTCATTTGTAAGTTTGTGGTCCCCAAGACAGATCAGAATATTGATGTTGTGCATGTCCTTGTGAATCAAAAGACCTTCAAGTCTGTGGGGCTTAACCTGTTTTACTTAAGGGAGGCATAGCTGCAATTGTGTACCAATTTTCCCACATGTATTTTTCCCACATGATTGTGTTTTGAGACTAAAGACAAGTCCATGATGAGCCATGGAGGATGGGAATTTGGTGACTAATGACTTTCAATTCCTTCTGCTGTTGTGTGGGTCTGTAAAAAGAGAAAATCTTAGCAGAGCATGTTGTTCAGTAGCAAGGTGAGGTTTGGATAGGGTGATAGGGCCCTTCCAAGTCTTGTGTTACCTGTCTATCTGAGTTAAATGACACCTAACCTTGGTCAGGCCTGGAAGGACACTTTTTGTTCAAAAAAAGAAAAAAATGTACACGGTGATAAGACCATTTCCTTTCTCACAGCGTCTCCTTTAATGTCAGGCCTGAAATATGAAGTCATTAGGGGATATTAAAACAGTGCTGACAAACTAATTAACAAAAGACATTACGCCGGATGGGCTCAATTTATCCTTTTTAATGGTTCTTATAAATGGGTGCCGCCAATTAAAATTAATAAAGATTTACCAGCGATTGCCCAGCATACACTGTTAAAGAGCTTCACTGAAGGTCGCCTTAAAGTCAGCCTTGTCAAAGCTGCAAGTTCAGCTCCCAGTACCAAGCCGTGCTGAGTTACTCTCAGTTACATTTTCCCAGGCAGTTTCTCTTTCTTTGTGTTTGGCTGAAGTTTATACACTTCTGTCTCTGTCTGTCTAAAATCTCATCCATCTGCCTGTTGACTCTATTAAAAAATATCCCCCCATGCACTATTAGATTTGTCACAGTTTCACAAAGGAGAATCTCAACAGTCAGTATAATGAGAACTTTGTTCTTTCCAAATCTGTCTGTTATGACGAAATCCTTGACTAACAGCTTTCATTTTAAACCACTCTTTATTTTCTTGCTGTCAAATTAAGCTGCAACAGTGTCCCTGCTTGGGGGCAGAGTATGGATGATCAAGAATGCCCTGTGTGGCTATAGCTTTGTTCAGTCTAGACCAGACTGAATTCTGCCAGGTCACGCTCTTACAGCTTCCAGCATTTCTCCATGTGTAGGTGATTAGATATTAAAAATATGAATTATGAATGCATCAAGGGAGAAGTCTGCTAGTACCCCAGCGGCTAAAACTTGGTGACAAATAATAATTTCTTTGCAATCTGTCCACCAACAGGAAGACAACTGGGAGATTAGCCATGCAGTCACGAGCTCATCTCTGATGTTCTGCCCTCCATTTCCATTTTGTAAGGCAGTGGGGCAGGCAAACTGGCTGGATGCCACCCCTTTTTTTACCCTTAACAGAAATGCTGTCAGAAAGACTGCTGTAAGTGGATGGATGGAGATGGGGCTGTGGCTTATGCTGGGCTGTGTTGGCAGGTCTGTGCTGATCTCTGTGTCAGGGGAAGGTATCAGTTGTCATGGGCAGGAGACAGACTGGGAGAAGGTAGAATTGTCCGCTCAAGAACTGAATTCTCTGGCACAATCTTTTGGTGTTGCTGCTATTGAGGATTAATAAGGCAGCACTAAGGGGCACCTGCTGTTGTCTTCCCAAGCATATTTAGGTCTAGATTGTCAGTGTGAGATGGCAAGACCTGTTAATGCTTTTGGAGAATAGCAAACAGTTCCAAATGCTTTACTCTTCGGTGCCTGGGCAGTGACTGCTGTGCGCTGGAAAGAGGACCCCAGAAATGGTATCCTCTGTTTTGTTCTTTGTAAAAACACTGATGAAGCACAGTAAATTAACTGTTAAAAAAAAAAAAGGAAAAAGACCCATGGGAGCAATGGTAAATATAGTGTTACATGAGCTAGAGAAACAGCTCAATGGATTTTATGGGAGACCACCTCAGATTGCCACAACCAGGGCAAAGTGACCCTCTGGGTGACTTGATGAAGGCTCAGGGAAAGGAGCAGGGTGAAATCTCTGACAACTTCAAGAGAGCTGAAGCCTCATGCTGGTCTATAACTGTAACTATCTCACTGGAGCTTGTTCCTTTTTTTTAGTTTTGCCACCTCATTCCTGCATTTTGAGTATGCTAAGCACACGCAGGAAATCTATACATTATATTCCAGGAGTGAACATGTCCTCCTTGTGAAGCTTAAAGGACATGATAACAGAGAAAAGATTTTCAGATTTTCTGAGCAGGAAGAGAAGGAGGGGATGGGAAGGAGAGGAAGGAGAAAGAGAAGAAATAAAATTTAAAGAGGAGCTGGAGAGAAAGTTAAACTGAATCATTGTTAGTGAGTAGTCTTTCAAATTGCTCTTAACCCTTGTCTGATATTTTAGTAACTCCTCTAGATGAACACTGATAAATCCTTTTCTCACTTACAAGTAGTATTCTTTGGCAGAAAAGTACATGATTTTTTCCACTTAGGAGTATGACACATGGGGACTAAGGGTCACACTTTGGATTTTGGAAGCAAATTCTCTGCTCTGTTGAAACAAATCAACTGAAAAACTATAGGATTAGAAATGTGACCCCATCCAAGTATTTTAGGAATGACTTGAGGGTTCAACCTCAATTTCTGTATTTATTTCTCTTATATTTGCTGTGTGAAAAGACATCAGACACAGTTCTGGAGCACAGACAGGGTACAGTGCTACAGCAGTTGATAGAAACTCTAAAGCCCTTTATTCTATGTGGAGAAGAGCTAAATCTGTTACCAGACTTCCTGTAGAGTGAAGCTGTCATCTGTGCCTAAATCTGATGATTTCAAAATACGTCACATTACGGAGTTCTCAGAATTCCTCTTGAGTTGACTGAATACCTAAAAGCCCCAGTAGATACAACAGCTATGGAACCAGAAGTCCAACACAAATTCTCTGTTGGTTTGTCTAGTGAGTCCATACTAAAGTTGATGACAAGAGGATATTTGCACACCACTTCAGCATTGATTTTAGTAGTATGCAGAGTCTGTACTCTTCTTATTCCACTTGTTTAAAATCTCCTTTTCTGTAGTGTTGCAAATATCCTTGAAACAAGAATTGTTTTGAATCCAGTTACTACCTTGTGTCCTTTTACACTTAATGTCACAGGACTATAAATTGTTTACTGTCTCATAGTAAAATTTTGGCACAGATATTTATGGCAGAGGTCTTAATCTTTGTAAATCTCCTTAAATGTCTTTTCCTGTGCTACATTAAAATGAGCACAGTCCTTTAAGCTTGTGATGCCTAATAATGGTGCTTAGAATAAAGATTACCTTCAAAAATTAATTTTTCCTCCTAATTTTCTTTCTTCTATTTCTGATGCATATGTAAGCAAGAGCTCTGTAAGGTGTTCCATGTTTGCTGTTCACTTTTCATGTAATTCTGGAAAAGAGAAAATGAGGAAAGAAAATGCATCTTCTAATTTAAGAAATAGTCAGCTAATGGCAAGAATTGTATTTTGTGTATTTAGACTTCTCTACCTGATCCCCTACCTGTCCTGTAGCAGAGGATCCACCAACCTGGATGTTGCATTTTTTCCTAGCTTTGTACTACTCAATCTTCTTCAATTTCCAGTCACTTTGCAAGTTTGCTTGAGCTAGACTCCCACTAAAATAACAAGTTAAACAGGCAGAAAAAACAACAGGTGAGAACAAAAAGCGAAAAGCAGCAGAGCATTGTTATTTCAAAAAGTCTAAATAGCAGGAAAAAAAATAGAATGTGAGAGATTTCACTGTGTTATCAAGTTTTGTTCCTACAAACCATGGCTATTCTGGAGCTTCCTTGGCTTCATATCCCACAGTGTGTAGAGCTGAGGGCACGTAGTGATTGACAGTGGCAGATCTCTCAGTATTCCTTTGGATCATTGCATCCTGATGGGCCATGTCACCTAAACTCCTTGGCATCTGGAATCTTCTCATGCAATGAACGTACAAACCCCCTTGCTGTTCAGGAGCAGACATATATAAGCTTCAGGCTTCTCTGGCTTGAAAATTTGCTTGTGTACATTTGAGCATGGGCTCTCATCCTCCCACATGCAGTGACTGCTAACCAAACTTATTCAGGATATGTTAAAGGGGAATATTGGGGTATATGTGCTGCAGCCTGGTTCCAGGCTACTAAGCTTTTCAGTTTCCTCAAACAACCCTGCACTGAGGGATCACCAGCTTTTGCCTGCACTCTTGATGTGCAGTACATTAATCGTGCCCTCCCTAATTCCTGCTTCAAGATAAATCTCTTGCGCTCCCATTATTGGGCTAATTGCTGTGGATTATATGGCAGTCAGTTGCTCTTTGGCAGGCAAAGATTAATGGAGGACATTTCCTTTGTTTTGATTTCATTTGCTAATTGCTGTATGGAGAGGTGGTTATGTTAATTCATCCTCTCCCCCTGTTAGATAGCAGGGTTTTGTTTAGCATGTGCTGGGAGAGGAGTAGCTGCCAGGAATCCTCAATGTTTCTTTGTCTTGCTCTGTGGATTTGGGACGGTTTTAGCAATTTGTAGACAGAGTGCTCATATGTTTATGTGCTTTCTTTCTATGTTTCCAGGCATAGGATGTGCTAATTATAGGTGCACAAAATGAGGAATAAAGAATTTTCTGCATTTTGGTAGGTGCTGAATTGTCTGGTTGTTGGTCTCTTTGTACCTCTGTCAGACTCATGGCAGAAAGTCAGAACCCCACTGAAAAACCTGGGCCTTTTAATTGAGCATGTATGTCATCATCCTGGCCCCTGGACAAGAGGCAGAGCCTGTGAGCAGCTAGGCACCTGGGAATGGAGTGTTGTTACTAGCTTTGTTTTTGTTAGGTAATTTAAAAAACAACTGTCACCAAGTGTGCAGTTTCTTCAGTTTTAGATAGATGCAGAGGTCTGAGAGAGCTGGACAGATAATTAAGCCATTCACACTTGTTTGCCAGGAAGGAGTCCAAGCCAGTCACTGGTGAATGAAAATTGCTGCCATCTGTTGCCTGCTCTTTGGCTTTTGCAAAGTGTCTGGATGTCACTCTTTCCTGCTGAGACAGATGTTTTCTGCACATCTGCAGTCCAGGATTTGTGCTAACTGCCACCCTCACCACAGCAGAGATGCCTCAGAACAGGGATTTTATTTGAGTAACAACTGAAAGGCGTAGTTGTGAGGAGTCTGCCCAGTGCCTTCTATAATTTAATTGCTCTGTGAATAAATGAGACCACTCAGTCTCCAGAGTTATCAGCTTGACAGTTTTTACTAGAACAAAATTCTTTTGATCCAGTGGCTGCAGATATTAATTTAGGGATCCAGACATAAAGTCTTTATTATAGAAGACTTCCAGTCTTTTTACCAAGAAACCTGTCAGCCAGTCCTCTTAGTCTGGGGAAGATGAACAATCTGGCCATCTTTAGATCTGGATGTTTCAAAGACCTTTAAATTGAGCGCAATAAAATCAACCATGGATAGTGACAGAAATAATTGTGCTAAACTATTTAAGTTTCTGATTGTTTGTAGCAAAATGGAGGGAGAGGATTTAGTTATCTTTGGATTTATGAACTCTAATTATTATTATTTTAAAAATTCCTGTGGAAGCCTATCTGTCTTCACTTTATGAGAGTATAGAGCATACTTACCTGCTCCAGACTGTACATTATTTTTCTATTGCTATGAAAACATCCTCTTTTTGATGAACTCCTCAGAAGGAAACATTTTGGGGCCTCTCACAGTTTTTTTGCTCCATTGTTATTGCTGTTGTTTCAAGGAAGGCTCCCTGCATTATTACCAGCAGTTTCTGCTGTGCCTGTGTTACTTTTTTGCATCCTTTTTAATCTTCTCCCCATTGCTGTGAGCTTAGCCTACAGAGGATCTTCTTGGCTGAGCAGTAAAATTCCACCTCCTATAATGTCCATACTGCAAATTACCATGTAATGTCATATTTGATCTTGGATATTGCTGGATTACAAGTTAGGACTCTTCAGGCACTTCCTTCCTCTTCAAGAAAAACATAATTTTGTGTTTGGAGTGCATCCTGTATGCAAACTGTCAGAATTGCTTTGTGCAGGTCTTCAAATTGTATTTCATGTCTCCCAGGAGGATGCTGATTTCAAGAATTTGCCAGGAGGTTTTAAGACACTTTCCTGTTTCAGGTCTCAGAAGATGGCTGGGCAGGCTCAGCTCTACTCTGTTATAATTGATGCCGTTTGGAGCACTTGGAACTTCTCCCATGAGAGGTTTACAAACTTCAGCCTCAAGCAGGTTTCTTGGTACAAGGTGGTCATTGTCTGGAGTGTGAACAGTGTTTTTCAAAAATCTCTTCACAGGTACAGAGAGCTTTAGAATGTTCTGCTCACAATCTAGCTGGGAAAGCTGCTTTATTTTGCCATATATATCACTGCTAGAATGTTTCTGTCATTGTGAGTGAGGGTGGGGGAAACATGAATCATTACAGGATGTTTCATGTTAGCAATGAGTTTGAGATAGGCTGTGACTAAGAGTGTTTTACAGTAGGTGTCTGAAAGAAGGCCCACTATGAACCAAGTCATATGGAAATGATTCCAAGACACTTCATGTATTTTGCAATTCATAGTACTTATTATCCATGGCTCTCAAAGCATTATCAAGAAAGGTTAATGTTGTGAGAAGCCTTTAACACAGGAGCTGCTGTTTTGCATGGAATAAACTCACAAAATCACAGAATGTTGAACAGGGCAAGCTGACCGAGAAATCCAGAGCGGAAAGTTGGTTCGGAAAGAGACGAGGGCCAGCTCCTCAGATGATTAAACAAGCTGCAGTGCACGTGGTACTCACTTGCTCCAAATAAACTGATTTTGTCCCAGGAGTCCAAGGTCTTAGTTTACGTCTAAACTCTGGTTATTGCTCCCTACTGTGAACCAACAGTGAAATAAGGCTAGAGAGGGGAGACACAGTTCAATAGCAGGGAACAATAGCATCAGCACACCAGGACCTCTTCATCTTAAGGGATGAAACAGTCAGAGGCCTGTGAAGACTCTTATGGCACTAAGAACAGACAGCATTGCCATCATGACACTGAAGCCATGAAGCCTAAAGGTAGCTAGTGGTGCCTTAAAATAGCAGGGAAAAAAATGTGCTACAGTGACCTAGCACTTAGCTACAAGTGACCTTCATTGTGCATGTGTGTGTGTGCCTCTGAAGATTTAACCAAGATTATAAATTTTTTAATGCACTACTGGAAAAGTGAGCTTGCAACACAGGTTGCTACTGGGTACATGGTCTGGCATATGCACCAGTCATCTGGAAAGAAGCTCTTGATGAAACATCATTCGCAGCAAATTCACCAGTAGAATGGAAATTATTTCCATAGGCCACAGAACGAAAACCAATCATGCTAAGTACTGGTCCCAGTCCCTGGCAGTTTCTGATAAACTTGAAAGCTGTGTAAAGGGAAGGGGTTTAGGACATTTAGTCACGTGTCTATACTACTTTGCCAGCTGTTGTTAGTTCTAGTAATAACTGATTCCTCAGGGTGACTTTCCTGATCTCCCAATCTTTTAATTAGCCAGAACTGATAACAAGGAGGTGACCTCTATAGACAGGGCAATGGAAATTATACTGAATCCCAAACAGAGGGGAGACTTACACTGTTTTAGAGTTGAACACTGTTATTATTTAAGGTATCATTCATTGTTCAGAATGTGGCATTTCCCCTGTTAAACACAGGTGGAGGACACAAGCATGCAGCTTTGAAAGACACCTAATGTATTATTAATCTATTTGCTACAGGAACAGAGAATGATAATCCCATGCATACCCACACTACACAAACATTTTGTTTGTGCCCTGTGCAGGAGAAATACCATCTGTAGCAATGGAAGGATGGAGATTTTTGACAAAGTCTTCCAACTGCATTGGATGTTTGGACTTCCTCTGCCTTCCTTCCTTCCTGCTTCTTTGCTAAAATTTGCTTATTCACTTCATGTAGAGATGACTCTCAGTGTTTGTTGAGAAGTCACTGCCATCTAAGCATATGCTTTTGATGAAACTGATGCTGATTACCTAAAAAAAGAATCCGTCTCTCCCATAACGTTCTACACTGTTTCATCTCCCAAGCCAGCTTCCACGGAAGTGAGCTGCTGGACAGCCTTCTTCCCAAGTCAGAGCCCCAGAGATATTATTACCTGCTCTCTGGTGTGCAGGTCACATTCTTGTGGATCCTTGTAAGCTAGCAACCTTGTAAAGCAGGAACCAGCTAATATTGTCTCAGTAAGGAAGGCAGCCTAGTGCTTTCTAACCAGTGGGGAATACACTGTTAGGTGCCTATCGATATGAAAGAGAGCATAACAGAAAGGGATGTACTTTCCATGCTTTACTTTTTCCTCTTCGAAAACAAAAAGAAAAATCTGGGCAAGGAAATGTAGAAATTATCATCATGGTAGGTTTCTGCCTCTAAAGTATGTGACAGGTGTTTCAGGCAGTTTTCTCCTCACTGAGGAGAGACCTAAGGGCAGATGTGGAGTCATATGAAGCCATTTTACTTCTCTAGAAGTGCTGCTACAGCTGTGGCTTTGCTTGACATGGCTATATGTGGCTGTTGTACAGCTGTGATGTACCACACCTCAATGGGGTGAGCCCATTCCCAAGGCTCAGTAGGATCTGTGCCTTAGGCTACAAGAGCAGGATGTGTGGAAAGCTTCTTTATGTTATAGTACTTTGCCTTCCAAGGAGAGTTGCTGTCGAGGCAGACAGGGAGCTCAGTGGTGAGTCTTTCATGGCAGGATGTGGAGGATACCAAGTTATCTTGGAGTTTTGAAATGGATCTCTGGGGGTTTTGTTTGCTGCCATTCCTATCAACCTGTGCTTTAAGCAATTGTTAAGGCTGTGCTTCCTGCTTGTTTTTAGAAGAGGAAGCTAGCTGTGTTGTACACATCCAGTGGGGCAGTGTGTGTGTATTAGTTATTCTTCTGATTTACAAACCCATGCACAGGAGGTAGAGATGAGCCATGACTACATGGGTCCAGTCACTACAGAAACACAAAACAGATTGACCCTTACCCTAAAGCTGTTATACTTTATATGTAACTGAGTTGATTTTTAGGAGAAAAGGATGATTTGTCACAAAGTATTTGAAATACTTGAAGATTCTTCCAGCTCTGTAAAATATATGGAATTATCAATGGAGGCTATAATGCCCAGTTGTGCAAAACCTTGTGTGATTACTAGGGCCTGACTGTGAGAAATTATTTAGACCATGGTAGATAAGGGAGTATAAGCAAAGCAGTTCCATAATTTCCCATGGTTTCGGAAGGAATGCCATTAAAAAATTAACTTGGTTGCAAAATGAAATTAAAAATGCAGAATGAGGAGTATCCTTAACAGAGGCCAGAAGGGTCATATCCATTGATGCCAGAAAGACCATATCCAATGATTTTTATTTTTCTCCATGAGATGTTGCCATCTGAGAATACTGTCACGTCCCAAGCTGAATTCTGAAATAGGGAGTTTGCAAGTCCATTTAATCAGTCTGTAATTATTGATTTGGTTTCAGAGAGGAATGTATGGTCAGTGAAATGACAGGCTGGCTGCACTTTCTATTCTCCTCCCAGAAGCTAAGGAAAGACTATTATAGACCAAGATTATTGCCAGAATCTGTCTGGCTGTTTACAATGACTGCCCTATCTTCAATGATTCCTGCATTGCAATAAGGAACAAAAAAAGATTTCTTGTTCTCATACGTGTTCTGTTCACTTGCTTGAAACCTCAGAAAGACATTTCCTCCAATACAGCAGCTGGCAGGTGTCCAAAATGGATTATAACCAGAACCACTATCCCAAGAGAGTATCTGCTCTTTCTGGGAAACAGCAAATGCACATCAATCAGAAAAGCACACACAAAAGGCAGGCCATAAAATGTTAGTAGACCTGACCACAGATGAAGCTTTCTGGCCTTGATACAAATTTAACTATGTCATGCAAAGTCAGTTCTTGAGCGTCCAACTCACCATAACCAACAAACACATCTTGGGTAGATGCACCTCTTACAGCTTGTGCAACAGGATAAACCCTATGGTTCTAAACTGTCTATGGGTCATTTCCTTGACTGATCCCATTCCTGTCATCAGTTCATTGGAACAAGTTTACAGAAATAAAAATATGTGGACTGAAAAAAATGTAGTGCTGACACAGTGGGAAGAAGTACTAAATTATCTGTGAATGAGTCAATAGAATCCTACAGACCTGTCAAATTCAGACTGGGTGGATCAGTGAGCCTGAGAGGAGGGAGTACAAAGGAACATAAAATGTCCAACAGAAATTTGTTCACACACACTTTAAGCCAAAAATGAAGGAAGGGATTCTGAAACATGTAGAGAAAAGATGAGGCTTTTAAACAAATAGAATTGAGGTAAAGAGTGAGAGGAAAACACACCTACGTATACTGTAAGAAAGTTATAAGGGAAGGGAACAGTAGATTCTCCAGCAGATTTGAAGGATGATATTAGCTGCGGGTATCACTACATCTTTTTCAAGTCCCATGGACAAAGCATCAAAGAGACAAAGGCTTCTTAAAGACTAACAGTGTGGGACTAACAATGTGAGATCAGTCTACACAAGACAGGAAAGAGTTCCCAACAATCAATGTAAATGCTGATAATGTAGCACAGACAAATATATTTAGGCTTTATTTAAGCATCATCTAGTGCTTGCACATAGATAATATGGACAGAGGAATTTCTAGGTGAAGGATCTGGTGTCTGCAGTAAAAGTGAATGGCTCCAATGAGGGATTCTGAGTGCCTGTTTTTACAGAGCACTCATCTTCAAACTGTTTTGATCTGCCATCCTTATCAGTGAAAAAAAAATGAGAATGCTCCACAAAGCCTGGGCCCTTGGAGTTAGTTCTTGAATCTGCTAAGCTCTGAAGGAATTACCTGATTTTCTGAGCTGATGCACACCCCCTGCTTCAGTTGGGATGAAACCCAGGGTGGGCCACTCTCTGCTGGAGACACCATAAGGCCAAGGGAGACACTAGGGAAGAAAAGTTAACTCGTGAGATTGATGTCTGTAGAGCAAATTCAACTTTCACACTTAGATACCCACTGCTTGAATTGATTCTCAGAGTCCCCTGACATTGTTTGGGTGGATGTTTGCTGCGAAGTATTTTCACCATTCTTGGAGTCTATGGAGGAATGAAAATGATTTATTCTAACAGATAGCAGTTTGGGCACAAAAATAACCATTTCCATCTGGCTGTAAATGAGGTACCCAACCTTTCATTAGAACACTTATTTTTGATCTAAAATAGTAAATCATTCAACCTGTTGACTATTAAAGGCTTGACAGTTTAAGATACAGAATCAATACATTTCTGGAAGCTGGAATTTCCTCTCTATAGACTGTTCTAGTCTTAGAAGTGTATAATTTGTAATTTTTCAGTATGATTTGAAAAATGCAGTACTTCATGTTTTCTTCTCTGTTTGATAAAATTCATGTATTTTTGAGTTATGTGACGGTATATTTAATGTTTAGTGATAATGTGATTTCATTTTAACTGCCAGCTATCTGAAAGACACATCTAAGTGATTTCAAGGAATCCTTTTTAGTTGTAGCAGTCTGGGAGATCAGCCTGTCAGGCAGCAAAAGTTCAATATCCAGTGTGTTTGCATGCATAGAGCAAAGGCAAAACCCATTTTTTGTCTTTCCTGTGTGCCAGGGATCAGGAAGAAAGTTAGTAAGATTTCACAGTTTTCTGAAATAAAGAAAGGAAATGGCCTATATATTTGCTCTTCTTAATAAACTTCTGTTTTCCTGAGTAGAAGCTTAAAAATCTATCGCAAATCAAGAATTTTCTCACTGTTAAGCAACTTGTAATTCCAGGAAGATTAATGTAATCCATCAGATTAATTCTCTTGTTCTTTGGATTAACAAATCTAGCTAAAATCTAATTTCTTAGTCCAATTTTTGTTTCCACTCCAGGAATTTGCAAGGTTATGTGGATTCAATATTCAATAAGATTGAAGACTTAAACTGAGGAACAGGAAATATGATATTAAATCTATTTTAATCTTGTAATGCATTTTTACATTTTAAATTTCTGTGGAAATACTAATTTAATTTTGGGGTTCACGATTGCCTTTTAAAAAAATTTTCTTTTTTTTTTTTTGGCAAATACACACATGCTTGTATGCTCTGTATGATAGTTCCCCTGACCAAGAGGATACACTGTACCTGTACCAGTCTGAGTCAAGCAATGGTGTAATTTGATGTGCACCCATTTGGAATCCTAATTTTTGCATTTTATTATACTAAAAATATCATGGGTTCCTTTTTTTTATCAGAAGATTAATTTGTGTCAAGACCTAATTGGATTGAAATTGGAATTCATTTACAAAGCACAAATAGCTTTAAATGTGGGGTTTTTTTCGTTACCTATCCAGACTGTTGGTGGTAGTTCTACTTAAAGCTTAAGAAAATACTTTTTACTGAAAACTGAGTATTAAAAACCCATCTATACTTAGGGAATTGAACAGATTGTTTCTGTTTGTTCACCTCTTTTTTGGTATTTTAAACTAGCTTAATTTACACTCACGTGTTATTTTTATTAATATTTTGTAAAAGTAAAACCTTCCTGGCTTTTCAGCTCCCAGTTGATTTTTCAGCTTTCAGTGAAGTCTTTAAACTGAATTGGTTGAATAAACCAAAACATTTCCATGTACTAAGAAAAAAGGCTCTTGTTGTCCAAGTAAGATTCCTTATCTATTAACAAGCCATAAATCTAGAAGCTTGGACAGTGGGTTATGTGGATTTAGTGGTTTGGTTTAAAGTGCCAACTGAGAACCTGTACTACTTGCTCTTTTCAAGTTGATTTTTAAACAGGTTATTTAAGAAAAAAACGAAAGGAAATGTGCTTCTGCACTTCAGCTGCTTTGTTTTACAGTCCAACAGAAGTTTGAAGTACCTGTATTTGTAATGTTTCCTACATGCCCAGTGACAGCAGCAGTGGCTGATGAAAGGAGCAGGTACTGAGTAGGTTACATGTATACATATTATGCTGAAAACAGTCAAAATGTAATTTCCCTCCCCCTACTGCTGGAAGGTAGGAGTTCATAATTTCATTATATTCTTTCTGCCTAGAGGTGAGTGTGCTTTCTTGTAAGCTAATTCTAGGGTTTTTTTCCCTCTTCATTGTGGAGCTGGAGAATAGATTAAGGAAGTCCATTACACACTGAAAATCTTGGTTTGGTCAATAATTAGATTAGAATTAGGGTGAAGGTGTTCAGGTACTAAATGGTACAAATTCTGACTTGTAAAACCAGCCCTAGGCTGACCACTGCAGTGTCTCTTCAGATATTCTAAGATTAATCTTGTTCATTCAAAGACAGAGGCCTTGTTTAGGTTTTCTTAAAATGCAGCCTGCATCATTCTTTGGTTTTTGTCACCTCTCAGGCCATCCTCTTACTGGTCATAACACTTCTGGCTGAATTTTGGTTTCTTTTCTCTCTCTTTGTCAATCTCTTCTGCCAAACAGTTGCCAGCAGGACCCAGCCGGGAGTATGTGTGCAGTAATCCGAGAGATGAATGGCTGTCCCTCTGTCTCACACGGAGATGTCTGTACTCCTGTACATGGGGTATCTGCATTGCACTGTGAACCCCCTCCTCCCTCCTTCTGGGTTCCACTTTTGTCCGGGGAGCTTTCCTGCTTTCAGGCTGAGTACCTCTGGTGAGCATTGGTTTATTTTTTTCCCCCACAGCTCCCTTTGAATTCTCTCATTTAACACCTGGATCTCTTTTCAGTCAGCAACATTTACGACTATGTACTGCTTTCCCTTAAGTTTTTCCCATAGGTGTGTTTAAAGCATGGTTTGAGGGGAAATCAGGATGGTGATTCTTGCTCTTTTTATGATGAATAAATGTGTCCCATTCACAAAAAACAAACAAACAAACAAACAAAAAACCCCAAAAAAGTGTTCTCCCCTCTCTTCCCACTCCCAGGGAAAAAGCCTGGATCCTTTGCTATGTTTCCTGCAGGAGGGCTCTTTGGAGAGGTCGAACACAGACAGGGAGCTTTCCCCATCCTTCATGCCAGAGTTGTTGAAGCCTTTTTATCCTACACAAAACCCCTTTTTGTGTTTTTCACTGCTCAGGAGCAGGGCAGAGTTAGAGCCGGGCGCGCCCGCCGCGGAGGAGAAGCGGGAAGGAGCCGCGCAGCTGCTCCTGCCGCGCGGCCTCTGCCCACGGGGCGGCGCCACAGCACCGCGCTTGGCTCGGGCAGCGCCGGGGCTTCCCTCGGCCGAGCGCCGCTCTCCCGGCCCGGGGTTCCCTCTGCCCTCGGCCGAGCCCCGCTCTCCCGGCCGGGGGGTCCCTCTGTCCTCGGCCGAGCCCCGCTCTCCCGGCCGGGGCAGCGCTGGCTGAGGGGACACCGGGGGCCGCTGATGCTCGCGCTGCCCTGCTCTGCTCCCTGCGGCGCCGCAGCCGTCGAGCTGAGGTGAGGGAATGCTGCGAGCTCCGGCTGCAGCCCTGCATTTGTACTGGGTTACTTACCCGCGGCTGGGCAGCGAGAAGCCGAATAGGATAGCGTGTCTTCCCTGGGAAGCTCGTCACATCGCCTCACGCAGTACTCGGGTGCTGCCTTTGGCCCCCACCATCTCTCAGGGTACCAACCACCTCCTGCCAGTCTCTTCTGCATCGTGTTTCAATGCCACCCTTAAAAATTACTCAGAAATTTGGAAGAGCTTTTCAAAGTAATGTATGTAAACAATCTACCTTTTCATCTGAGACTGGCAGACACTTAGTGAGGATCAGTCTGGGATCCCAGGAGGGTGAAACAACTACGCAACTATTTCACGTTGATTATGAAATAATCATAGAAATAGAATATGAAATCATAGAAATAATCATAGAAATGATTATGAAATAATCATAGAAATAGAATATGAAATCATAGAAATAATCATAGAAATGATTATGAAATAATCATAGAAATATATGTGATATGAGTTGGCCCATGTTGCTTCTGTAGCTCTATGGGAAGAGAGTTGGGAGAGCCTGATTCTTCACTACACCTGACTGTAAAAGAGCATATGAATGTTGGCTACTTTGGGGACCAGTGCACACTGAAAAGTACAGTGCACGTCTTTAAAAATCACTGTCTTGTGGTTTCCCTCCATTAAATGCCACCGTTTTGCTAAACACATGTAGGGAAGCCCTAGTGTGCCTGTTGCCATCAGTTTAGTGTACAGCAGCTAGCTTGGTCGCCAGGCAGGAGGAGGTGCTGGTGGATAGTCATGTAAGGCAAGGTGGCAAGGAATCCTTGATTACAGTTTGGTCCTATGGGTAATTGAGGTAGGGAACTGATCAGGCCTTTGCACCTGAGGGAGATTGAGTAGAAGACAGGCTAACATAAAATGTATTGATAGAAGGTCTTTCTATTGCACAAAAATATGTTGGTGCTCAGGCTCCACAAGTGACAAGCCCCCAAGCTCTGTCTCCAGTGACATTGCCCAGATGGTGCAGCTCAGAACATCCACGTTCCTGCTGGTGCTGGTGAAAGGGCTGAGCTCAGAGCCAGCTTTAGCCCAGGGTATTCTTTGGCTTCTCAGACTTAAGTTGCTCTGTGGATCAATAGGGAGTGTGGGAGCACCTGGGAACAAACACATCCCTGGACACTAGTGGAGAGTGTAAAAAATGGATGACATGTTAGTGAGAAAGCAGCTGAGCAGTTGTGGTGTTGAAGAGCGTGTACTCGTACTTGCTTGCATAGAGGCTGATAGCTCAAGCAAGGTTGTGAGTGGCTTCCTGTAACTTGCCCAAGCACCACTGCCCTCTGTCTGTCTTGCTTTGTGCCCCAATGGAAGGTTTTGTTCCCAAACCCTTGCTGTATAGCCATGTAGTAACAGATGGTTGTGGAAATGCTGAGTATTCAGGTGCAGCAGAACAGTAGAATTCCTTCATCTCTTGATGTAAATGCCAACAGCTGCAGAGACTACAGCAGGGATTAGTGGGAAGGGCAGTTTGGGGCTTCAAGCTTCCTACAGGAGCTACCTGATGACACCAGTCTACACAGTTATGAGGCCCCCAGGAAACTGAGAAACATGCTGAGAGATTAAAGTCCAGAGTATAGGTTTCTATTCAGGGGATAAATCTTGCTGGAAACTCTTTTGCTATCTGGTGGATAAGCCCTGATACCCTGCAATCCTGTAGTATCTTTCTCAGAGCACCCCAAAGTACTTAGCTATGTTTTCAAATGTGCCACTGTCCTACAAGTTGGTTCAGAGTTTAAAGTCCTGACTGACTGATGGGGGCCCCAAGGCACAGAACTAGGTTACATGATTGTTGCAAGGTCATACTAGTTTATTAGCTCCCATTTGCTGGCTTAAAACTTTAAAGGCTTTACAAAGCTTCAGAGCTTAAATCCCTTTTCAGTTCTCTGTCTCTGTGATTTTCTCCTTTATTTTTTTAAATGTAAACCTATTAAATCTCCTATGGGCAGCCTTTTCTGTTTGTAGAAGATCACATAATCTAACTTATGGTGGGAGGAGGCGTCCAAAGTTGTATATGCTAGACAAAAATCCTGCTGAGTTTTGTGTATTTATTTAACCTCTGCAGAACCTGACACATCAAAAAAAAACTTTTGTTCTATTTCTGAAAAGAGCAGTATGCTTGTGAACCATGTGAGGATCCATTGGCCCTTCTGGTCCATTAGTTACTACAAGTGAGTGTTAGACAAGATTCAAAATGAGAAAATCCCTTTAAATAAGCAAGTCATGGGTTTTAGGATATCTCTGAATTACTGATACTAGCCTTTGTTCCATTTGGGTATTTCTTTACTGTTTCAAGGACTGTAAGATTACCTGGAGAAAATTCGTCCTGGATACAGATTGGAAGACAGCTAGGGAGGCTGCAATTTCCTATTAATACTGTTTGGTGGTGCCTTTGGGAAAGACAATATCACCACATATCTCTTCTCTTGCACTTCTCCCATTCCCAACCATGCTGTGACTGCATCCTGTCCTGCCTTTGTATGCCAGAAGTCAAAAAAGAACAAGGGAGTAATGGGAAATCTGATATGGAGTTCAGTTGCTAAAGAATAGGGATATAATTAATGCCAGCCGACATAGTTTTATGGAAACTAGGTCTTGTCAAACAAACTTGATCTCAATAATGTAATCTCAAAGAATGGATTGTTAAAGGCAATTGTATAGATGTGAGGTACTTATACTTTCATAAAGCATTTGACTTAGTACTGTGTGACAGTCTGGCTAAAATTTTAGTATTACATGATATCAGTAAAGTGCCTGTTAAATGGATTAGGAACTGGTTAGTGAAGAGAGCTCAAAGGCATCATTTGTGGGAAGTATCACGGAATGAGAGAGTATCCAGGGGATTTGGCAAGTACTGATATCAAGTTCAGTGCTATTCTACAGGTTTGTCCATGATTTGGAAGTAACTATCAACCATAGCTGAGTGTTAAGTTTTGCAATGTCACAAGATAGGGTGATAAATAATGAGAAAAACTATAATATAAAGCGATTAGCATCACAAGGAAAGTTAATTCTACCAAAATGTGTATTAGCAGTCATGTTCAAAGTAATACACTTGGGAGCAAGTACTGTATCTTTCAGTCCTCCATTCTGTAGCTTTATATTTAAGAAGAAGTTATTGCCTTCCTTAGAGTTGACCACAGGAGCAGGAAGTGGGAGTGCTCTGTAGCCTACAGGCACTGACAGGCTGCTGGCAGAATGTCACATATACCTCTAGTTTATGGTTTTTAAAGGAAGGTAGAAAAACTGAAGAGATCAAAGCAGAGGAACCAAGATGACTTGGAATGAGAAAATAGAGCTCAGTGAGTTTCAAAAACATTGAGAATGGTAGTGCAGAAATACCTTAATGGAGAAAAAATGCCAGGTGCACTTTTATCCCCCCCAGGATTAGAGGACCCTTTGAGGTCAACAGGAACCAATATCTGAAACCTAGAAGAGTTTCTATTAAAACTGCTAGAGAAATTTATATTAAAATAAGGTACATTTCTTTCAATAGAAGAATGAACAAATACTGGAAAGACTTAAAGGGATGCTTTTTGTTTTGTATAGCTTCAGCATCTCTCCAATGCCTTAATGAAGGAGTAATTTTAACTCATTATCATTCAGATCAAAGTGTAATTTTGAGGTCTGAAATATAAAGGAGGGCATCTGCATGGTCTTCACTCCCTTAAGTATGATTCCAGGAAGTGAACACAGTGCTGAAGTTTCCTGATGGCTAAGCATCATCTTTGTCTTTGCATCATATGAGGCCATAGGCAGTGCTGCAGTGTTTCACTGTGCCAATATTCATGACCAGGTGATGTGTTCTGTATACATATACACACACTCTGTATATAACTTGCAAACCCCCATCGTTCTTCCATCCTGTGCTCCCAAGCCACAAGTGTTTCTAGCCATGAGAATAAGCCTTCTGTGGCTAACAGCTTAGGCTACATTTCCAACCTGCTGCCTTCAGTCATCTTGCTAAGTCAGGCAGCCTGCTGTATTCCAGTCTTGTTTTCTGGCCCCTTTACCTACACCTAGAGCTCCTGACTGTTTTGAAGACTTTGTTTGGTCCATACTGCTTCATTTCCCTCTTCTTCAGCCTAGAGTTTAGGTAGGTTATTTCTACTGGTAGGAGTCAATGTGGGAAGCTGTGAAAAATGAAAAAGGTGCTAAGTCTCTGTAGGTCCAAGTAAGAAAATGCTCTGCTGTGTCCCCTTTCTTTGCACCTCTGAGTCTGCAGATCCAAGGGAAGGGCAATTGGAAATACTCAGAGGCCTTGAACAAAAATGTATAGGCAAAGATGGGAACAGGCACAGGAAGATATGAGATAGAGGAAGCAGAAAGACCAGTATAAGGAGGCTGATAGGAGGTCTTTCTAATAATTTTTTTTTATTAGAAGATTTCAAAAGAAGAAGAAAAATTGTTTGCAGCCAAAGCTGCAGTTTTGAAAATCCGGAGGTTCATGTGTCCATCTCATGAAAGAACTGCAACACCATCCTGCTTCTTTCTCATAATGGTCATGGGCATATGTCCTCTTCTCCTGTTTTGTGCTTGCTGTGGAGTTGGGCCTGCTGAGCTCAGGTGATCCTATTGTAAATACTGATGCTGTATTCCTGGCAGGAATTCCCTGCATTCCCACAGTGGTTGTGGCCACTGCAACCCTTGCAACAGCTGTGTGCCCTTTACCCTTGCCTTCATTCTCTGTAATGGCACTACCACTGATTCAATAGCATTAATGTTTAAGCCTTTCTTCGACCATTCTACTTCATTTGCCCTCTTCTTTTATCTTAATTTGGCTGGAAGAAATGGCAGCTTTTCTTATTTGCTAACGAACCTGCCTAGAGCAACTTTGCAGGTGGCAAGGAAAGCAATGTGTCTGTGGCACAGAGCAAAGCCTGCCAGTGTCTCTGTGGACCAAGACTTTTTCTCAGACATGCTTCATGTTCTCAAATCCTATGACTTATTTTGTGAGTCATATTTTTTTCTGTTCCATGTGTGATTAAATCAGCACTCTGTAAAGCTTTGTCAGAGGAAAAGAAAAATATCTGGCTTGTAGGATAGACAGTATTGAGCTGGTCAGGATTCCTATGTGGGATACTGCAAATATTTACTGCAGCAAATTTGAGCTGGACTTTTCCACAGGCTAGTGCAGCTGTAGAACTATAGCAGCTGTAGGACTGAGCCCTTGCCAAAGAAGCACTTATAAATTCACACAGAATGAAAAAGTTCCAACAGGAGAGACTGTTCCCAGAAAGAGAAATTACACTATTCAAGGTATTTAGCTATTCTGGGGAGGAGCTAAGGTCAAGTTTCAGGTCCAGAAAAGTAGACCAGGAGCTCAAGCCCAGATCCCCTACATCCAATGTAGATCTCCTTCTATGTGCAGACTTCTGTGCTGCCCAGTGCAAATTTAGAGAGCCTGCTTTAGTAAATGTTTCCTCAAGACAGTGAATTCCTGCAAAACATGTAGATTTAACAAACTGAATATTTCCCAACAAAGCTGGTTACACCAAAGACACAAGGAAAAGAACCCCACAGCCCACAAGCAGTTCTGTGGATGAGATGCTGACAAGTAGGTAGAGAGGGAGATATTAAGGGAGATAATTAGATAGTTGCCCAAGCATGGGCAGACTTGTGGCAACTGCTTAACCCATGTCCCTCTTTTGGGTCCTTGCAATGTCCTTTGTGTTTGGGCAGCAGCATGCGGCAAATGAACAAATTCTGTTTGGAATCGTAGGGAAGACTTGGAGATTTAAATCATTCTCTATTGAATGCAGTGTATGCCTGCTAAGTGCCATACTGCCTTTCCTTTGCCTGCTTCCTTTCTGTGTCCAGGAGGAATGGAGCTGTGTTTTGGTGTGTGGTGCTTTTATGACATGAACTCTGGGATTTTAGCCTGTATGGAAACACTTCCTACCATTACATTTACTCTACTTTTCCTGTTTTCAGTGCTGTTGTTTTGGAGCAGTTCCTAGGGCTGTTTATTTCAGATGCATGGCTGCTTCTCCTTTGTGCCCATTTGGACCAGGGCTACTAATCGGTGCTATCAAAAGACATCTGAGTAGATCTTTAATTCACCACCTTACTCTTCCTAGAATTATTATTGTGCTTGCTTGTGACTGGAAGGATGTGTTCTCTCCAGACCCTTGGTATTGCATCATGTAAGTGCAAGGTCACTTCCACAGCACTGGTTTTCATCCAGCCCCACTACTGCTTGTAAAGCATTCTCTAATAACTGCTTGGCCTTTGGAGCAGGATGGTCTCAGTCTATTGCCAGTGGACATCTGGATCAGAGTCATGGCTGGCATTGACCACCCCCCTGACAGTAGTCTTGGCAAAGAAGTCAGGAGTTGAACAGACCATTAGATAATTAGAATCTACTGCAGTGACTTGCAATTAAAGATCCTAAAGAAATGGATGCAGAGGGTCCTCTTGCACTCACAGAAATAATAAGTCCAAAGGAATAAAACTGGTTCTGAAAATGTTTTGTTTTCTCTGACACAAACCCCTGTGTGTATGGCAAGCTTTTGCTGAGCTTCCTGACCAACAACTATCTCTTCTAGCAAAGCCAGGAATTTTATAGGAAACAGGCCTGGATCTTTTTGTGTCTTGTTCACCATACATATAATGGGTAAATGTTTCAATTGGAGAGTTTTCTAATGCTAGTTGAGGAATCAGAGAGGATAGAGTTCTAAAGTGTAAGCTGAACTTTAAGGTCTCTTTCCTCTGTTCTCCAGGTTGAGCACAAAAGAGTAGAGGGTTTTATAAGTCTGAAAATCTGGCATTGAAGTTATTGTTCTTCTAAGGAAACAAAGGGGATGGAAACAGATCATAGCATCTGTATTCAATGTTTTTCATTTTGCCAGTGCTTTTAGTGAGAAATCTCAACGTTTTCCCTTTCCCCTCTGCTCTCTTGCTCTCCTGTGAAAGTGAACGAGATTCATAGCTGGTCCTACACACTTAGAGAAGTTTGAAACTAACACTGTAGATTGAAGCTGGATTTTCTTTAAATATTTCCTCTTAGCAAAGACATTCCTAAATCAGAGGTGTTTGTGTCTATTGTTTGCAGCTCCTCTGATAAAGTGTGAGGAAATATAAAGTCACTCATCAGCAACAGTGTGTCTGAATGGCTTTAAATGAGGCTTTGGTGCAGAGTGTTTTAAGCCTTTGCCTTCAAAATCAGAGCCTTTGCCTGTGCTCTGTTAGCACCATTTCATGGGCCAGAATCTGCATGAAGAAACTAAGCACCATATTACTGTCTGGTAAAATGCAGAAACCCTAATCCAGAGGGAGACCTGACTAACAGGCCCCAAATTTATTTGGAATCAAAGGTCAGGACACTCATGTTAATTATGATGTCTAGCTGTTTAGGCAGTAGTTTGTAATGCACTTTTCTCTCTGCATCAGTCCTGTGCTACATTTATTTCCTTTACTGATGGTTTTGACTGATACAGAAGCTGCTAACAGATTTCTGCAGGGAAGACTTCACACTCCAGATATAATCACCTCCCAAAATGAATATCACTTTTGTTGTTACAGTGACCTATGACAGAGACATTATTTTTACTTTAATTTGTGGCTTATAACAAGGGAGTTAAACAGATTTCAGGACTGTAGTTCAAACAGGTATGCACGTAGAATATTTTTCTCACATGAATCTTGCTGATTTTCCCTCATTCTTGATTCTCTCTGCTGTTTGTCACTTATCATTTCAAGAGCTAGCCCCATCTCTGACTGCAGCTATTCGTTATCAGCCCCTTTGCCTTTACCACTTCAATTTGTAATTTAAACACCCTAATTTAATAGGTTTGTCTCATTATTTTGATTAATCATATTAACTCATATTAATTAAGAGATGGATTTAGGTAATGACAGAGGTTAATGGAGTCAGTTTTCACTTTCCCCTGGTTTTTCAGGGAAGGGGGGACTCGGGTAGGAAGGGAAAATAGAAAGAGAGACTAGAAAGAGTAAAAAAGAGAAACTGTTGGGGGGGAAATCTCAGTTAGCAATCAGAAATTCCCTGCTAATTGAATGTCTGATTTTATTAATGATGAAATTTATAAAGGTCCTTAAGAAAAGAAAAGAATTTAGCCAGTTCAGCAGTTAAGTGTGAATATTAACTAACTCCAAGATAAAAGTTAAAATATCCATTTTCTTTTCTTTTCTCTAGTTCTTTAAATAAAAAGCTCTCTTTGACACTTCATCCCATTAGAGCTTTAGCTTCCTTTGCCATCCATTGCTGAATGTCTGGAGACTATGCAGAGAATGTAATGTCCTGTATGATTTAAGAAATGCTGACCCTGGAGGGCAGGAAGTTAATACATGGATCACCTTAGTGCTTATTTTCCTTGATGCTTGCTCTCTGATAGGCTTTGGTAAGTGGAAGAAGGTTCCCAGCTCTGCCCTACACTCTGTCTCTACTCTGTCAAGCTGGTTTCCCTGAGGCTTGAGAAAACACAAACCACAAGCAGAGTGTCAGACCCAGACTGAACTTTGTGTTGGTGCTGTGGGCTACATTTCCATCTTCACAAAGGCATGGGGAGTCCTTTGCTTATCCAAGACCTCCATGACAGGGTCTCATGGTTATTATTCCTGGGCAGCCCAGACTGCTCCTAATTTGTCTCTTTCCTATTTGCACCAATACAATATAGGCACAGAATCCCACTGGGGGAGCAGAACTCTTTAAAGCCCTACTGCCATTGTGCAAATGACAGTGTGAGGGCAAGTCAGTGGAAAGGGCTCTCATCCTGTGCTCCACAACACTTCAACTGACCTGCTCCAGTCAACGTTTGGACAGAAAGAAATTTCAGAGCTGAAGTCAGTTGGTAGTGAAGTGTGGGGTAGCCATGCAAGACGCCAGAGCATGCAGTTGGCCTTTTTCCTTACCAGAAAAGACATTTCCCTGACAATGGTAACATTCCAATAGTAATATTCCTGTGAGAATGATAACAACTTCTACAAAATTTGGAGAGGTAACCATACAGGAAGAAAATCTGTTATGCCAACCCTAAATTAATAAACACAAGTAAGTACTTTGTACAATTTGTCACAAATCTAGATTTGTCACAAATCTAACTCAAAAACAATTAGAAGATAAGAGTTGTTTTGTGAACTGTTACCAAAAATTTTTTAACCAAGCTGATATGTTTGTATACACTCCTCCAGCAAATGTTTCTGTTGAGATGTGGCACCCACAGGTGACTTCTGAAAGGTGGCCAGTAAAGTTTGTAAGGCCAGGTTAAAGTTTGAAGTGTAGTGCTCTATCAGCCCAAAGATTATATGGCAATAAATTACAAAGCAAAACACCAGGAACATGGTGACCATTTCCTGTAAAGTATCTGGGGAAATACCCTTTGAGTGTGAGCAGTTGTAGTCACTGTTCTTATGGTAAATTGGTAGAACGTACTGTCTGTGGGAGGACACACAGCACCTCTGGAGTATCCAGATTGTGCATCTCTGGGACAGGCCCTTGCTCTCAGCTACTTTGAAGTTTGCAACATAGACAATCGTATTTGAGTTTTTAATTTCATCCAGCTAAAATGCTAATACCTAACCTGACTACCACTCAGAAAAAAAAATTAATATTTATTCCAGAAGTTGATTATTTTTGGTGATCTCTCAGTAAAATCTAAAGTGGAATTTTTCCATAATCTGTATTTCAGAGTGGATAAATGAGACACATTTTTATTCAGAAGGCACTAGAGAAGTTGAAATCTGATAGACTAAAGACTGACCTTTTTTGTGACTTTGATGAGAGCATCAAAAATCAATTTTGCTTTACATATGATGTTCCAAAACAGGTAAAAAATATACTACATTTCAAGATTGTTGGCAACTTGGAAATGTTGACAGTCTTTTTCTATGAAGAGAGAAAACATTATAAAATTAACATTCTATTTGTTGTTATTTTGTTTAATCTTTGCTTAATATAACCCTAATTTAACCAAGGAATGATTTCTGTGCAAAATGGCAGGTGTCCTGAACAGTGGAGAGCCACCAGTTTGGAAGATCCAGTTGGTGTTCCCAGTTTAGTGTCTTTTGGCATACAGAAATATAAGCCTGTAGGACTTGTATTTTAAAAGCTCGAGGTTCAGAAGAGAGAGAGTGCTGGGTATGTAATATTAAGGGACTTCAGAAATAGATGACTGGAAGCATCTGAATGCAGCCTGACATTATGAAATGACCCTGCAAAATTTCACTAAATTGGGAATTAGAACAATATAACTGGCAGCATGTTTTTGTTCAGAGAGCTAAGGTCTTGTTCAAGCAGGGAAAGCCTCTCAGGCAGACTTTGTCTCTGTGGAGTCTTCCTTCGTTGTTACTGACCCATCACAGCTTCCTCTCTACCTGGGAGTATTTCTAAAACTCCAGTCCCTGAAATTATGCTTTCCCTTGAAGGATTCTTATTTTATTAAAGCCTGCAAAGCTTTTATCTCTTCAGAAAAGCTTGAAACAGTAGAATATTAATGGCTCAGGAAATGTAAAAGCCTGACAGGAAAATATAATACATGTATATGGATGTGTGTGTGTGTGTATAAATATAACATTCAACAGTACCTCATAATGTTTTAAGACATTTAGAAGATTATTTTGGAAAACAACTCACTCTTGAAGTCTTTCATTTAGCAAAACAGTCAGTGAAGGTTCAGATGGGCAGGACATCAGGTACAACGTTTTCATTGTGGTATTGGGAGGACTGAAATACTCCTTTTCTGAGACTCCTAATGGATACTATTTGAATTAATAAGTGTCTAAAGGGCAAGTTTGAAAAAAAAGCTTGACTTTAAAGGTTAGGATTTTTTGACACTCCATCATTATAGTTTGAGGTAGAGATTTTTTTTTATTTTTAATTACAATAGACATACAACCAGAGATTTGCATACTGAGAAAAAGTACTAAATAGGCAAAAGCAGATGGTACTACTGGATTCTGACTACAAATAAAGATTGAAAAAAATAAAAGCACAGAAAAATTGTGTAAATAGGATATTATTCAACTAAATAAAACTCTGTGGTAGTTAAATCCTGATTTTTCTTGTGTTCAATTTACACCAGATGAAAATCAGTGGAGTTGCTGCACAGTGTACAGTAGCACAAGGTTAGAACCAAGTGCTGTCTCATAAAATATTGCATGTAAGTGTATACATGCTTCTTTGTGGGTGCACTGTATCTCTTTGTCTATGCATATTCAAGTGTATATATTTCACAGCTGCTGTCTGCATAATTCACTTCCAAACCCAGCATGCGTTCATTTTCATAACTTTTTGTTCTATTACAATATTAATGGGACTATCAATGGGAAAGGACAAGAGAAGCATTTTTAATGTTTATCTGACAGTTGCAAATTTCACTTGAGGTTGTTTACTGGGATCTGATTGTTGGCAAAGAGGAGTAGGAAAGGCAGCAAGATGAATGGGATCACAGGAAGAAGAGATGTATTTATGGGTCCTCTTAGCACCATCTAAGAGTAATAAAAAGTCCTGTTTTACCCCTCCTTTACCCAGTCTTCAGTTTAAAACACCAAAAAATGAGGGATTGTTTTAATTAACTTCTATTTAATCCAGGTGGCCTGTTCAAAGTGAAACACATTGCATTTAAATATGTGAAAAATAGGTGTATATGTATATTCTCATCCAGTATCTTTTCCCTAGTGGGAAAAATGCCTGCAAATAGGAGAGTTTGTGGACTTGTGGATGTATCTGCAATGTGATGTCAAATTGTGTACCAAATTACTGTCAGAGCTTGTCTTTTTTTGACCTTCAGTTCTTGGACTAGCCTAAGTGAAAATTTTCCCAATTTTATTCTGCCATTTTACGAACTTGGGCACTGCACATCTGAATTTTCTTCTCTGCAAAAAACATTACCTCAGACAAAAAAAAGAAGAAAAAAGCAAAACCAACCAATCAAACAAAAGCCCCCAAAACAACAAGACCTACAAACAATCTTGGAATTCTGTTTGTTTCTTCGTTTATATTTTAAAGTGTTTAAGTATGAGTTTTTCAACTAGAAATTCAGATCACCTAACTTTCCATGCACCAATATTTAAGAACAGAATCAAAACTTTATAGACCATAGGTAGCACAAAAACAGTAGTGTGGTGGCCTAAGAGGATTGTGTTCCTCTCTGGTCACCTCTGTCACAGACTACTGCAGAAATAGAAGAATTGCAGAGATAGGTAGCAGGCTGAGTTGTTTGGAAAAACAAGATGTTTATCTGCAGTGGTAGTGTGAGGGAAGAGTTTAATTTTTCACACAAAATGAAATCAATTTTAACTAGTTATGTAGATTTGAACTGCTAAATTTTCCTTCCTGGAAATTACAGCTCATGTGCGGCTCTTGCTGTTCTTCTCATTAGGCTGGGCTTTTTTGGTGGACACTGTATCCTTTGATGTGCCTCGACTGCTCAACTGAGAAGCTTTTGTGAGCACTTAGGCCACCACTACAGAGCACTGTGGCAGATCTTTTTTTCAAATAAAATATATAAAATATATTTTCTACAGGAAGCAGAAACTTTCCCCAAAATTGTAATTACGTCAAAGGTAATTAATTTGGAGGAAAGCTTGCAAGAGCTTTCATTTGTCAGTGTATAAAATAATAATTGTCATGGTACATAGTACAATAATTCTTACAGTGTTTTATCAGTGGGGAAAAAATAAATTTGGAAAGGGGCAGATACAAAACCCTTGGGGGGGAAATCAAACAACTGTACAAAATAGTGTGATGGATGGCTTCTACCATTTGCTCTCTTTTGTCACAGCAGTTCTCAGACAGAGTTAGACTGCTTTGTCCTGCACTGAAGGTACTGTGGTAGAAATAGATGTATCACAGGTAGTACATGGGAAAGAGAGCTTGGAGAGGTGGTGAGGGAATTTGACAATGAACTAGTCAACCAAAACAGTGACATCTCTGAGATGCTGCTGTGAGACTGCTTGATCTGTGAGCATTTGGGCTGGCTTGTTTTGGTGGGGACTGCTTTTTCTGGCCTGTGTCCTGCCTTTGCTGGATCCCTCTCTTTCCCATTCCGTGAGCTGGGAGAGCCATGGAGGCAGACAGTGTATAGTCATGGACACCGTTCAGCTGCTTCAAAAACTGTCTTGTGGGAAAAAGGGGGGATGTGAGAAAATGCTTCACTGCTGCTTGTGGCAGGGATCCCAGAGAGACACAGAGACATCAGTGGAGTCTACACATCACTGCCTGTTAACTCCTCTCACTGTTTATCAACTACCAGCGCTAATTTCTGTTCAGTGTTATGTTTGGGTTAATTACAGTTAGGTTCCTTTCAGTAGTTAGGTTAATTAAAGTTGTGTATTCCCTGTTGTCACTGCTCCCAAGAGAGGGTCAGATCCTGGCTTGGTTTCTTGCCTGCAAAGTCCAAAATCGAACTGGGACTAAGGGGGTCTGGGGCGGTGCTTTGTTAAAAAGCCAATGGAGCATCAACCATGTTGCAGGGTCTTTACCAAAGGCTTGCCCAGCACTTTTAAATCTATCTAGATGTAGTGTGTCCCTTTTTAGAGATCCTTCCATGCACTGTAGGAAACAGGCATAGCTATTCACTTACCCCTGGGATCCGTGTGTAACTCTCTCTACAGTGCCACTGGTCCCTGCCTGCCTTGAGAGCCCAAGACTCCTTATTTGGGAAG
Source organism: Polioptila caerulea (assembly GCA_013397295.1). Taxonomy (NCBI): domain Eukaryota; kingdom Metazoa; phylum Chordata; class Aves; order Passeriformes; family Certhiidae; genus Polioptila; species Polioptila caerulea. The sequence goes on from VYXF01012226.1 coordinate 1,077,594, forward strand.
TCTGCAGAGAAAGAGTCCTAGCCTTTAGTTTAATAGTGAAATTGTAATATCCAAATGTATATTACCTGGCTGACAGGGCCAAACCCACTGTAATTTCTTTCCAGTTTGCTGCAAACTGGCGTTTGAATTCCAGTTTTTTGCAGCAAGATGGCCTCAACAAACTACCACCATAAAGGCAGCATCAACAGTGCCTTTATCTCTGGCATGAAAATGTCTACATCTTCAGTCCCAATCGCTGGATCTTTCTAATCTGATTCTTCTAGTAAGAAATTAGAGTGGTTTTTTGGTCATAGACACAACCCTCTGCACAGGGGACAATCTCATCTGTTCTTCTAACCATTAAAGTCAAAGCCCCTGTCTAAAGTCCCTCTTCACTGCAGTCAAATCACTTGACTTCAGTGTCCCAGCTTTTTCCTCTGGGGAAAGGAATTCTGCTCCTTCTTGCAGGGTGAGGGCTGAGGAGTGCAGCTGACAGACTGGCAAATGAGTCTTCTGGAATGGAGTAGGCTCATTTCTTCCTCTTGGCTGTACCTGATGTTATTTTTAGGGCCCCTGTGGTAAAAAGTACAATCTAGGGGCAGACACCTCTCACAGCAAAGGTAGCAAATATTTGGTAGCCTCTGGAAAAAGCTCTGTAGAAGTGCTTTCAAAAGGTTATGAAAGAAGATAATACATATGGAAAATGAAGAACAGTTATATGCTGAATTCTACTGTACTAGAGCATGGCAGAGCTCCACAATGCTGACAGGAGGCTGGTTTAAAGCAGCTAAACTTCTGTGCTTGGCTGTAGCACCTGAGGGCACTAGGATGTTCAAAGAGGGACTAAGCAAATTTGTGGATAACAAACTCATTGAATGGGTGCCAAAGAATACTTGGAGAGGTACTGCTGAATATTACAGCTCTGAAGGAAGTAAGGAGCTGCCAAAGGTGGATTTAGAAGGGATGATACATGGCTCTGCTTAGCTTGCTTTGTTTTGGAGTGTTGTGTGTGACAGAAAACTGGTGTGGCAGGACTAAACATGAGATGACCCGTGGACAGAATTACTGGAAAAGCTTGTGATCCCAGTGGCCTACACAGGTTTTACATGCAAGGAAATACCTCTACTGGCTCTGAGGTGGGTGTAGCACTCAGTGAGCTGTTTCCTCAAGGTGATATTGATGGATATTACTATTTATGTGCTATAATTTTCGTTAATATATCCCAGGTTGGCTGGTGGATGAAACTGAATGGACACCAACAGCATAAGACCATGAAAAAATATCATCAGCAGTGCCACGTGTGCACAAAGGCTGGAGCTTGTTCTGTGGCTCAGGATGTTGGGGACAGACTGTGTGCTTTTTGCCCCTCCTTATTCTTCAGAAGTCACTTCAGCAATGAGCATTGATGTGCAGTAGGCTCTACTGAGCTTGCTGGCAGCAGTGATTCTCAACTGAGTGACATGATCACAGATGGTACCTGTTCATGCTTCATGCTTATCCTAGAAGCTTGTTTCACAGGATCATCCCAAAATGTTGGAAACAACTATGTTGTTAACTCAGAAATATTATTACAGTGCCTTCAAAGCTGTCTGTGATGCTGAAAGTCATGTACCATCTGCTTGTGTGAAACTCTGCTCTAAGACAATTTGATTCCATTTCCAGGTCATATCCTGAACTAGTAAAGGTGTTTGCTGTATTTATTCTCTCTTTCCAAGGGAATGTCTTGCAGCTGTACACAGTTCTTCTCAGAATAACCTTTCCTAGGGCACAATGGGAAAATTTGGGAATTATGTTTAATATATTTATGGTTACCTTTATTCATATTCATAAGATGATTTGCAGGCATTTACAGTGCATTTTCAGATCCTGCTCCTAAAATAAGAGACTGTTATATCTAACTTGAAGGAAGGAATGTAAAGGTAAAAGAAGACAAAGGCTTTTGCTCAGGTCTGCAGATTGAGTCACTAGGCATTAACATATGAAGTCTAATGCTTTTCTTTGTACCTCAGAATTTGGCTACACTGCTGATGGCCTGGGGAATCACTAAATAATAACTTCACTACGCTTGGTAGTAATAAAGGTACTCTCATCTGTTCTTATTGGGAGGATGGCACTGGAGTGTACATGGTGGGAAGGTTGTACAAACAAGCAAATAAGTGTCGAGGTTTCACTGGGTGCTGGGTATGTGAAGATGACAAGAAGGAAGCACTCTGAAGTATCAAGTGGAATTTAACAGTATTTATTCTCACTGGGTGTTGTAGGTGACCAAGAATACAAATTATATTAGGTATTCAAGTCCATTGATGGGTAATAAATGGAATTGCTTTAATACAGCCTTTGGCTTTATTAATTCCCTAAAGGACTGGGTACTAGAAGAGTAGGTGGACACTTTCCCAAGCACCTGGCACCAGCTGTTGGTGAGACTGGATATTTGGTGTGATGGACCTTTAGTCTGTCTGCTCGTATGAACCTCACAGTGCACATTTTGCTATGACAATCAATGTAAGTTTTAGTCTTGAGAATGATGGATAGTTAATAATATTAAAAGCTATGACAAGGTCCTACAGCTATTCCTCCACTTCAATATTCCTTGCTCTGTCCTTGCAGCACTCTGTGCAAAAGCCCAGTTCTCTACACTCTAAGAAGTTGACAAGTGCCAGATAGCACAGGTCCTGCTGTCAGAACTGGTGGTAGGGGCTTGCTCAGCCTGTGATTACATAAGTCATACTGATCTCCTACTATGCTGTGCTCGTGAAATTGCAGAGTTTCAGTAGCAGTTTAAGTCTGAGGTCCTTTTGTGTTGATACACGAGCTGATGTTAAACATCGTTGTTCCAGACTTTGACAAATATGTTAATTATATTCTGTGCTCTCTAAGTGCTGTTACTGCAATACTGTTCACTTTCTGTCCTGACTTCTGCTGCCTGTGTTGTGAAGGAGCCTGACATATGGTTTACAGGTGCCAGTGTTTTCAAGCAAGGTGAAATGATTCCAATATATGAATTCCAAGGTCTTTTTGAAATGAACCACTATGTGTGCCTTGGAGCAGTACATGATAAGCCTTCTTTCAAATGCCAATTTAGCAACAAAGCTGCAGCCATCTCAGTGTTCTGTATACTTTTGAGAAGTCAAATGGCCAGTATAAAGAAAAGCATGTATCTTGTATGAAAAGTGTAAGAAATAAATGAAGCAACTGGGGGCAAAGGTTCCCTAGACCCCTTCCTTACTTTCAAAAATCTTAAATAAGTTTACATTTGAAATCTGTTGTTCATTCATGGGCTAGGCTTATAACATTCAGATTTGTTTCTGTGACTTACATGGCTGGGAAAGGAAGAAATTTTGGAGCGCAGTGAAGTTTTTTCAGAAATCACACACCTCTGTGTCTGCTTGGGAAGAATGTAAATGTGGCTGTGTTTCCTCACGATTGTCCAGAAGATAGCCTCTTCGGCATTCCGCCGGACAGCCACCTGTCCGCCTGTAATAAATGATGGCTATAAAGGGAAGTGATTGCAGCTATGATACAGCCAGAGGCATTTGTTTATATTCTTATAATATGTATCAGATTGAATAGAAATTATCACTTACAATTGACAAATGGAGAGTGGAGATAGTTGGTGGGTATGAGGAAGCTCAGTAAGAGCTGGGCCAGCCGCAAACTTTTTCCAGTGAAGGCTGTCACCAGGAAGCAGGTGTCAAGCCAGCTAGTGATGAATGGTGAAGCTGGAGGGTTGCTTGAGTTAATGATCCACATATCTTTGTATAGCAGCTCACAGTCAGTAAAGCCTTTTGTTGCTACTCAGAAAGGCTCCTGATGGGTAAAGGCTGTCATTTTGGGCATGGAGTCTGTAATTCAGTAAATGAGGGGCAAAGCAGAGGAGTATTCTTGAGCATTTCTCCAGAGGAGTAGTAGTACTGGCATGCAGTGTTTCCTCTCGTAGTTAAACCATTGGCAAGACCAGATGGCTGAACCCAGGCAGAACACATCTGGCTGGATGCAGAAATGTTATTATATGTTACTATAATGATAATACTGTTGTGTGAACAGGGAAAAGGGATATACCTCAGAGCATTTTCAGATCAATAAATTGCCTGACACAACTGCTTTCCTGAATGGCTGCTACTATTTCTCCCTCTTGTCTCTGTGTAGATATAACACTTCCTTCTCCAGATCAAGAAACTCTGTATGTCCAAGTGAGAAGTCTAAGAACTGATTAGGGGGCTGGAGAAAGAAAGTGCATTCAATCTGAAAACAGGCTGAATGTTTTAAGCTCCCACTGGCATCTGATCTTTTTTGTCAAGTCTTGGGAGGGATACTGGAATAAAGAAAAATCTTGGACCAGAGATGGGAAAATGCCATGGCTTAACCCCAGCTGGCAATGAAGCAACACCCATCTGCTCCCTTGTTCCCCGTAACAGGATAAGGGGAGAAAGGATAAGAATAAGAAGAGTAAAAGTGAGAAAACGCATGGGTTGTGATAAAGAGTTTAATAGGTAAAGAAAAAGCCATGCACACAAGGAAAGCAAAACAAAGAACTCATTCACCACTTCCCATGGTCAGGCAGATGTTTAGCCTACTCCAGGAAAGCAGAGCTCCATCATATGTGATGATTACTTTGGAAGACAAATACCATAACTCTGCACATCCCCCCTTCCTTCTTCTCCTCCCCATATGCTGAGCATGATGCCATGTGATATCCCTTTGATCAGTTGAGGTCAGCTGTCCTGGCTGTGTCTACTCCCAACTCCTGCATGCCCAGACTCCTTGCTGGTGGGGTGGTGTGAGGAGAAACTGTCTGAACAAAAACCAGTAACAATAAGAAAAAAACAACAAGAAACAATTTCTCAAGACAAGTAACACCATCCATGGTGCTTGATGTAAACATGAAATGAGAGTGGACAAATCTGTAGAAAATATACAACTAGTATAAGCAGTGAACTATATGCTCTCTATGATTTGCAGGAGAGCTTTTTGGATTCCACATGTGAAGATATATTCCTGCAGATACCTGTAGTGATATGCCAAACTCTTATTTCCTGTATGAAGCTATTTGGAGGCGGAGTTGTTGAAAGAGATGAAGTAGGAGTGGCTGCGGAAGCAAAGTGCAGGGGAGAGTGCTGCAGTACAGATCAATTCCATTCTTTGTGCTTTTCTCCAATTTTTGTATGAAGGAATAAAGATAACATCGCCATCTATATTATATTGTGTCGAGAGAAACCCTATGGAACATGCAACAAAATCTAGAAGAACTTAATATCTTCTCACCCTTCTGTTGGTCTCTGAAAATGTTCCATATGGGCTCAGTCTGTTTGTGAGTCTGTGGGACACAGAGCTGGCTTGACTGAAAGCTCCTCGAGAGAGAGAGACTCATCACACAGCTACTGTCAGGAGTAGGAATAGACTGGGTTATAAGGTGCCTTGTGCTCTCCTTTCTGTTTACTGAAGTACTGCCTTGCGGCTGGTAAGGGAGGCTACCCCTGAATTCTTGGAGTCTTGCCCTGAAGCTGTCTTTTCAGTTTGGTAGAAAACATATGTCCCAAATCTCTGAGAACTCATTACTCCTGGATGTTAAGTTCAGGGAGTGCTGCCAGTCAACCCTGTGCAAGGACTTTCAACTTGGAAAGGAACATTCTCTCTTAATTTTCTGTCCAGACACTGAATACTACTAGGTAAAGGGTTATACATGAGTTGGGTGATTGAAAACAGCGTTACAGAATAGTGAAACATTTGAAAGAAACTCGGGTTTTTTCTTTATGCATTAGCTCTGCTGACGGCTGCTACTTTAGATTTCTCCAACAACACAGGAAACTATTGGATACAAACAAACTCTCTCTTTTAATGCTGCTTACATTTAGAAGACGAATGGTTATTTGTCTGGCTTCAAATGGAACAGCAAACTGTTCTGACTGCAGACCCATAGGCTTTGGCTTGCTTCCCTGTCATAAAATTTCTTTTCACACTTCATGTTTGTGCAGTGAGAAGACTCCTCTTCAGGGACCTGGCTTAGATAGAGTTCACTGCTCTGCACACTGCTGTCTGCTTTTGCTAGGACAGAATGTTCCTTGCATAAATTCATAAATCACAGCGTGGGTGATGTGATCAATACAACCCTTCCATATTGAAATTTTGCTAATCAGCCTCTCCAAGAAAGTAGGAGGCCAAATTTGGTACATACACACTTCAAATCCTGTTATGTCTATCAACATGCTGTTTCGGGGGATTTTGCCACAGATGTTGACACTGTAAAGTCTCTAAAGCTGTAATTATGATGTGTTTCTGCTTATGAACCATTGTTCAAGAGTAGGACATAATTTTTATCTCCATATTTAGAATTATGTGTTTATTTTCATTTTAATGTCACAGCTGTGGGCTTGTATTCTTAGTTCTGCCACCAGCTCCTGTGCCCTGAAGAATTCACTATTGGTCTCTGTCCTGTACTTTCGATGGGACAGCAATACTTCTGAAACCACTCCAAAGTCTCTAGGCAAGATGAACCACCCAAGGAATGTTTTGTGAATAAACTGCTTGGCCGAAAGGTAAAGCAGAAACTCAAAAATTCCTTTGCTAATTTCTTAATATCTTATTATTTGGAAGAAAAAAAAAAAATCAACTGTCCTTCTTATAAAACTTTCAACAAAATAATTTTGGCACTTGTTTTAAGCCTGAAAATCCTTACTACAGGAAAAAAACTCTTTATTGCCTTAGCTTTACTATACTTTTCTTTGTGTGTTACATTGACAAATTCTTGTTATCCTTTAATACAGAGACACACAAAATGGTGTTTTAAGGGTGAATCTAAGGCAGTCTGAATTTATCTACTCAGACCTGATACTGAGGTGTTAACAAAGTCCTTGTAACTCTACTTAGATAAGTGCAACTTTGTTGTGATACCAGAAATAAGGTCTGTTCAGTTTTAACAATTAAATTAGCTACTGGCATCAATTAGATGTTGTCTCCTAAATATATTTATTGGCAGGTGCGGACACATGCCAAGACTTGTGATGTGTCTTTAAAAAAACACAAAACATTGAAAACCAAAATCATGTAACAAAACAATCCACTCCTCCTCGCCTTTGGAGGTTCATTTTCTGATGTCTGATGGAACATTATAGATCTGAAGGGCAGTGCTGCTGCATTCATCTGACTGGCACTTTAGTAATAACTTAATTTGCTGCAGCTCCAGCATAGCTGTGCTTACCCACTTTAGAGTTTAACTGAGTGTTATCTTTCATGTTCTTACTCCACTGTCTTCTTGTAGCTGAAGTTGAAAGTGTCTTCTGCCATATTCTTTTGGGAACACTGACTTTCATTCAGAGTTACATTTGAGCTATGGAAATATTTAAAATTAAATAGATAACAGGCAGGCAGTGACAGCATATCTCACCAGTATAGTGCTAAATTAATTAAACACTGTGAACTTGTTAGTAAAGTTATGGAAGATACAGGAGGCTATAATATATATTGGTTACATAGCTGCCACCTGGATGTAGCTGCAAAGGCTTTCCCCCTAACAAACTGCTCTGGGCTGGGTGCAGGTTTTCTTTTTCCAACCAGGACTTTTGTACATAGAATTTACTCCAATCTGGAAAGTCCTCTCTGTTTCATCAGCATAGATGTATGAAAAAAAAAAAACAACCAAAAAACCAGTGGCAAATGAGAGGAACTGAAAAGGATCAAATTAGCCTGTAGAGGATACTGTCAGTGGAGGTAAAAATGAGTGTGAGCTGATAAAAGCTGTTGTAGTGCTAATAAGAAGCAATGGGCTGAGCATGGCTGCTCAGTGTGCTTCCTAGAGAGGAGTGTCTTAACTCTGCTTCCCTGAGGAAGGGAATTCCCTTTGATTTGAGCCAGATAAGAGATTGTCCTCTCTGTTCACATTGACAAAATCCATGGGAACTTTGGCAGTATGAAGCTGCTGTAAATGTTTCAACAAGAATTCATGTAGCTTGTTTGATGATGGCACTATTGCATACTTTGAGAAGAACAGTAACATTTGCAAATCCAGCAGTTTAGGGGCTTCCTGAGCCAAAAGTTTCCTATTAACTGCTGTGATGAACTACATTTCACGAAGCAAGAGGAGGGGCTGTGTAACTTAGATCTTCTTTGATACCTGAAATATAGTCAGAAGTGAAACCAAAATACCTTTAGTCTACTATAGAGATAGTTGTAGGGCAGCAGTGCCCTGGCTGTTTTGATGTACTCAAAAGAGCAAAATTCATCTTTAAAAGAGGCTGGGAAGGAGTTAAATGAAACCCTGTGACCTGGAAGAAGGTAGGACTGGAAAATACAATCTGTATGGAGAATCGTTTCAGTCCAGAAGAGGTCTTGTTTCTTTAGTGTAGGATATGAATCACGAGAGGCGCTGGTTCTCACTCCATAAATTTGTGACTAAGGTATCTTGTTCTGGAGAGAAAATGTGTCCTTGTTAATATGGTTGCAAAGAGGCCTGCCATTGTGGAAAATAGACGTTTAATTTTACCAGGGTCCCTTCAGCACTTAGAGCTTTCTCAGAGCCCTCACAGTTTGTATATGAAACAGAACTGATTAAAGCTATCTGCCTTCCTGTGAGATTAGAAAGTTAATAGTTAATGGCTCAATCAGCCATTTGCAAAAGCAGTGATTTGCTGACGATGTGCGAGGTCACAGCCCAGGTGCAGAGTGGTTGAACATCCACCACAGGATGTTACAAGCTGGGATTTGAGCCAGATAAGAGAAGAGGGAAGAGGCCAATAAGAAGCAGATCCTGTGGGGTGGATTTTAGCATGTGTGCTTTTTGTCATGGCAATATCCTAATACAAGTGGCTGAGGTGTGAAAACTCCCTGAGAAGGATTGACACTCACATGTAGACCTCAAGGTATTTGTCCCTTCTGATGAGCCATAGTTGGCTCAACAACAGGTGTGAGAGAGAGCTGTGACATCTTAAAACTTGTCATAAATCATCAGAGACTCTGAAGATGCTCTGTGATCCCCCATGTGTTACATCAGACAGTGTAAAACTCCCCACCCCAGGGGAGGTACCTGGACATTCCCACCTGGAACCTGAACATATATTAACCCATTGAACTTTGTGTTTTGTGGGTTTCCCCACCCCTGGATTAAGACTGTGACCATCTCTTCACCCAATGGACATTGAAATTGCAACAATCGAGTCTCATCACTGAATCCAAGGGTGGTGACTATGTACCTTTCTACTCTTATTCTTTCTCTTTCTTTTCTTTCCATTATACATTTTCTTAGGTGTTATTTTTATGCTTTCAGATTGTTGCTTTTCTAACCAAAATGGCTACAAGTACCTTGTTCTACCTTAATGTTCTAAAGTTTGCAAGTAAAAGTTTGAAACCTTTAAAGTTAAAAGTCATTGAACCTCCTGAGAATTTTGTTGTTTCTCCATGTACACTGTGCAGAGTAAATCAACCAACCTTCCCCTAAACCAACCAAGTAGACCAGGACATAACACTTCCTTGCTTGGAACTGGGCCATGGGGCTTGGAGTATGAAGAACATTTATATGTGAGTGGCTGGGATGAAGATGTACACTGGAGAAGGGACAGTGGTGCAGTACAGGAGCCTGCACTGTTCTTTGTTGTGCATGTTATTAGCGCAAAAAGGAATAGATTGTGAACAATCCAACCAACTCAGTCTCATCCACAGATTCCTGGCAAGTAGGTAATCTTTAGGACTGGCATCTATTTTGTAGAAACATAAATCAGAGAGCTATTATTTGTGAGACAAAGTGATTAAAACATAGTGTGTGGGATTTCCTCTTTCTTACAGGTTTTCTGCTTGTTCTTTCTCCCTACCTTTTAAGGAGAATCGGGGATTTGAGGAATTTTATGGGTTTTGCATATGTGTTATTTTCTTCTTCTTCTTACTTTTTCCCGACCTGCTGGTTTCTCTTCTTTTCTCTGTATCTGGGCTTTCCAGGCTGGCATATATCTGTAGCATGAGTGTGAAGTCTGCAGCTCTGGTGCAAGACCATCCCCTTTCCCTTCTTTATCCCCATACATATGTGCCAATGCATTTAGAATCAGTCAAGAGGACTCCTACCAAAAAAAACCCAGCACTGACTGACTTATCTCTGCTCCTCCTACCACCCTAGGGCTCCTTGTGCAGTATTTAAACATTATTGTTAGCAGAATGGTGATCTAACTTCCCTTTGGGGTTTGGAAACCCTAAGTGGATTAGGCTTTTATCTCACTCTTGAGGGTTTCCTTTACACACACACACACATACACACACACACACACACACAGTCCCAGCTGTGTACTTACTCTCAAATTTCAATCTAGATGGTGACCTCTGCATTTTGCTCTGCTGCAGTAGGTGGGGCACGAGGGGACCCTGTTTTCTCTCCTTTCTTTTCCCAGATATCCTGCATGCAGGTGAGTATTTTTCCCATACTGAACTCATAGCACTCATAGCACTTCCCTCTTGAGTAAATCTGTGCTGCCCCTACCTGGGCTGCTGGATAGGAATAGGAGGTATAATATCCCTGGTCCTCCTTCTGTAACAGTTTTGCCCCATGTGAGGTTTGTGTCCCATGGCAGTATATCTCAGCATATCCTTAGTGCATAATTTGCTCTGGAGCTGAGTTTTAACAGTGATAATTACCTTCCCTGTAGTTTTCCAATAAGGAACCACCACATGCTTTACATGGGTTAATGAATTAAGTACCCCATGTGACATCAAGCTCTCTCATTATGTTTGTTCCAGGGGAATGAAGGAAACTAAGCATTATGAAGGGAATTGACAACAACTTGTAGCCTCATGCAGACCACCCAGCTCTTTCCACTAAATGAAAGGGCACATTCACTCTGAGCTGGACAGCTCTTGGGTCCTGACTCGCAGCCACTAGCTCATGACACCAGGCAATGCTTCCTCTTCTCCTTGTCTTTTTCACTTTGGCTCTTCCATCTGCTCACCTGAACAAAATCCAAGAGAAGAGAGCTAACAACAAATAACATGGGGTGGGAATCTTTCCACTGCACCCTCTCCCCACCCCCTCCTGTCCATACAAGATTGATAATGAAACCGATACCTTTCACCAGCGTAATTTTCATATTTAATGAGCGTGACTCAGAAACTATTACATTAATTAGTCAAATCCCACAAACCGTTAATGGTGCACGCAGTAATTAATATTGTATTCAATTAAAAGCTGACCTGTTTCAGGTGCCTTCCCCTGGTTTGGGGGGCTCTTTGCAGATAGCGTATGTTCCAGTGCCTGAGGCCAAGCCTTTTATTTTGTTCCAGTGGTGGGCAAGGGAGGGGTTTTTTTTCCTGTTTAGGTTTTATGTTTTTTTCCTCCATGAACATATGCTGGTTTCTCCCCCCAGTCCCCCGCCCCTCCATCTCCAAACATGCTGCTCTCACTATACAGACAACCTGCTTGCTGTGATTTATGGGTTAGCACAGCGCGGGGCTCACAGACTGGAAAATTTCCAGTTTACACAAGAATTCCCTGAAAAATGAGCTTGGTTAATTTATTTCTTTCATTAACGAGTTTGAACTGTGAGATAATCTTTCTGAAACCCGCTATCCTTGCCTTCACAAATCCTGAGAAGCAAATAGGGTCCCTGTTCTGCTTCCACAGGGCTCAAAATTGCACCTTAACTAGCTGTGGGCAACAATGTGTGCTCAAAACTTATTTTTGAAAGTTATTCAAAGAGGAGAGGGTTTTTTTCTTACCTGAAGGTAAGGGGTGGAGGTCCTAATGTTAATGCTGAAGTACCACTCATCTGAGTTAGCTCACTGCTATATCCTGCTGAAGCCTGTGGAGTTGCTGCTCATTGGTTCTGTGGGAGGAGGGTGCTGGCTTTAAGTCCCCTCCTGTTCAGCTGTGGTTCACTGGTTGCCTAAAATCCACAGACTATATCCAGTAGTTTCCTATGCTGTTTCCTCCTGTTCAGTATGAGGTGAGGAGTTGTGCACAGGTCCAGTCCTGATGCTTCTGTCTGCTGATGTCATCTGAGGACCACTGGTTACAGCTGGGGTTGGTGCTTCAAATCAGTTTGGGCCATTCCATCAGAACCATTAACAACAGCATTAGTTGCTTGTGGTACACTACTACTCCTACTCCGACTCCTGCTCCTACTACTACAATAATAATAATAAATATTTTTTATTTATTTATTAGTGTATGTCTGTTTTGTTTGTTTGAGATTTTTTTTTCCTTTTTCATTTTTCCTCTGTTGTTCTGGTCACAGTTATGGTATGTTTCCATAATACTTCTACTCCATGCTGAATGGCTTGGAGTGTGCTCACTAATCCCTTAAGCACATTCAGAGGTCTTTGTTGAGCTCTCTCTGATTTTCCTGTGCTCTGACATAAGAAAGATGTGGACCTGTTGGAGCAAGCCCAGAGGAGCACCCTGAAGTTGATAAGAGGATTGGTGCCTATGAAGACAGACTGAGAAATGTGGGGCTGTTCAGCCTGGGGAAGAGCAGGTTATGTGAAGACTACACAGCAATTTTCCAGTATCTGAAGGGGGCCTACAGGTAAGCCAGGGAGGGACTCTTCATCAGGAACTGCAGCGATACACCATGGGTACAGACTGAAAGAGGGAAGGTGAGATATTAGGAAGAAATTCTTTACTGTGAGGGCAATGAGACACTGGAAGAGGTTGCCCTGGGGGGCTGTAGATGCCCCAGTCATGGCAGTGTTCAGGGCCAGGCTGGATAAGGCCTTGAGCAACCTGGCCCAGTGATGTCCCTGGCCATGCCAGGGGGTGGTAGGGACTAGATGATCTTTAGGGTCCATTCAAACCCCTTAACATTCTGTGATTTTGTGACATGTAAGGGGTCAATATTGGATACTGCTCTAAACCTTCTCGCTCAAGTTGAATAACGAGGAGCTGTTGTCGCCCATGTGTTTCACAAATGTTGTGTGTGTAGATAAATCTTAAAACCTCATTTGTAATAAAATCACCCTGCTTGCTGCTTAACAAGTTGGTATCTGCCTTGGCCAAGGACTTTTCCCCTGAATCACTGCTCTCTGAACAAATCTCTTGGTTTCTGTTGCATTTTTATTCCCTAAAGAAAAATATGTTGCTATTTGTACTAAGTTTCTGCAGAACATGAGGGAAAAATATGCTCATCTTGATAAAATGCTATTGTGAGAAAGACTTTGAGAAACACATAAAATATCACTGTGATTTCTTTCTAAATAAAAATACACTTTGAAACAAAATAATGCAGGTGTTTGTAAACATCTATTATTGTACCTTGAATCAATAGAATTTACAAGTTTTTGGACTTATGAAAAAGTGTTCCATAAATGTGTGGGCTCCTTTAATCTGACACTGAGCCTCCTGAACATGGGTTTCCTTCCTGTGGAAGTCCTCTGTGATTCTTTTGTGAATATTTTTAGGAATCCAGGTGCTCTGCAGTGTAGCCTGAGAACTTACTGTGGATGATGCAGGCATGCCAATATTTGGTTTCAATGCCTTGTAAGGCAGGGATAATGTTCCTTTTGTTCCTTGAAATGAATTATTATTTACTTTATTAAATGCCTCAGAAGTACTAGCTGACTAAAGTATCACAGATTCTTTTAACCTGCATGCTTCCTTTGGAAGGATGGGTTATAGATAGACCATAATGTCCACATAGTCTTCAAAGCTTTGTGTTGAACAGAGAGACAGATCTTTGACTTGGAAGTTTAGCATACCTTTCTTCCTTGCAGTGCTGTGCTAGGCTGTATGGTTAGAGGAAAACAACTGAATTTTCTGTTATTTTCAAGGGCTGGAGTTTTCCACTGAGCAGCTGGTGATATTGACTGAGAAAAGTGGGGGCAGGGCAAAGTTGAGCACAGCATTGAAGCTGGGTCCCTGTCTTTCCTCTAGAGACTGAAGTTAGTGGGGTACCATGTGAAATCCCCTTGGTGCACAACGAGATCACTGAGCCTGCCAGTTGTTTTCCTCCCATCATTAGGAAGTTTATTGTGCCTAAATAAAGGAAAGTCTAATTTTGTTTTTTTTTTTGGGGGGGGGAGTGACATATAAATGTGCATCCTTCATAACAGGAAAAACATAAGAATTCTCTAAGTCTTGCTGACAGTTCTTTAGTCTCAGTCTTAGGGTAAGCTCTAAGACAGGTGGGCAAAAATTTCTTTGATCATATAATAAATTGTGGAAGGTAACATAGCTAAACTGAGGAGAAACCGTGGGATGGGTATTGCTTGATAAACTTGGGATGAAAGAGCCTTTTGCATTTGGGTTTCTCATCCTTCTCACTTAAAGGGAATCAAAATGTGAGGGGTAACTTTTTTTCCGCCTTCAGTTCCTTGGACAGTACCACTCCTTTAATGTAATTTGCAAATGAGAACAAATTCAAGTAAAACTAATTGACAATCTCTAAAAAGAATCAGAGAAAGAAAATGTGATTCAGCTCTTCTGCTTTAGAAAAAGACATTTCTTGATCAAATTACATTAGAACAGTAGATATCTGCTTTTTTTCCCCCTTTTCTTTGTAGAAATACCTTCATTTGATTTCCAAAAATATTGCCATGAAGAACTGAGCCTATTACTTGCTAAGTAACTAACTTGGAGGATAGATGAAAACAAGTAACTTGGATGTACTTACATTTTACTTTTTAGATTTTTCATCAATAGTGAACCACAAGTGATTTGACTCAATGTATTCATAAAAATTGAATGGTTCCACACGGAAGCAGTTGTCAGCTTTATCTGCTTACAAACATGATGCTGTGTTTTCAGCAGCTCTATCACAGATACCTCACGTAGGATCTTTGTAGGGCCCATGCACAGTTCTCAGCCTTCAGCTATCATAATTTGGAAAGGCAACAGGGTTTTAAAAATTATTCCTGTCTGAGTTTTACCCTTCTTGAATCTCTTTGCCTTGACATTTCTTTTTGTTTCATACTAATTTTCTCTTGTAAATGGCTGTTCTTCCTCCTATAACCACTGAAGTCCAGCTGGCCTGGGGCTACTAATTTGTGCCTTTCTCATTCAACAAGTTCTTCAGGGACCTCACTGGTTCTGTCTGTAGGGAAAAGGGAATTTTTCACTGCCACTATAATATGCTGAACCTGCTGTAGTTGAGCTTCTGGAGGAGTTTCAATGGCATAATCAGTTCTGTAAACCTGCCTATAATATGTCCAAAGTGACAGGCGTGTAAATACAGATATAGCTGCCAAAATCTGGAAATGCACAACTGTAAGGATGATCTAAGAGCCTAATGTTTCTGTTATTAGTTAGCTACCTTCTGTGGAGCAAATCTGCAGTTGAAGAACACAGTCAAAGAACTTACCTTATCTTTTCTGTTCCAGCTCCAGCTGTTTGTTTCCTGGATGATAATAGTCCATTTTGTGAGTGGCTTCTTCATAATTTCTGTGGCTCACAATCTTTTGTGTGATATCTGCTAAATCTTTTAGCCCTGAGCCCAGAGACTTCTCATTCATATTTTTTTTTCCCTGGAGAATGAGTAATTCCTTGGCTGATGCCCAGTTTGTAGCTATCTGGAAATCTGTTTTGGGTGTACTTCCTTTTTTTAACATATTTACATCTCTTATTTCATGTGTAATGCAGACAAGGACACTGTTTTGGCTTTTAACAAGAGTCTTGCAAGCCAAATTCTGCCCTAATGGAAGATGCATGAATGTGCCCTACCTGTGAACATTTACACACACCATCATGACAGGTTTCCCTTGTTAGGACAGTTACCCTTTCCTTCTGTTCCAGCTGAGGCTCCTCTCCCTTCAGCATCTCTATTGCTATGCTTCTTCCATTATGCACTCCTCTCAGGCATTGCCTGTCCATTCTGCTTGGAATGGAAGCCACCAAGCTCTGGTCCCTGTATGGATCTGCACCAAAATTGTCAAGACAGTAGTAGCTGTGGTCTAAAGCACATGATTCTCTTAGTTAAAATGAAAAGATGTCTGGGAAGATGCTGTATTTCAATTTTCTTTTTCTTGTTTACGAAGTAGGTACATAAAAGGCAAACAAAAAGGGTTTTTTTTTGTATTCATATGACTGAATAAATCCTAGTCAAAGTTTTCTCTCACCTTCCTCCTGAAGCTCTCTTTCTTTGCTTCTGTGACTACCCTCTTTTGCTACTATAAACACATCCACCAATATAGGTGGTTGCTGTTACATTTCATTTCTCCCGGCAATCTAAGCAAGAAGTAACTCAGGTTCAAAAGATTATCCTTTGTAGCCCTCATCTTGGATGGAACATCTAAATGAGGCAAATGTAGTGGCATGCAGGATTAGGCTTGGAGTTTGCAAGGAGCCTCAAGTACGACATAAAATCATCTGAAACTTTCTAAGAACCATTTTGAAACCTTAAAGATGAGAATCCTCACATTACTTCAACTTGCTCAATGGTAGCTGGATTAGAGGGCATAAGATGTGGCTTGCTGGACATGGATACCTTTCAGAAAGCAGGAGACTTCTGCACTTTGCTGATCACAATGCTGAGAGCTGCTTGTGAGGATGGCAGTACCCACGCGTGGGGAAAGCAGCTGTGAACTCTGCGCATTGGTGTCTCTGTGTATATCTTGTGTGTGTGTGTCTCCATTTCTAGCACAGGAGAGAATCCAACAATATTTCACCCAAATGAGAAATGTTATTCTGCAGATTAAAGCCACGCAGTGCCTGGTTTTGTCTTTATTTATGCCTTTCTATTTCCTTCTCTGCTGACATGGGTGCACATGCCGGGAAGCACTGAAGGACATAATTGGCGTTGTGAAAAATTATTGGGAAGCCAGGACGTTCCCTTGCTGTGATCCCCCCCTTCTCTTTCCCATCTGTCACCATCTAATGTGACAAAGTTTTTATCGGGCATTGAGGCAGAGGAGATTAAAAGTAAATACTGCAATCAGGAAGCAGCTGGGGGGAAAATGTAACACATTTCACACTAAGCTGAACAGCTCATCAACTTAGCCTTGTATATCTACAGCGGATGAGAGGGAGGGAGGGCTGCAGGGGGATGATGTGGTTCAACATGCTTCTCCACACTGGGAGTCTGAAGAGGATCCTTCAGTACAAATAGGACTTGTGCTTTCTGGCACTTGCTTGCTTTGGGAAGGAAAAAGCCTCAGGAGCCCTGCAGTTCTCCATTTGATTTTGCAACAATCTCCTGTAAAACACTGTTCTCTCAGTCCTCAGTTCATATATTTTTGGACTCCCTTCCTGATTTACTGATGATCTGGAGGCTACCACGTCCTATTCAGCTAGGAGGGCTTCACCAGGCATCTGTCTCTGGCTGTTGTGGGCCATGCTGTCTCTAGGGAACTGCAGGATGAAAAGTTTGCTGGCTAAATGGCAGATACTACAGGCAGATACAATAACAATTCAGGCTTATGAAACTGGACACCAAGATATTTAGTATGCGCTGTGCTGGGTGCTGTTATATTCTGTCCAAACTGATCTGCCTGCAAAGGCCAAGAAACTGAAAACTTTATGTCATATTGCTTTATTCGTATTTGTGTATATAAAACTTAAGGTTATTGGGCACTACCGGTTTTATTTTCTTCTTGCAAAACTTCTGGAAGTATTTTTTTTCATTCCCAAAAATGTTGCCTACTTCTTCATTTTTTGCTGTGATGATATCACATGAGCTGAGTGCTGTTGAACAAGAATAGATTGGTGCATGTGGAGGACAGTGAGAATCTTCTCATCCCTAGGATAAGCAAAGCTTTGGAAAGTGATGCACGCTTCCCTGGTATCCCTGCCCCTGTGAATGTGTCACCTGATATGGAAGATCAGGATCCTCCTACTTAAGGAGAATCTGCAGCATTTGTTTGGTCTTTGGCTTTACAGCTGTGTGCCAATAAAATCTAATCTCTGTCATTTTGGCTGTCATTTCTTGTAAGGCATCTTTTCTTCAATTTTGCTGTGAAATCCCTGTTTCTTTAATTAATTTTATGTGATTTCCTTAATTAACAATTATTTTGTCATTTTCATGTCACTTGCTCTTCAGTGTTGATGAGATGTCTGTCATTGTTAACAAGTTTTCCAAGGACAAAAAAAAATCCTAAAATCTTTACAGTTACTTGCTGGACAGTGAGATTGAACAGTGTCTCCTAACGTGGAGGTCGTTCTGCTGTGCTTGGTATTCCTTCAGGATTCCTAGAGCTATAGAAAGCTTTGGCTCTGAGGTAAGTTATTGTAGTGTTTGTTTATTTGTGGTTTTTATTGGTGGTCTTCAGTTTTCAAACACTCCTGGTGCAGCTGTGGTGGGGAGCCCCCAGGTTTGGCCTTATGTTGCCTTTTGGTGCCCTGCTCTGGTGGTGTCACTCTGGGGCCATCCAGCTAGAAAAACTTGGCTAGGTTGTAGAACATTTGCCAGCAATATGTATTTTGTCCCTATAACACTTTCATTATTGGCTAAGGAAGCCTTTTATCTCTGTAGTGTGAAGGTAATGAGGTAAGGATATCAAGCTGAGAAGCTTGATGTGATCAAACCACGTGCACTTGCAGCCCACAACGCCAAACATATCCTGGGCTGCATCAAAGGCAGCGTGCCCAGTACTCTTCTACTCTGCTCTCCTGGGACCCCACCGGAATACTGCATCCAGGTCTGGGATCCTCAGCACAGGAAAGATGCAGACCAGTTAGAGAGGGCCTAGAGGAGGGCCACAAAGAGGGTGAGAAGGATGGAGCACCTCTCCTATCAACATGAGCTGAGGGAGTTGGGGTTGTTCAGTCTGGAGAAGAGAAAGCATTGTACCTAAAGGGGGCTACAAGAAAGTTCAAGAGGGACTTTTTACAAGGGAATGTACTGATAGGGAGAAGGGCTTTAAAGTGAAAGAGGGTAGGTTTAGATTGGACATTAGAAAGAAAATCTCTACTGTGAGGGTGGTGAGCCACTGAAACAGGTTGTCTAGAGAAACTATGGATGTCCCATCCCTGAAGTGTTCCTAGTCAGGTTGGCTGGGGCTCTGAGCAAGCTGGTCTAGTGGAAGATGTCCCTGCCCAAGGTTGGGAGTTGAAACTAGGTGAACTTTAGTATCCATTCCAATCCAAACCCCTCTATGGTTCTATGATTTACAGTAAGGCAAAGGACCATTATTATACTTTCTTCAGTATCTGTGCTTTATAAAAAGTAGGTAACTTACTGAGATATTTTTTCCTGTAGCTCATATGAGACCAGTGACTGCTTGCTAGTGTTTGGCAGCTGAATTGTCATAGTGCTGTCTGTAACAAGCAAGTAGCAGCCCTCATTATGGACGACTCATATGCTCTTCTATTGATGCACTTATATGCTTTATCTTAGGTAAGTGAGCCTTGATCTGGTCTTGTATGTAATTGTTTCTCCAAACACCTGAAGGGTGCTGTTATCTTACAAACTGGAACTGGAACTTGCTCATATAGTCTTTTCTTTCATACTGGCATCAAAGCCAGAAGGAGAAAAAGGAGCCACTGTCATGCAGAACATAAGATAAAGTCAAATGAGGAGGGAGGAGCTTGGGAAAAGTGCTAGATGGGCAGAGGAATGTGTGTAGGAAAGATCAGACTGGCCTGTGAAACCCCCTACAGATGGAAAGCTTCTGTACCTACAACCTCCAAAAAACCTCATTTGACGTCCAGGAGACTTTACTTCTTTTGGAATTGTGTAAGGTATTGGGCAAGCTGCTAGAGCTGACCAGGGTAGATGTGGGACACACATAACCTGCTGGGGATTCACAGCAGCTGCATTGGCCTTAACCTATCAAGAAACTGCTGGATAAATCCTCCCGTGTTTTGCACCTGCCCCAGGAATACATGTTGCATAGGACCTTTCAGGTTGATACTGTCAATCCTCTAGAAGGATTTTTTACCCTGTCTTAACCTGTGCTGCATTTCTTTTTAGCTCTGGTGTTAATAAAGAATATGTCAAACAGTCCATAATGTAATAAAGGAGGGAAAGATTTTTTCTCTTTTTATTCTTGACTGTACTTATTGCTGCAATATGTCAGTGTGCTAATTCTGATAGGACAAGAAAGAAAAGACAATGATCAACACCTGGAAGTTTTATGTAGTTCTAGCACTAAATTATTACCTTTTACATTAAATTTAATTATTACCTTTTACATTTAAATATCTATTTCTTTTTGGGTTCCAAGAGAACAAATTTTGGTTTAAATCCCTGAGGATGTGTTTCTCTCACCCACATTGGATAATGTGGCATGACTTGGTCTTTGATCAGATTAGAACCAATATTTGTACTGCAGCCATTTCAGAAGTGATATGGTGGAGAAAAGGCAGGTACTCAGCTTAGACCATGGCAAGAGCCATGTCTGCTAAGAGCCACTGCTGGCATCTCATTTTCACAGGTACCATATTTATTAGAGAATCTCTGTTTTGTTTTTTTTTTTAATGCACCTCACTTAATTCTCTGATGAAGTCATGAAGGTAGAGATGGTGTTGCTCCTTAAAGCTTTTAGACTGGATGGAGAAAATATTTCAGTTGATTACCTATCATCTCATGAGTTCCCTGCTTCACTCTGTATCCCTTAGGTTAGGAAATGTAAAGGCTAGATCTCAGATCTGGGATTCCCTTTGATGGGGAACAACAGCAGCTGATCAACCCAGACACATACCTGGTGCATTTCCTTTCCCACTCCAAGTTAAACAGAAGAGAGGGGAACTGGGTGATTTGCTTCAAAACATTAGTGCAGAGCATCGTATTGTGGCTAAGTATTTGCTCAAAATTCTTGCCAGAAAGTTTGCCTGAGTATTCCTCCTGTTTATTTTTTTTGCAACCCTTAAGAAGCACAAGAAACCTATATTGATGTATACTGATGTTTCATTGCTGGTAGTTTCCTGTTTGGCAGCATTTTTTTAAAACAGAAGGAACTGATAGTTTTTAGCAGCTACCTCCTGAGGATGCAGTCATGTGAGCAGGCAGACTCAGCTCTGGGTTGTGGCCTCTCCAAGGAATGCTTTACAACAAGAAGCCTTATTAGGAGTAGTGCAGAAAGTAGTACTTTTCTAGGGCTAGGTGGATGCTTTCCTGCTAAAGATTCTGCCTTTTGGATAAGACATAGAACTGAAGTTCTGAACTCTTTCACATTTTTATAAGTGTTCCCTGACTCTCTGCTGGGTGTATGGCTTGTGCTTTGTTTGGGCAATACCAAGTACTGTGATGAAGTGCAAGTAACTCAATGGGATTTATACGAGCTTATGAAGCGGAGAATAAACCCCATAGTTTGCACAGTAAATCAATTTGTAAAGTGCTTTGGGATCTTTCTGGATGAAAGGCCCTATATAAATGTAAGCCATGACCATTCATCATTATTGAATATGAAATAGAGATATACACTCTATCAAGCTAGAAGCAATAGGCTTGGGCTCATGATTGCCCACAGGACCCAATCAGTCATCAGATCATGACATAATGCAGCTAGAATAAAAAAAGAAAACCCACAGCAAATCATTTCAAGCAATGCAATTAATGGGCATCCAGTATAAATAGTGATCTTGGTCAGGAAGGCCGGGCTTTTCCTGAGCAGTAGAGTTGGTGCCAGAGTGTTAGCAGTGGAAGGAAAGATTCCTCACCAGCAGTACACCATATAAACCTACAGCTAGATAAGAAAACTGTATCTACGCTTTTCAGAACTGGCTTTCCATTTGGGAAGTGAAACAGAAAATGGTTTTGTAAGGAAGGTGTTTGCTTTTGTTTTACAATGAGCCACAGAAATGTTTGGGTTTTTGCATCAAGTTGTAGACCAGGCACCTCGTGTTGTCACCTAAACTTGGTTGTCAGATGTAGCATCTGTGGCTCTTGCAATGCAGCATGCACATGCATGGCAGGGTATATAATCTGTTTCTGCTGCTTATCCTTGGAGATACCAGCTGCTGTCATGTGCTCTGTTTTGTGACCATTAAGTAAAAATGTAGGCTGCTCCAGTCTTCTGCTTCAAGAGTCAAGCAAACTGAGGGCTTTCTTCACTTGTGCTGGAGTTCTTTTTATGTATTTTCCTTTTGAGGCAAGGCAGTACGTTGTATGAACTTCCCCTCCTCCTTTGTGTTGTGGTGATGAGTCTGTCTCAGACTGCTGTGATTCCATGGATATAATATTATACTCTCATTTCCTGTTTGTTGTTTGTTTGTTACATAAGAGAGATTGAGCTTCTATAAAATATAACGGAAGGACGTGAAAACTGAACTAAGAAATATGAAGGATCCTATTTCATAAAATCCATCTTACCACAGGTCAGCTTATGAAGAATGGGAAATTCCCATCAGCTCTTCTTGCTATGACCACCATGCTGCAGCCTGAGATTGTATATAGTCTATAGTGCCCTATATTGTTGCCTGCAGCTGTCTTCATCTCTAGTACAGGCTGACATGTTCAGATATCACTAAACAGTGTCTTAGACTACTCTTCTGTGCCAGAGGTGCTGCTAACACAATTCAATATCCCACCAGAAGTATGACTGTAGGGAAGACAGGTGGAAAAGGCCTGCTTGTCCTCACTGTTCCATATTGTGGTGTCCTCTCTGGAGAGCTAGACTGTTTTTTATTGCTTTCTTGACAAGACAGGCCATCTATCTTCCCCTTCTCTCTCTGTTCATATAAACTCAGAGTGAGAAGATGAGGGGAATGCTGAACTCCTGACCTTTCCTCCACCCCTCACTCCCCAGCCTTAGCTTTGAACTAGATACTGTGAACCAGAGACCTTTCTTTTGCCCACAGGCTAGAGACTGTGGTGCAAAGATATGTGCCTTTTGGTTCCTTTGACTCTGGTAACAAATATTTGGACCTTGTTCCCTCCCTCTGAAGCACAGATGATCAGGCTGTCCTGCTACCTCTGTCCAGGAGGCCTCAGAGAAGGTGAAAGTTGTGGCATCTGACACAACCATTTAAGGGTCAGATACTGCATTAGAAAAAAAGTGAAGTAGGAGGTGGGGGAATATGATTTGTAAATTATTCCTAAATATGCCCTAAATTGTCAGTCGCAAACAAATTAAGCTGCCCTTCCATCTGTTTTTTGTTTTGCACATGAGGTGTGTTTACTGCCCTTGAATTACAAATCACATTATGATTTTGTGGTGTAGCTAAGGCATATCAAAAAATGCATGTAATTTTTGCAAGAAGCATGGGTGAGAATCCATGTGGTTAGAGAGCAGCTCTGCAGTAAAGGACATGGGGGTTCAGGTACACCAGATGAAGATCAACCAGCAGTGTGACTTTGAGGTAGTGAAAGCTGGGCACATACCAGGTTACATTAATGGGATTTTATCCAGCAGCTCAAAGAGTGATTATTCCCCTCTATTTAGCAATCACAGAACTGTTCCTGTAGTTCTGTCTTCATTTTTGGGCTTCTTAGTATAGGTAAGATGTTGAGAAAGCAGAGCAAGTCCAGCCAACAATGACTAAGGTGGTTAGAGGACTGGAGTACATGAGATAAAATGAGAGACTGAAGACCTGAATTTATTCACTTAGGAAGAAAAAGCTAAAAGAAGTCTAATTGTAATCTTCAACTGCCTAATGTATAGTTAAAGAAAAGACAGAGACAGTCCCAGAGAAGGAATAAGAGGCAATGAATACAACCTGCAACAGGGGAGTTACGACAGCTCTAAGGAAAGAGTTCTTCATAAGGAGAATGGTTACAGAGAGGCTGTCTTCTTCAGAAGAGACTCACAGTTTGCCCTGAGCAGCCTGATCTAAGTCTGAAGCTGGCCTCCTTTCAGCAGGGATTTGGATCAGAAGACCTTTAGGGTTCCTTTCCAATCCTGATTCTGTGATTCTAAGTGTGATTTATAGGACAACTACACTAAATTATGCAGTGAGCTAATTTGGAACATGGCAGAGCAGACTAAAACTAGTTCTTTGCTTTAGCCAGAGAAGTGGACAAAGAGCTGAATGATGTACATGAGTTTTGGTTCTTTAGCCTTCTCTTGAACTGAATCAGAAAAATATCCTGAAGAAAAGGCTCCCTGAAGTTAATACATGTTTTATTTGGTATTATACAATGGGTTCTTCTTGATGGATGGTTGTATGTGTATGAGCTGCCCTCAAACACCTAGCTAATGATGAGTTTCAGTGGCATTAATTAGAACTAGAGGGGACAAGTGTGCCCCTGTGAGTTTATTTGTGCTTGATAACTACCTTAGAGAACTGAGTAGCATAAATGAGGGGTCATAATCAGAGATTGAAATCTCTGCTCTGTAAAACGCCCTACTGAACAGAGAATGCCATGGAAGTTAGGCTTGCAGTCAGACATTGTTTAATGTCTTCTTGATTGTTTTAGTGCTGCTTTATTCTGTCAGAGGGAGTATCAGAGTACCATAATCTTTCTTCAGTTCTGCTGACTGAGAGAGCTTTTGAAAACAGAAATCCTGAAGGAGTTCCTTTCCTTAGTTCTAAGTTTCAGGTACTATGAGAAATACATTTGTACTCTGTGGGTCTATTTCCAAATGTTTGCTTGTTTTTACTCATTTTTTGCTTACCGTTTTTAAAATAGTCTAGGTAGGACTTGGTCTTCTGCAAGCTGTGTCCAGCAGTACATCCTGTGTCCTGGGATATTCGAAGCAAGCATAGGAAAAACTTTCCTAGGGAGTCTGTGCTGCAGTGAAAAACATTACCCATAGATAATATGGAAGTTCAATCTTTGGAGGTTTCCAAGACTCAGCTAGACGAAGGCACAGCTGACTAGTGATGGTAGATGTCTCACTTGGTGACTGGACTAGATGTCCCACAAAGCTTCCCTTCAAATGATTTGATGAGATCCCTGCATCATGATAATCCTCGTCTCTCAAGACCCCTGTTCTCACAGGAAGAGCAGATAAGTTCATGGAGTAGCCAGGTGTCTCTATTAACCAATGCTGCAAGGACTGCATGGGCTGAGGCAGGTGGCCTGTGCTGCACCTTGGGGCTGGCGAAGGTGCTGGAGAAGGTGTGGTGTGAAGGTGCTTTAGGTGCTGTATCTGTTTTCTTCTGGGAAACTGCTGGCTTGCTGCGTCTCCACACCAGCTTGCCCCCATGTTCTCACTCTGTGTGTCAGAGGCATGGAGCCAGCAGCAGCCTTGGGAATTGCTAGAGATGTCAGTGTGTGATTCTCATAACCTTGCACAGCTCAGCCCTTTCTTCCACTTCACTCTGGAGATTTTGGCCTCAAGCTTAGAACCACCCTGCGGCGATCAAACTGTAGTGGGGAGCAATAACCCATTCTCTCCTGGAGATAAGAAGAATATGAAGGACCCATGGTTCATCCAGCCTAACAGACAATTGATGACACTTGCAGCACTGTCTAGCCCTGCTGCACTGAAGATATAATATTTAATGGGAAGACTAAGGCCCATTGGAGGCAACTAAGTAAGCTGATAGATGACCTCTACGTCTGCTTAGGGAAATCAGTGTTGGTTCCATTACAACATCCTTGTCTGAGTGTGAGAACAGCTCCCTACATTTTGGCTGGTGAACTGGTAGAGAACTGGTAGAGAACTTTGATAGATAACTGGTTTAAAATAAGATTTTGATTCAACTGGTAAACCCTTTTCATGTATACAAGTGTTTGTGTATTATTTTCAAGACTTCACTGCTAGGTTTATATGGATGAAAAAGTTTCACAAGTCATTGCCTGGATTATAAAAAATTAATTGTTAGGAGGAGCTTTACTGCAGTAGTGTATTACCAAGGCTGCAAATAGACATTTTCTCCTGCTTTTCTTGGGTTTGATAGACAAAACCATGGAGACTGGCTGACCTCATGTTGCTGGACCCAACCACGAATATGAGACCAGTTACTGTATCACAGACCTATTCCACTGTTTTGCTTTAGTACATTTCCACGTTGTTACTTTACACAGCTCTCCCTCCGGTAGGATATGCCAACCCTTCCCAAGAAGAAGCATGAGCTCTGCAGGGGCACACACTCATGTGCAGTAGCTGTGCACTTCCTGGCTGAGTGCTTACCCAGGTTTCCCACTAGGATCTCTGGAGGAGCAGCCCAGAGTTTTCTGTGTTGCACAAACTTGAAAATATCTTCTTAGGAATTGGTTTCCACTCCGCCATGTAAGAACTACCCAGACTCTTCTGAGGCTGTGTGCACAAGTCCTCTCTGTGTTCCCATGTACCAGGTGAGTCCAAGTGTGCTTCCTCTTCAGCCCATCCCTGCCTATGGCTGAGCTGTGGGACAGCACGTGTGCAAGTGCTCTTCTGCTTGTGACTGCATTGCTTATTGCAAGAACATTCAAAGGAAGATGATGGAAATGTGATTGAGTGATTTAACTGAACTGTGCAGTGAGCACTGAAGGTTTGTCACGCTTGAGGTCTTCCTCTTTTTAAAAAATGAAAAAATTCAAGCATTGGTGAGCCATGGCAAAAAAAACCCAAACCCAAATCTGTGCAAATATTGACAGGATTATGTTTCAGGAAACACAGACATTGAGGCAGCAAAATAGTCAGCCCTCGAAATTATGCTGTGCATGGAGACTATGGAGATGTCAAATGCTGACATGAGCAGGGGCTTCTTTAACATATTATGGCCACAGGATTTGGCTCAGGTTGTTTGGGTGATCCTGTTGTGCTATGTAACTATTTATGTGTTGGCACAGCAGACTGATGAAGAGATCAGTTTGTGCTGAAATATATGACAGGCTCACTAAATAAGTAACCGTAACTTCAAGTAATCAGTTCAGAAAAGTCTGGAATAAATCTCTCCTTGTATGTACACGTTCCCCCCTCACCCCTCAGCTGGAAACCATCTTGTATCACATTTGAAGGGAAAAAGCATGACTTAGCACTTTGCACAGAATCCAAAGCTATTCTGTGGCACATTGTAAAGTTATTATCTGTTGTTAAGAAGTTATTGATCAGAACTCAGGACCTTTTCCATTTATACTACAGCTTTCTCAACTTTGAAACAGAGAGAAGTTTTATGCCCACTTTTTATTGCTTGGACATGCCCTGATCAATCCTTAAAACTGAG
Source organism: Polioptila caerulea (assembly GCA_013397295.1). NCBI lineage: Eukaryota > Metazoa > Chordata > Aves > Passeriformes > Certhiidae > Polioptila > Polioptila caerulea. The sequence goes on from VYXF01012226.1 coordinate 1,104,445, forward strand.
TCACTAGATGTGGCACACTCTAAAGGACTGAGTGGCCTGTTCCAGGACTTCCTCTGACCCTGGGCTTTTGGAACTTTCTTCACTGATATCTTCTTGCTTTATTTCAGAAGCTCACCATGAGTGATGGTGAGGCCTGTTCTTGGTGTGGTGTGAGCTTTTAGCCTCATTACCTGTAGAAGAGGTAGATATACCTGATCTGTTAACTTCTGCTCCGTCCCTGTGAGATCATATCTATTGCAGGTATGTCCAATTGACACTTGTAATTAGAGTTATACGTAGGAGAGCCAAACATATTGCAGGATGGGTCTATGTGGATATCTCAGAACATCCTACCCAATTTCCAGGGGCCCTCTGCAGTTGTGGAAGTTTTTTAAAATTTGTGTTTCCACTATCACATTCATTTTTAAAATAACTGGATTTTCCTGTAACGTTGTCACAAGAGGGCAGAATCGGGATTTGTACATGCAGTAACATTTAGCACAAATGAAAAAATTGCTGTGTATCTGTGGAGCTGTGGTAACAGCTGTGTGCACAACTAGCCTGCAGCAGACGTGGGGTAATTCCACTTAACGCTGTCTTCTCCTAGGTTAAGTCAAATGACCTTGCATTTATCACACACCAGAAGCATGCACATGCTCAGTTATGGAGCCAGGGTTTTATGCCACAACTTCTTTAGGCTCACTAACTTCATCCTCTATTTGAGCCCTAAAGGCTCTTTGTGTACCTTGAATGGGTATCCTCTCTATTTTTATAAAGCCAGCCTGCACTGGAAGTCAGAGTAGCATAGTCTGCTCTTTGGAATGCTCTGAAGAATCTGCAGCTCATATCCTTACAAAAAGCTGGTTTTGGAAATCTGGGACTGTGTGAGTGGCCCTGTTCCAAGCAAGGTTACCTTCACCTACTGCCAGTTTCCCAGCATGAACTACTTCTGTATCCATGGCTGAGTAATTTCTACCATTGCAACAATCTCAACCTGAGGGTGACTAAAGTTGTTGACTTCAATCTGTTTGGCAACTACAATAACCACACAGATCACTTTGAATTAATTAATTGGCAAGTACATAATTCAGAATAATTGCTGTGATTTTCCTTCCCATTGTTAATGGACTTTGAAACCACCTTTCATTTATAAAGAAACCGCTCACAACTTTAGAATTAATAAAGCCCACAGTGAGAAGTGCCTACTGAATTAGTCTGCAGCTATCTGACCAACTTCTAAGACAAGTTAAATGAATATACATTTGCCTGTACAGAGACAAGTCTTGAGATATGTTGGGGTTAATTCTAGTTAGTTCAAAAAATTGCACAACCCCCTAAGAAAATAAAGATTTTTCAGCTTCTGACTCTGTTAGATAATCATTAGTGGCAGCACAGAATTGCATGTCCTCTGCTTTCTAGGTGGGAACCATGATGCTGTAGTCCAGAAGGGACCCAAAAATGTGTCCTTTATGATGTCTAAGTCTTTACTAGTAGGTGGCACAACTATAGGAGGTGTTGCATGCAGTGTTTTTCTGTTGATCTGCTTGAAACTACAAATGAAAGGAAAAACAAATAAAAAAGAGACTAAGTTCACAAACAGACTTCACCCCAGAGCCATCCAGGTTCCTGAATGAACCACATCATAACAAATCAAATACATTCTTCCCAAATTAGCATCTCTTCTAGTTTGTTAAGCAGAACCTGTAAGACTCTAGTATTAATGTCTTCTACAGTGCTACACACACAGCTATATCTGCAATCACCCTTACTCAAGAAGCATCTCTAAGGAGATTACATTACATGGTCCCACCATGCAATGGAAAGGGCCACTCAAACAGAGGTGACTTGGTGGGACTTGTGGTCTCTAGGAACAGTGCCATTAGATAGAAGAGGACTGTGTGAAGGATTTAACTCTCTGGTAGTAAATTAGGAGCTTGTCTTGAGAGCAACTTGCTCTCATTCAGGCCAAGTTTAGGTGACCTCAGTCTGAATCATGGATATTGTTCCTCTTGTTTTCCCTTTTTCCCAGCTGCTGCTGAACACTTGAGATGGCACTGGCTTGTTATCTGCTCCTCATTGTGGGTACAGAGGAACCTGTGCTCTGTGTGTGAGCATGCATGTGTGTGTCTGGCTGCCTGTCATTACAGCACTAATGGAAATACTGCACGGATCACAACTCTCAATTAGCTCCTCGGGAGATTGCTGTGACAGCCAGTTACTGAACAGCAAGGCCTGAAGGAATGAATTAATTTGTAGTACACGGCAGTTAGAGTCACAGTGTTAGCAATGGAATAAGACAGCAATAGACCCTGATTAGACTTAGCTGCACGGTGCAAGAAACAGTTACCTGGGGGACTGTTACCTGTTACCTTTCTTTTTTTGTCTATCACTCCTCCTGGGGTAAGAAAATATCTTGGACCATGAATGAATGAGTTTAGAGCTCTTAGTTCGGCTCTTGGAATCACTGTCTGTCTGCCTGAGGCTGTTTGGCAGCAGGCAGTGGGCTTTCATTCAACACAGACAAGGGCATGTTGCTCTCCTCCTGGCCTGGAGCCAGGCCACAGCCACAAAGTGACTGGTGTTAAGGGGAGGTAACCAGATCTTTCTGTCCTCTTCAAACAACAGCTCTCCTCCTTATTAGTTCAGATAACTGTGTATCACAGAGGGTGTCCTAAGGCTGCTGCACCAGGGGATGCTGGTGTCTTGCCTTTGCAATGATACATTCATACACAGACACAGAGGAACAAAATGCACTCGATAAAGCAGTCTTGGGGATCTTTATAGACAGTGAAAAGTTTCCAGGGCTTTGCCCACAAACAGCCATGTTCCCTGTACTCTGGTACCACACTGTTCAAGGATTTGCAGTCTCTTATTCTGTCATTCACAAAGATAAGTATTGGCTTTTATCAATGATTCAATCACTTTTTCTTAAAACTTGTTTTTAACGTATTTTATAGAGATGGCTTATTTCTGTGCAGAAAGGATTTGTCACAGTGGGACACCATCCTTCTTTACCCTTGATCAACCACCCATTGAAAAGCCATGTGAAGCCAATGTGGTTTTGCACAGAGTCCTTTTTTTAGCTGGGTCAGATCTGACCCTCTGAACTGTGTGACGTGCTGTGCTGGGAAGGAGTAAGGTGAAAATAAAGGAATGTTCACAGAGCAGTCCTTGTGGAAGGTAAGAAACATTAAAAGAAAGTTTCTTATGAAACTGTGTTGCTCTGATAGGCTAAGATCCTCATGTTCTGGAAAGAAAGATTTCAGAGTGAAGAGGGAAAGAGAAGTTAACTGACAACGCAACCACTAAAGGCAGTTGTTCTCTGTTTATCTGCAAAAGGACATGGACGCAGCACCAGCCAAGGCTTTTTATGCCATCCTGGTTTTTAGGCACAAGAGAAATCTTTTGTTTTGACCGAATTCCCAAGAATCATTCAGTCTGTGGTCCCTGCACTGTCAACCAACAAATGGAGCAGTTAACATAACCTGTATTAATAGAAGGCAGGAAATCAAACCCAAGCTTCTCTCAGCATTGGTGTCCTTGTAACTTGCAAGTCAGCAAAGTGGTTTTGAACAGGTTTGCAGCTCTGGCAGTGCTCCTCCCATGGGCAGTATTGCTCTGGTGTTCTTTCATTTTCCTTGATTTTGAGTGCAAACAAAAGTCCAAACAGTTGATCTTTTCCTCTTTGTAGCCTGTGGCACTTCTTGGATCTTTGTCTGCTGTTTGTATGAAGCATGTCCCTTGCAGCACATTCTGGCCAGTAAGTGGTGCTCCCCCCTTCCTTCCTGCAGCTCCATTCTTTGCGCAGAGCTGGGAGTGCTGTCATGCCTTGCTGGTGCTTTCAGGTGTGTCTCACCCAGACGGTGGGTCATGCTTTGGTGTAGTGTGTTGATACAATAATGGGATTTCCTAATGGTGTGTTTTTAATGACACTTCTTGGCATTATCCTGTTGTCCATACAAACTGCTACAGAGGTCCTTGAACAGGTTCCTCTGATGCAGACCAGCAGATGAGATGTGTCTCAATATCTTCATGTGTGTCATATTGAATGTGAAGAGGACATTTATGTGGCTGGCATGGCTATAAGGAGACTAAAAATGAGACCTTGTGATTTGGTAAGTTTTGGATCCACACATCCCAGTACTTTATTCTTGCGAGTTGAAGAAACATGTTTATTTGCAAGGCTGTAGAATTTGGCTGGTATATGGGATGAGCCTTCTTCCACTGGCCCTTTAAAGTCAGAATCTTTTCAGTAACATTATTCCACAATTAATTTGGATGAACTCAGTTGTGATTTTTCCACACTTATCACCATTGTCCTGGGGTTTTTTTCCTGGATATAAAATTCTAACATGCTGACTGGGTAACTGGCTTGAGTTTGTTCTTCTATGTAAAAACATGACACCAGGACCAAGGCAGAAGTAGTTTATCCTTAAGTGGTGGTACAGTTTTTGAAAGTAGCAAATAGCTACCCAAATAGTTATGTTGCAGAGACAGAGAGTAAGACATATCTGAAGAACAGGGAGGAAGAAATGGACTAAAAGAGAGAAGCAAAGAAGACGGGAGTACAGAAAGAGAGGAAAATTGATAAATAAAAAAAAGAGAAGTGACTAAAGCAAGAGAAGAGAGAGGGAGATTCTCTCCTGATTAGAATTCATGAACTCCATTCTTACATTAAGTCTATATATGACACCTGGCCTTTAATGTGAAGCTGCCTACGAGCATTAAAAATTAAAAGCAGAAGGTAGGATCCATCCATCTCGGGCAGCGCTGCTCCCCTCCTATCTGAGCTCTGCACAAAGCTATTACACATTGATAAATTATTTTGGGTAATAGCTGAGATATTACATTGTTTCTGAGTGAAGGTAAAATCTCTCCATGACATGGGCATTTATCAGGAGCGCATTTCATCCTATTTATTATGGCCGAGACGAGATCGCAGGCTGCGGGCAGAGCTGGCACGTCGTGCTGATCACCTCCCCCATCGCCTCCCTTCCCTCTGTCACTTGGGTGATGGGATATTGATGGAGCTCATGACAAGTTAATTATTAACTAAAGATATGCAGTTCACCTTTGCCAGGGGAGGGGGCATAGAAGAGAGCAACGATAGTTCTTAAAAAAATAAATATATCCATTGTATCTTAGGATTCCTTTCTCCACCTTCCTCTTCCTTCTACCTGTGGTATTTTACAGACCCCCAAATAAATCAGATACGTTATATGAATACCAGTATGGTCTAGAAGGCCAGCAGAAATGGGAGAAGCTCTAAGAACTTTTAGTTTTCTTCAAAAAAACTTTACACAGAAGTTTTTATCTATTGACTTGGCACTGGAAATAAGTAGGGAGAAATTTTTGTTGTCCACTGAGTGGTGATTTCTCTCACTCTTGAGAGGGCCAGAAAGCAGAGGCATGGAATTTTGATTCTGCCCAATAAATGAATACATTCTTTCTTTATAAGGAAGAGATGTCTTGACACCATCTGAATATTTCAGCTACTCCCTTCCACTGAGTGCTGGATGTTCCCCTGAAGGCTGGCTGGTTGTGCAGGAAGGCGCTGGCTGCAGAGATGATGCCTGCTTGCTTGCTCGTCCGAGTTCCTAGGCTAAACAGGAAGAGTTTGTCAGCACATGAAGCAGAATTGCTCAGTTGATTGGTTCTGATCTTGCTGTTGGCTGACTAGGTTGGAGCCAAGGCAGTAGAAGGCAGTCAGGTGCCAGAGGTAACTAGTACACCATTTTATACTCAGCTGCTTCTGGCTTGTCCATAAAGTGTCTTGGTATTATGTTGTTCAGGTAGTTCTAGAAGAAGGGAGCCATGGCTGTAAACCCCCAGTGGTCATTTAGAAAATAATGACAAGGCAGAATAAAACAATTTATCAAAGGAATCATTCCCTTCATACGGTCACTTAGCAAGACCTGCCAAGTAAATTTTCACCACTTAAGAGTCCTTCAGGAGAAAATGAATGTCTGTTTGTTTTTCAAAACCCAAGCTGCTGTAGATGCCAGTCGAAACCACAGGCACGCCAAATTTCATGCAGGTTGGATTTGAACCATATATAACTCATTTAGGACTCATCTAATTCCCTTCCTTAAAGAAAGCATAAGATCATTACTTCTGCATTGGAAAAAAAGAAAAAGATGATTTTTCTACTTGTCTTCTTATGAGCTGCGGTAGGGGATGCAAGATCACTACCTTTGTGTCTGCAATGAACTGGTCTCTCCAGAGTGAAATTGTACATACTTTCTTCATGCTGTTCTGCTTGAAGTATTCCAAAACTTGTGAAAACTGCTGTGTGGTCTCTATTCTTTTGGTGTAAAACATTTATGCCTGTGAAGCAGCATATATGCATATATGAAGGGAAAGCCAGTACTTTTCTTTGAAATCCACAAGTTCTGTTCCCTCGAAATTTCAGGAGCAGACATTTTGTTTTACTGATTTTTGGCTTCTATGAAATCTGAAGTTTTGGTTCTGAGCTAATCTTGAAAGTTCCTTTTAAAAAATTGAATTATTAAAAAAAGCATCATTTCCTATTCTGCAGCTGTGAGGACTCTCTCTTTGAAAATACAGATTTCTAATTATTTGCCTCAAAATGGGAAATTTTAAGTACATTTAAGCAGATTGATTTGGATTCTCAGGAGAAACTCTTCCTCCGTGAGACTATGCTAGATACACATGCACTGAAATTGCGTATAAAAGCAAAACTTTCAGAGCCTTCATTTGCTTCATATACTTTGGCTTTTTGAAATCTCTGAAAATCTCATAGCTGCTTGCTATGAAAGGTATGAGAAAGAGAGATGGAAGTGGGCTCCCATGTGCAGATAAAGTGAGCACTGTCTGAACATGGTGGGTAGATTAGCTGTCTGGTTTCTGAGTAAGAAACTGCCCATCACTGCAGTAAGGCTAATCTCCCTGTCCTTGTCTGGTCATAGTGATCAGTTTGCCCTCTACTTAATATAATAAGATATATAATAAAAATGTATTAACAACTGTGAACCACCCTCATCCCCCTTCCAAAACCCCCTGGGATCCTCCAAGGTTAGAAGATGGGCAGTATACTCACCTCAAAGTAAATTCACAGTCATTATCTTCACCTTTTATTGCACACCTTGTCCTTGTCTGTTGCCTCTCTTGCAGCTGCTTTTTACTCTGGGCCTTGGTCTGTAGTCCTGCCTGTGCAGTGTAGCTGTGTTGACATCATTAGCAAAATACTAATGGTGTAATACCTGGTGGTCCCATTTATCTTCCAAAGATACTTTCCTGGTGAGCTTTGTGAGAACCACATCAGGCTGTGAACTTGTAAATATGTGTTCAGGGGGTCTGGGCTCATATGCTGTCTGTAACTCCTCCAAGGCAGAGGCTCCATCACTGTTTCCAAGCAACTTGCCCACCTGCTGGTTTTGGTAATGACGAGGATTATGGCTTTTTTCCTAATTTTTTTACTTTACCTAGACTTTCCTTCTAGACATCTCATAACTCAAGCTGTAATTTCTTATTCAAAGAATGCCTCTCACACTAACATGGGTGATAGCAGGAGTTCAGTGCTCCCATGTTGTTCATGAACACACAGTTCTGTACTGGTATGAATAAGGAGGTGATGGAGAAGGGGCTCTGCTTGAACTTGGAAATCAAAGCATTGAAAGCCCATATACAGAAGCCTTGTATCGAGAGATAATAGTATGAATGCATTTTTGTTGTGGTCCAAAGGTACCTATCCATAATATTATTATTTTCTGGCAAAAAGATGGTGATGCATGCTTATATTACCTACTGGCTCTCGAAATAGAAGAGAAATCTGAGTTAAGTTTATACAAGCTTTTCTGGACTTAGCCCAGTTTTGAATGTAACTCGGTGTGATTTAGCTGATCTGTATCCAGGAGAGTGTGTTTGGCCTGGCAGTATGGGAAATGTCACAAGGCAGAGAGTAGCAGCAAAGCAGACAGACCAAGACTCATCAGAACAGGGTTCCTTCACAAGAGCTAGAACTGAATGTGCAGTTTAATCAGTGTTGTGTCCTGTTGGATGTGATAGAGTTTTCCCTGAGTGTGGGCTGTCAGGCAGGCAGCCTACTTGTTCCACAAGGCTTTATGGCTGTGCTGCCCTAGACAGGAGGTCATGTGCTGCTGTGGTGTGCCAGATCTGGTATCCTTTGCTAACCTGGTTCCTTGTCTTCTGCTGTGACTGATGCAGAATCAGTTGAGAAGGTGCTAGGACTCCAGGCAGGTGGAAAACTAAGGAATAGCTGGACTGTAAGATCACATCTACTGAGACTCTATATGTAGAAATCATGCAGGGGCTCAACTATTGATCTCCACACCAGCAAAGGTCTAGACCTATCCTTGGACTTGCCTTACATTTTTCAATTGTGCCAAGCTCCTGGCATTAATAGCAGCTGAGGTGAAGGTTGCACAAATTATTTGTGTTTGGAAATATTACTTGTTCATCTTTTAATTGCAGTGAATATCCCCTTCTTCCTTTTTATACTCTAGTTTAAACTAATGGAAATAACAACCCAACTCTTAGCTTTTCTTCTCCTGTTCTTTATTCCTCAATATCCTCAGCAATTTGCACTTCATGTTTCTTGCTCATAAGGGAGGATAGCAGAAACCTAGCGGATCTGTCTTCTGTGGTGTCCTTTATACTTTTTGTTTTGTATTCCCTGAAATGTCTGGCAATACCACTTCATTCTTCAAATCTTTTCTTTTGATCCACTTCAGGATTTTGATGCTTTTAGCAAAATAACTGGTTCTAATTTCAGTAAAAAACTTGATAGTTATTAGTATTTATTTGTCTTACAATTTCATATAAAAGCATATGTTAAAATTATTGTTTCCCTAAGTTGGCTAGTCTTGCTTCTGGTGAGTCTGTCACTGCCACCTTCTTTCTGCCACTTGTTTCAGTCTGGCATGTAGTGCCTCAACTGAGTCTTCACATGGATTTAAGTGGTAAATTGAACAGTGGGACCTTGTGCTTGAGGGAGGTGCAGTGGCTCTGAGTGGTACCAGAAAATAAATCATCCCTACTAATGATGTGCTCTAGGCCAGACCTGGTGCTGCCTTCTGAACATGGCAAGCACACAGGGAAACACAATGTGCCACTGTGCTCATCACCTGCAAGTGTTGGGCACCCCCATACCCCCCACCTTCTCCCCCCATAGCATAAATGGAGAATCATGTTCCATATGCTCCCAGGTCAACCCTCAGAAGCAGTTTAAGCAACTTGGAGAAACACACAACAGCTTAAAGAGTTAACCCTACAATAATTGGGAGGGAGAGGGGAGAAACAGTGTAATGGAGGGGTGAAGAGTTTCCATAAACCCATTGCCTCAGCTCAGAGAACCTGCTAAGGGGCAGTGGTCAGAGAGAAACAGAAGGAGAGAGAGAGATATCAAGTGTAGTAATCAGAATGAAAAATGGAGCTCCGGTTACTTTAAACAAGAGCTAATTTATCACGGGAACGAGTGGATAAGTAGCTGAGTTTCAGGCGTTCAGTAAGTTCCCCGTTCTGCTCCAAAAATTATTCCACCCCTGTCTCCATGCTCCCATAAATCATCCCCTTCTTCACTTCTGCTCCGATTACCAATTACTCCTGCCTACGACACGCTTTCCCCTGCCCGACACAATCTGATGGGCCCCTGCCTTTTAATTTTACAAATGCTTTTTCCTTCTTGCCTCTCAGCTCCCTGTCCCTACTCCTCCCCTCCCCAGTTTCCCTCTATATCTTTGTTTCTCCTTTCCCTTCTCATCTTCTTTTTTTTTTTTTTTTTTTAATTTGAAGAAAGGAAGGGCAGTAATGTTTTCTGGCACCTCCCCCCATGAGGTTGAGTGAGCTGAAGGAGAGGAATAGAAATTAATTCTTTTCCCAAACCTGAACTCTCTTTGGGTTTGTGAGTCTTCTCCCCGAGCACATGATGAATTCTAGACCCAGTAGAGCTGTATCAAAGGTGAAAGTCTTGTTCTTGAAAGGATATGTTGCTTTTTGTTGAGTCTTTGAAGGAAAATATTGTGCTTTTTCTTCTTTTCCCTTTTCTTTATTGTACATAGAACTTTTTGCAGAACAGAGATATTTTGAGAGCTGCACAGCTGCAGGCAGAAGAATTTTAATTTATATTGTATTGTGCAATTTTTCTGTGTATGCTTCACCACTGCTAATATTTACATTGGAGTACTTCTAGCTAGCTGCCGTACAAATGCAGAAAGACTGACCTGTACCAAAACTCTGATAATTTAGAAAAGGCTCACACAAGTAACTTTTGTTGGCTTCAATGACTCCATACATGAAATCAACTTAAACCAAGGTTGTACTAATTAGCAAATATCTGCTTTAGGAGCATGTGTTGAATTTATTGATATAGCTACACCTTTCTAATATAAAATCCTTTGATGCTGCTAATGAATGGCAATCTAGTGTATCATAACTCTGGTGCATTATTCAGATGCTGCATACATATGCACTTGGATTGCACATATAAAAAAATTTCTGGATGCTTCATTAATTAAGACTTAAATAGCTTGTGTTCAGGAGGGCTAACTTGCATGAATCTAGTAGATGCTGGCAGCAGATAAGTTGGAAGAGCCATCCCAGCTGAAGGGAAGTGTTTGTGCAGGTCATCAGTCTGGCCTAATGGGCCCAGAGCTGTTATTTCCACCTGTAAGACATTCAGTGAAATTGCCATGAGACTTACTGAATCCAAAAAGAGAAAATTCCCTTGCCCTGCTGAGAACAGGGTAGGCAAAGTGACAGCTCTGCCTGCCCTGCTGCAGAGAGAGTGGCTGTCCAGAGCTGATTTTTGTGCAGGATAATGGATGGAGGAGATGGATTACCAAGTGATAAATCACACAAAGAAATTGTCTGGTGCCAGAACCCATGAGCAAGAAAATAGCTGGCATGCTCTGCAGTGGGTATTACCATCTCCATCTAAGGAGCCACAGCCTTTATGCATTAACAGTAAGACAAAACAGGAGTTAATTATAGTGCAGCTTCTTGACATAAGGCTTGTACAGCAAAACAAGACTGGCAAAGGGAATGCATCAGTTCATGTTTATTGGACAGTTTATCTTTTTCTCTTCAGGGAAAGAGTTGAGGAAATCCTCTCTGTTCTCATTTCCCGCTTTTATTCTCATTTTGTCTTTATTCACATTCTTCAAAGCCATAGGTGTTATTTTCTGGCCAAGGAGTATTGCAGGAATCTTTCAATACAGAAATAAAGGAGCTAACTGAGCATGACTCAAGTCATTCCTATCCCACATGATACATATGTAGTCCCTCTGTCCCGTCAGGGAAAGAATGGTTGCTGGTATTCACTTTGTAACTCAGTAATCAGTAATACTGCTCCACATCACCCTAAAGACCAGTGATACTCTGAGCTCAGCATACTCTGGGCTAGGAAATTCATGCATAAAAAAGAGTTACCTGGTGATAGTGGAAATTTGGCTTCATCCTACAGCATCTTTCCATGATCCAAAAGACAATATTGTTGCGTACTTTAAATGCACCCAAAAAGTGTGCAGAGGTGCACTTCCCATGTGAAATCTTTTTCCCTTAAGAGCAATACAAGGTGATTTTAAGTCTTCTCTTGACTGTGCACATGAAAACAGAGCCAAAAGGAGCATCATGCTTCTGATGTGCAGGGAAAGTTGCTGGCTCAAGGTCAAGACTTGTCAGGATGAAGTGTGTTCTGTTTACCTGTCTTTAATAACAGTACTTTATTATCATTAAAAGTGTAATGGAGAAAGGGGTTGTTGATATTTTTATCTAGAAATCTGTTTTTGCTGAAGAGAGAAGAATCATAGAATCACAGACTGGGTAAGGTTGGAAGGGACCACCGGGGGTCATCTGGTCCAACCTCTGGGCCCAAGCAGGTCATCCCAGAGCACATGGCACAGGATTGTATCCAGACATTTCTTTAATATCTCTGGTGATGAAGGCTCCACAATCTCTCCGGACAACCTGTTCCAGTGCATAGTCACCCACACAGTAAAGAAATTCTTCACGTTTTCAGGTGGAATTTCTAGTTTATGCCTGTTTCCTCTTGTCCTGTTCCTTGGTGCCACCAAGAAGAGCCTGGCTCCATTCTCTTGGCACCCTCCCTTCAGATACTTAAGAGACATTGATGGGACCCCCCTTTCAGTTATTTCTTCTCGAGACCTTAACAGGTCCAGCTCCTTCAGCCTTTCCTTGTAAAAGAGATGCTTCTCTCTCTTAACCACCATTGTTGCCCTCCCCTGGACCTGCTCCAAATCTCTCTTGTACTGAGGAGCCCAGGACTGGACACAGAACTCCAGCTGTGGCCTCACCAAGGCTGAGCAGAGGGATAGGATCACCTCCCTCAACCTGCTGGCAATGTTCTTCCTAATGCAAAATATCCCAGGGTATTTTCAGATGTCTAGTACTGGGCTGGCATCACAGTGGAATCTGTAACAAAGTAAATTGAATTATACCTGAATTGGGAGTATCCTAGTGTGCGTGGTCTGTGTAAGCATGGATATGACAGTGGTGATCCTCTTTTAATAGAACCGTGGCAGAAAGTGGTCGACAAAGAATCAGAAGGGGAAAATATGCAAGTGGCGCTTGTGCAAGGTGTTTCCAACGTGTCAGATTTCCTGAAATGTGCAGCAAAAGTAGAACTTATGCAGCTCTCTAGGAGATCTTAGAAGTCACCAAAGAGTTAATGAGAGCAGGTCTTTGAACTCATCTTTTCAGGGCAATAGTCCTTCAAACTAATCTTTTCAGGTCAGTAGTCCATGGACGTGAAAACTTAAAAGATTTGGGTATAACGTCTAAAGCCTTGGTGACTTGATACTTTTTTAGTAATTGTAGCCCGACACTGTTGTTTTGAATAATGTTAAATATTTGACCAAATCTCAACAAAGTCATCCATTACACATGGAATCAGCCATAAGCTGTTTCATGACTTGTAGAGCAAGCGAGATTCACTCTGCTCTGACATATGGGCACTGGGTTAACATCTGACACACCAGCAGGCCCTCACCAGCACATGTCACTGACTGTCTCTTTAAGACAAAGATCCTTCAAGCTTTACCTGTATATTTTGACCATAATTTTAAAAGGTAGTTTGATAGTAGATTCATCTTCCAGCTGGCTCCTCCCAAGGACCTGGCATATACTGAACACTGACATGACAGATCCACTACCTTGCTCTGCTCATTGTTGAAAACTCTGTGTGTGATTTAATGTTCGGAGTTTCCCCCAGAAATTCTTACTATTTCACAGCAGTCTCATCCTAGAGAAAAAGAGAGTGACATTAGTTTGCCTTGAATGAAACATTCTTAAACTCATGTTTGTTAGATGCTCTGACAGGTACACTGTTTTATGGCCTCATGAAATTTACCATGGAGAGAACTTTTAAAAGGGTTCTCTTTTTTTGTTGTTATGAAGATTTTGGCTGTTTCTTTCCTGCAGCTTGTGTTTTTCTAGGACAACACTGACACAGTTTCAAGACAGTAAACATGCAGGCTTTGTGTCCAAGCAGGCAGACAGTTGTGTTGCATAGACTGAAACCTGGTAGAGCTGCCTAAATTGCAATAAGAGACAGCTGGGCTTGCTTGGACTGCCTCCCACCTCACCTCACCTTCCCTTGACAGGGAGCTTTCCCAGGGTCCCTGTTTCAGGGTATACAAGAAGTAAGGGTACTGCATTCTCTTTACCAGTTCTCAACCCTCCTTTTGTCAACCAGCTGTCCACTCCCCACTTCAAAAGGTACTGACTCAGCTGGTTGGGAGCAAGTTGAGAGTTTCACTGGTAGAATACCATTGAATTTGAGGTGGAACAATTTTTTTGAAACCTAGATTTGATGTGAGGTCACAGATGTGCCTGAGGCTTTGCAGAGCAACTGTGGCAGAAGCAATGGCCTTTACACTTCTCCTGGATTCCTGTTCTCAGTACTGTCACCTCCCAGTGAGAATACTTTGCTCAAAATCCTAGACAGGAGATTTGTCCCTCCCACCTCAGCTGGGTGAGTGTTTATGCATCAAGAAGGGGGCTGAGAACTTCCTGTTTGTTCCATAGGTGACTGAATGTTTATGATGCCATCACTGTGAGTATGGGCCCTTCCCATACTGAGAGATTTTCAGGCTGATTCTACCTGCCACATCCATTTTGTCTTGAAAACAAATCTCACTGAGGAAGGTTGTCATATAACTCTTTAACAGATCCCCTCATATGTGCATCACAACAAAGAAAAACCAATTAGGCTTTACTGCCTGCTTGCCTAACCATCTCTTAGGAAAGAAAGGAGCAGACAAGTTTAGGGGTACACTGGGATAGAGGAAAATGGCTCTATTTCGAAATCCTTACCTAGAAGAAGTACCCCTTTTAGTTCTTTTGGTTTTCAGTGACATTAACATTGTAAAGGGACAGGACTTGGCACTTGATCTGCCTAAAGCACAGTTTGAATGACTCTCTAATGCATTTGGTCTCTTCCTACACCAACACTTACCTGCCGTTTTCTAATTATCTGACACTGAGTTTTCCAAATAATACTGTATACTTATTGATTTTCTGCAATGAACTTAGTTAAAGAATCCCATTTTTCTCCCCCAGAGGAAGAAGTGGAGTTTATGTGTGCTATGAGGAGAGAAACACAGTTTCTTCAAGCATACAGCAAGATTCTTACTTGCAAAAACTTTAGCCAGAAGGACGGCAACGTACAGAGAGACAAGTGGGTTTCAAAAGTAATACACCATGAAAATTTTTCACTTAGCATTTTCTGGAAGTTGACTCTGGTATTTCTTGTGACAACCACAAGTGTAACACTGGCCTGTCTGTAGCCTTAAAGCAGCAGAGTTTAGCTCTGTTGTGAAAAGTGTTAACACTCAAGTCTTCATTAACAGAGAGTTCTGGGATACCAAAGCCACAGATAATAGGGAAAATGGAAAACACATTTCTGAAATCTGTCTTTGAATGTGTTACCTTCTTGTTAGCTGTTACATAGAGTAACTCTTACTGACTTTGGAATAAAAAAAAAGCATTTGTGATGTTTTGCATTGCAGTTTGATCAAGTCAGGAGGAAAGGATGCAGGTGACTGTTCCTCCCTTACCCAACTCAATCTGTGACTTCCCAGAGCAGACGTGGAGGGAGGCAGGGGAACAGTTGCATTGTACCTGTAGCTTTAGTCAGGGCCAGACACATTTATGCAGTAGAGCATTTCTTACTGACAAGGCACAAGGAATCACAATACAGCATGATTTTGTGAGACTTGATTGAGTTTACTCATGACAAGTAATGATAGCTTTATGAAAACAAGCATATCATTTCTGAAGTCATTAGGCTTCAAGTACTCACACCTTCCCATATGGATCTAACCACCATTTCATTTATAGAAGTACAGGAGAGAAAAATAGCTGTGTGTATACATTGCAGTATGCCCTGATGGCCAGAAGTTTTCAACAGAAAGCAGTCATGTGGTGCACGAGAGCCCAGCTATGGCTACGTGACCTAAGGGGTTCTAAAGGGCTCATCTATTTCTTCTGGGGGAAAAGCCTCCTGGGTTTTTGGCAATAGGTTTCCAGCTTCTGATTAGGAAAGATTTTGAGCTTGTGCAGCTTTCAGTGAAGCAGCTGGTACTTCCAAGTGCTCAGTGCTATTCTGATTTGGAGCTTAGCTAGATTTTGGGGTAGCTTGGCTCTTTTTATTTATGTGCTTATTAATGAGGATGTTCTGGGTGGAGATTTTTTATTCCTTTCTATGAACATGCATGGATTTCTATAATAAGATGTGTCCTGTAAATTAACAAATAAATGTTTCTTGTGGTCACTTCAAATATTCCTCATGGTTTGCAGTACAGAAATGTGATGCTTTTTAAAGCAACAGCCTGCCTAATTCAGCTTGCTTTCTCAAGTGTCTCCTGCTGTGGGAGGGCAGTTCTCAGGCCCCTTACCTTGCGTTTTTATTGTTGTTAAATGCATTCATCCCTAAGTGCCAGAAATCTATCTCCTTTAATTCCAGACACTAAAATCTCTGGAGAAATTTTTATTTTTTTTTAATATTAAGTCAAAACAAGAAGAGGCTACATTAAAAAAAAGGAGAAGTATGAAGAGTCTAGTTATGCAGCTGGGTGCCCAAGAGTGTGAAAGAAAATATTATGGTAAAGAGACCACTGCACATCACCATTGCTCACCTCAAAAAGGGGACAGAATTACCTAATATTGTGCTGTAAATCATATACCATTAGCTGGCAGTAGGGATTTTTCTCTAGCTTGTACAGTAGTTTTATACTCTTAAAGGAAAGGGACCTGCACAAGAGCAAAACAGAAGATGGGATAAAAAGCAAAGAGATAGCTGGCTTTGATAAGATAACTGGCTAGAGCTTGTTTATCACAAGTTCAGAAAATCTTTAGATAAGGTGGCATGAGGTGATTAGTGGAGGAATCATAGGGGTGACTGAGTGGGGGGACAGCAACAGGTGCTGCTGAAAGTCAAAATATTATGCTGGAAGGTACTTTCCTCAGAACTGATCCTCTCTTCATCATTGGTGTTGGAGAAATGATCAGTATGGTCCTGATGAAAGGTCCAAAGCCAAGAGGCATTTTCAGCATAGAGATGTTTCCAGCAGAGAAATGGAATTATTGTGCAATAGTCCAAAATCCCTCCTGAAGCAGCACATACAATTCCAGTCATCACCATCCCAGAGGGATGAGTACAAAGGAAACTGAGCCCAGAAAGGTACTTGAATGACCAGTGATATGGGGAAGATGTTTTGCAGGATAATAAGAAATTTTCTAGTTCAGCCAGGCAAAATGAGGAAAGAGGGGATATGATTTCTATGAGTACATCAAACTGCAAAACCCTCAAGAGAGAGAACAGCTATTTAAGCTTAAGGAAATGTTGGCACAATAAAAAATGGGTATAAACTGGCTGAGAATAAATTAGCCTGGAAATGTAACACAGGTTTCTAGCCATCAAAAAGAGATGTGAGATTCCGTAATAGACTTCTAAGGGAAAAGAAACAGAATAAATTTTAAGATGGAATTTGATCTTCTATGAAATGTCTTCTGTAATGGAAGAGAACAGACTACATGACCAAGGAGTCTCTTCCAATCTGTACTCCCACTCCATTCCCCTTTCCTCACCCTAGACTGTGCCACTTCTCTTCCTTGGTACCTTGAGCTCCACCTGCTCCTGCTCTGAAGGCACCATGGATCCCTTATCAGAATTCTGCACTGCAATAGGTTGTTTTTAATCCTCCCCGTATCTCCCTATTTTTTTTCCTTGCCAAGCTTGCTGGGCTGTAATGTTTCCCTTCGTGTAATCCATCACAGACACAATGTCGCTTGTGCAAATTAAAATGCACCTTGGAATAATAAAAAAGGGTGGGTTTTTTTTCTTCCTTCCCAGCAGCAGTTCCTTAACACAAACCATTTGTCTCTGGAAGGAAATTCAAGAATGTTAACCCTGTGTATGCTCCTGTGGGGTACACAGCACCTCCTATGAGGACAACACTTAAAGGAGATCTTGCAGTAGTGGACCTTGCAGTTGTGGACATTGCAGATAGCTGGAACTGTAACTCACTACTTTTCTGTGAAAATATTGGTGATAGGGTCCAGTGTAAGAAATTAAAAATACCTTATGTCAGGACAAAGAGATACAGTCCAGAAAAACTTCATAGCAAACCTTGTGGTACTCCACAGAACTTAAATTGGACATTGGGACCTTTAGAAGGAACCCCTGAAAATTATTTGAGAGACAGAAGAGTCACCAGGCTATGCCATCCTGATGTACAGCTCTGGAGCCTATAATTGGCTAGTGGATCAGGCACTGGTCACCTGTGATACAGAAATAAACTTACAATGAACCTTTGCTGAATGAACTCCATCTTTGATGAGATGCTGCAGGTAAAAGGTTACATCAAGGACAGGATTTTATATTTCTTCCTTCTTTCATTTTGGGGGAGGGTGTGAATTTCTCCTCAGTGGCATATAAATTCCATTAAGTTAAAGATGCATTTTAAAAATCCATTTTATGTGATAAGAAAGGTCCAGAGTTGGATTGAGAGGTAGGCAGGCACTAGGTGATTTGAGTGCTTGGCCATAGAGGTGGTGTGGCATTGCACAGCCATCTAGGCAGCAGTGACATGGGAATGGTAGTGTGGGCAGTAGACCAAGAAGAACTATTCCCTGCAAAGAGGCACTGGTGCTTTGATAGAAGATGCTTTCACAAGGTCATTATTGAGAGATAGGACGTCTTAATTGTTTGTGGCATAGGCTTTTGGCTTATGGCTTCAGCTTTTGTGCATCCTAGATTTTGCTCAGACAGGGATGATTTTTCTTACTTCCCTCAAAAACTATTTCACCCCAGACTTTGGCTCCCATCACAGATGTTGTTTTGTTTGCTGTCACAGTAAGAGGGCCAGTGGGTCACCTTATATTCCCACAGAGTCAGTATTCTTTACTCTCCAGTTCCTCTCTTTCTTGCTGGTTTCCAGTTCAGGAGCTTACTAAGCTCTTCAGTGTGAGATCTTACTGCGAACATATGTTGATGTTAGTGCGGTAACACTTACATGGTTTCCATGTCAGGCACAGGGCTAGAATCATCCACTTCAACATGGAGAGAAAGCATATCCCCAAAACAGGAGCTGGACTAAGCCATAGAGGATGCAGAAAAGACAGCTGGTGTGGGAGAGAAAAGGCCAAGCTTTGCTGGAAAAAACAACTCAAAGCTTCAGGTCTCCAAGAGAGAGGATAGCTTCATTGTTCTTCATCCTTACTTGGAATAACAAGACCAGTAGTGGTTAGACAAATGGGCGTGTATTCAACAGTTCAAAATGCACAGGCACACTGAACACCACTAGCTAGGCTTCCAGAGGAAGCACTTCTCTCTTTGGAATGGACTGATTTTGCCCTTTTTTTTTTTAATAATGTTTTGTAGAGGCTGGGTAGGTGGCTGGAATTCACTCTGTAGAGTAGCAAATTCTATTTCTATATTGTGTTTTGTCTTAGTAGCAAGGCTGTTCTATTTTTTTTTTTTCTTTAGGGTTCCCAAACAAATTACATAAAATCCTAGGGGATTGTTGCTTTTGAATTTATTTTTTCCCCAGTTCTTCCTACTGTGAGTCTTGCTGTTTCCAAGCTTCATCATAATAACCTGAAAATAATAATTCCAAGTTCAATCTCTTCTCAAAATTTTGTTGCAAAAGAAATAGTGCTGTTTTCTTACAGTGTGATTGTCTTCCTTAAGCTCCCTCTTATAATGCAAATTTCATAATTTAAAGAATCACCAGTTGCCTGGTAAACTTTCTATCTCTAGTGGATACAGAGAAGATTTAAATTCTTAAATTCTTAAATTCTTCTAAAGCCCAATTTCCAAGGGAAACAAGGCTAAAGAGATCACACTGTCTGTCCATGACAGTCTTTATCTGTCTATTTCACTCATTCCTCACAATAAGTTTTGAATTGAACCTCCCACCCACAAATAAGCATACCTGAAAGAGATGTAGGGATCTTAAATGTGCTAGGTCCCATCAATTTCCCTGGACAGACATGACAGTTTTTCAGTATCAGCTGTGAGAGAAAGATTACTAATCTCACCACTTGCTAGGGAGATGAAAAGTCCTGAAAAGGGGATGCATGAGCATCTTAGTTGCAGGGAAAACTCTGACTGGGGTTTACCTGCTTTGATATGCAGCATGGTAAATTCAGCACAAGACACAAATCTCTACAAAGCTGGGATTCATTCATCCCCCTGCTCACAAAGCTACTTGTAATGGGTTCAGTAGGTTCTTTCAGGATTCCCCAGACATGTTCAGTTGAGTTCTACCTGCTATGTGAATTTGTATGTTCCTTTGTATCATTTTCTTCTAGACTGGACTTGCCTTTTCCACTGAATATTCACACTCTTCCCATTTTGCTTTTACTCTTAATCTTAGGGTGTTTTTAGCAGTGCATCCTATTTAAGTGTCTGCGTCCATGGTCACCCTTCACAACAGGAGGACAAGTAGCCAGCAGTCCTCAGACTCAAAAGAAGACAAGTCCAAGCTGATGTGGCAGAGCCTTCCTGCTTGATGGGGCCCTACAGAGGTGTGTGCAGTCAGATGATGGTGTCTGCCTAGTTTGTGGACAGTTAAATATATGGGCTGATATGCCAATTTGGGCTGGAGTAGAGCTAATTCTCTTCACAGTGGCTGGTATGCTGAAAGTTTTCGATCAGCTTGAGAGAGAGCATTTGCTAAAGAAGGAGATTGCAGACAGTATGGAGTGTAGGGAGCTGAGAAAGCCTGTGTATGAATCCTTGCAGTGTTTGGCCTTGGAAGCTCCCTTCCCTTGCAGAGTCTCGGTTTCCCCAGATGCAGGCTAAGAACAGTAACAGCTATCTGTGTCTCTTGCCATTAGTGGAGTAAAATGAGATGTCCTTTCCAGTGGAAGAATTACCAAGTATTGTCCCTGCTCTGTTAAAGAGAACTGGGACTTCAGCAGGATATACTTTCAGTAGTGTTTAGCAGGAATTGCTTTTCCAGTGCCACCTAATATTGAGAGGAATGATCTGTCAGAACAGTAGTGCTTGAAAGTCCTTCCTGGCTCAGGCACACGGGTTCACTGGGTGTCATGTTTCCTGTTTGATTCAGTGTGGGAACAGGGCCAACTTGGGTCATAGAAGGAGACAATAGGGAACTGGTTAAGGCAAAACCAGGCATGATACCCCATCCCATTCTTTATTCTGTGCTGACCAGTAACCTTTCCCTCACTACCAAGCCTTGGACTACAACAAGGGCAGCTGCACTGAGCAGAACACTAATTCATCAAACCTGATCCTCAGGAAGCCTGACAGAGGTGATTCCTTTGGAAGCCTTGCCTTCACTAGTTACTGCCACTGCCCTGGTGACCTCCTCCTGTGAAGACAAGGTAAGCCCCAGGAAGGGATTTTTATGTTCCTCTGCAAGAAGGCAAAGCTTTGTGTGGAGTCTGAATCTGGGGGAGCACTGAATGGTATTGGACATTATGATACCCACCTTCTCTAGTATTTTTTCCAATCTGTCTTACAGCAGTGTCCCATAGTACCCTTCGATAATTACTAGGGCAGTGTGAGAAAGTCCATGATCATCTAGAGCTCTGTGATCCACATCCTCTTCTGCACTGGCACCCAGTGCTGTCCTGACCCTGTCTATTGAATTCAGTGCTCTGTGGAGCAGCTGAAGTTCTTAGCTAACTGAAGAGAAATTATTGCCTCTTTCTCCCCTGCCCTTTTCTGCAGGAACCCAGGGAAGATGAATTGGTCTGTTGATTCAGAGCAGAACTAACTTGATTGTTGTGTGCTTCTCTGGAAAACGACCACACTGCCCTGTGCCCATGTCTTGGTGTTTGCTGGTTTCACTGCTCTGACAGCATGAAAGATGTTTGGTTTTGTTCCTATGATGGTAATCTTTTATCATCCTCTTGTAAAGCCAGAACCTGCTGCTCACCCGTCCTCCCTCTGTGTTAGGTTTTCTGCTCCCCCTCCACTCCTGCCCTGGTAGAGAAACTGCTTGTGTGCCAGAAACAAACTGTCTGTTCACTGGGTACTAGAAAAGACACAGGATCCTTTTTGCTCCCTGAAATCACTGTTGTGATCAATGGTGGTGGTTTGACTGGGTTTCAGCTCCTGGGTTTTGGAGGAGCAGCTCCAATCATGGAGTGGAGAGCTGATGGTAATCTTTTTATATCCCAGATCTCATCTCTACAAATGTGAATCCAGGGCACTCTTACATAGCTGGTGCCTGTGGAAGGACATAATGACTCAAATGCTAGAGATGGTGAAGGGGATGCAGTGTGTAAAATCCCTATCCTTCAACTGAGTATCTCATATAAGTATCAATATAGCTTGGGCTATAGCACGCATGTGTCAGAGCTGTGGAATAGGTGGGGCTAGCACATAACTGAAAGAGCATCCTGCCATCTTCTGTCTTGTATGCAAGTCCCCAAATAACCCATAGGCATTCCTCTAACTGCAGATCAATGGTACATCAATTTCTGTGGATAAGCTGAAATAATTCAGAGGGAAAGAGAAGTGTCTCATAGGACTTGGAGATAACAGGGTGAAGGAAGGAGACTTACCATTCATCCCTTCATTCTCTCTGGCAATGTTTTGAGATAGCAACAGCCTGAGACCTACAAAAATGTAGGGGCTAGAGGTATGCAGCACACTGCTACTGTTTGTGGTGTTAACATGGACTGTGCTGCAGGATTTGTTTCTCCTCCCTTGCCTGTCTCAATCCTGGTTCAGCAGGAATGATAGATCTCATCTCTACAAATGTCGTACTGTGTTTCTAGAAATATTGTGTACACCCTGTATGGGATTCCTCACCCACTTTGAAGAGCCAGGCTGTGATGGTAAGACTGCTTGCAGAAGGACTAGCTCTGTGAGGTTTTTTAATGATGGCAGCTCCTTTTGTGGGAGGATGGAGTCTGGTGTCCTCCTAGTGGTTTAGAGGGGCTTACATTGCAAATCTGCAGCTGGGATGGCACCTTCTCTGATGTCAAGCTGTTCATGGACCAGGCTTTCTATGTTTTCTAGGAAAGCAGAAGTTACTTTTCACTGTCTGGTATCCCTGGAAATTCCTTCTTATGTGAGCTCTTTGTAATTCTGTATTGTTTGGCAGCCAGACGCGCATTTGTGGGAACTGTTACATCAAATTGGCTTCCATACACAGCACGAGCTTTGCTGTTGTTAGACAGAGAAGAATTTTGATAGGTATTGAATCTCATGCAGAAGCCCATTTTGATATAAAATCTTCCCGTAAGTAGAATGATTTCATTCCACGGGCAGGCCATCATCCTTTTCCTATACATCTGCCAGAGTTGCCAGCACTAGACTCTTACTATCCTTATTTATAGAGCAATATAAAGGTTCTGAACATTTTACAGATACATAAAAGAGAAGATTCTCTCTCTTCAAGATGCTGACAGTATCTCATATATATTGGAGAGATGGGACAATAACTCATGTTCTGAGGAGGACCAACATGGTGCAAGAGGAGCTCAGGGCAGAAGTCTGTGACAGGAAGCTGTGAGAAGAGGGAAGATATTGGCAATAATGTGTTGCAGGAAGTAGGTGTGGGTGATGTGGCCAGGATGATGATGAGAAAAGGTGAGAGAAGGTGGCAAGGTGGAAGTCTTAGGACTTGCCTGGTAAGAGAAAAGGAACTAGGGGGCAGTAAAACTGCACTGATAAATGGATTAAAACCAGCCTAGCAAGCACTGCTCCATTCCTTTTCTGCTCTCAGCGCTAAGATTGAGAACTTCTGCACTCCCCACTCTCCTTCTGCTACTCTGGTTGTGGAGAAAGAGAGGGAATTACATTAAAGACTATCATTAGCAGTACTCACAGTTTGTCTGCCAGAATGGGAAAAAAGCTGAAGTTCACTTGTAGTTGGTACAGTGAGAGTTGTGGTGTTTTTTCCCTTGTGACTATTGAGGTCTGTGTACAATGTGTTTTGCTCCTCCTTCCATGACATGCTAAACAAATCCTTCATTGTTTCTGTGCAACTCTAATTTCTCTTGTCAGCTTATGGGTTCCTAGGCTGGATGCAGACCTCTGTTTTAGGTCCATATAAGCTTAATAGCGCTGGAGTTGCATGGTTTTTTACCTCTCCTTTAAGAATTCATGTTCCCCTGTGACTATAAACCACAAGTCAGTAATGTCATCTGTTCAAGTCAGTGCATGTGGTCTGCACAGACCTTCCTCCACAAGTATGATAATGATTGTGGGACAAGGCGGCAAGTTTTGCTTTTTTGTGCATCTGTGGTAATGGGCAGCAGCTGCTAGACTGAAAGACACCTTTGTCATCCCCCCTCACCTCCCTCCTTGACTTCGTGCCCAACTGGGGCTAAGTACTCCTGCTGCCTTTTATTAATCTTCTCCTGGGACAGAACTATCAGTGGCCCATCAGCATTTAACATGCCCTCAGTCTCCAGCAGTAACTCGATTAGGGCAGTGAGGAGTGACTTACAGGGGAAGCTCTTCTCCACAGGCTGTATTTGCATACAGTGATTGATGCTGGTACCTCCTCTAAACACATCCACATTTTGCATTTTAAACAAAGCAATTGCTGTAGAGCTGCTCTCTGTCACTCTGTGGGATTCCCAGTACCGGCATAGGAAGTACCTACCCCTTCTTGAAATGGCCTCTCCTTCTCAGAGGACACTGCAGTGGGATGAGGATGGGGGCATGGACCCCACCTTAAGTTTGAGGGCATGGCACTAAAACCTATTGCGTGTCCTGCCTTATGAAGTGGTTTGTGGAGAGTTCTGGGCTGTGTGGTCAGTGTCACACAGTTGATAGGCTTTCACCAAGAAGGTCAGACTCCTGTGGGGTACATAGCCTGAGCTTCCTTTATTCTTTCCTTGTCAGATTTCAGGCTCAAAGTAGTTTCCCACCATATTCACCACTATCTCTGTCTTGGGAATACATGAGCTGACTGCACTATGGAGCACTGAATAGATGTGTGTATTATCCACAAGCATTTTTAATATTTAATGCACTTATTATATATATATAATATACATGTACACCCCTCCCCCATATATATATGTATATTAAAAAATCCGTCTTGCAAATTGTCCAAAGAGGCAAAAGGTACCATACTTTATTACAGCTTCTAGTGTGGATTCTTCACCAGGGTGCGTCCAAGTTAAATTCTGATTTGGAAGGGGGGTGTCCTAAGCCATGTCTCTGAAGAAGAAGGTGTACAAGGGAGGAAATGGGTATGTTCAACTTCTGTTTGAAGGAAGGACAAAAGGAACAAAAAGAAATCTGTGGTGATACTGCTGGTGTCACAGATTGCTTTGCAAAGTGGCAATTGTTTTATCTTCTCTGTTATATCCTAAGTGTTTTCTTTCTTTCAAAACAAAAGGAAATTTGTCCAGAAAGTAACCCCCTTTGAACAGCAGCAGGGACTTATCTGTAGTTGAGCCTGTGAGTCCCTTGGAGCAGGCACTCTGTCCTCCCCTTTGTCCCTGGGGTGCAGGGATCACTGTGGAGTCTAAATAGACAAATACCACTTATATCCACTGTCTAGTGGTCCCAGCAAGAATGGCTCTAGAGGCTGCCATGCTCTTTGCCTTGCAGATTGCCCGCTGCACTGTGAGAGTTTAACACCTTCAACAAAATTCAGAGGCCTGCTGGCACAGTGTTCCAGCAGGAACAGAATTTTGATGAGGTTCAGTAGGAAATACCTCTTTTCACTCATTCCTGTCATTACTTTCTCATCTTTGTGCTAATCTTGAAGGACTTGCCATGTACTGCTAGTTGCCCATTTCATGTCTGAAAACTTCATGGCTGTGCAAAACCAGGCACTTCACTATTGGGCTCACGCTGTCTGGCTCTGTAGATGTGGGAGCTCCATGGTGAAGGTGGCCCTTTCATCTCCTGCCACACCATATTAATTTTTCAAATGTGACAAGCTCAGCTTTGCAAAAATAACATATTGCCCATGTCTTGTTCTATTTAATATTGTATTCAAATGGTCCAAGTGCTCAGCGACGTGGGCTGGGGGAATGGTTCTGCAGACTTCTTTGTCACTTGAGTGGCAGCTGGCTTCCAGCAGTAATTATAGCTGTTCAGTGCCGTGGTACATCAAACCTCTTGGGGGTTGGTGAGGCATCAGGTGCGTGGTGACTGAGAGGCAAGAACAGAGATGCTCCAGTTCCCAACCCATAAAGGTTGCAATCTTTAGAAATCCTAATATCCACTTAGACTTTGGACTTCAGTGAAAAGGAAGCATTGCAGTGACCTTGCAGAGAGCATTCTAATTTTCCAGAAATCCGAAGAGAGAAATTTAGACCTTAGGAGCTTGAAAGTGAATTGCATTGCCATCATGTGGATGCATGGAAGCTAACGTCTAGTCAGAAAAATTTTGGAACCCTTGTTTATTAGTTAGAAATAAAAACAAAGTCATGATTGTTATGAAAGTTGTTAAGTCAGAATGATTATCAAAATGTGGAATGAAATTATAATAACAATTTCACTACCGTACTGTCCAAGTAAACACTGAAGTTAGTTTGGCCCAAGTAATATGGGTTATTAGTATGAATTAGAGTCTAATATGTTCATTAACATCACTACTTAATGACATTTGAGGCTTACAGAATTAGGTGTTAGAAACATTAAGTAATTAGAAAATGAATATGCAAAATAGCTAAAGTGGTTCAGGATCAACATGATTCTTTCATGTCTTCTTTAGGGTGGTATTTCCAGACACAAAACTGCATGAGGAGGTGTTAGGGAAAATCCTATCTGCTCTGCTTGAACAATTAAAGCTGTTAAAACTGTCAACTCATTTCATTTCTACTTAAGTAACTTATGTAGCAATTGCAGTACCAGAAGCAAACCTGCCAAATTATGAGCATTTATTAGGCTTTATGTAATCTTAAATTAATCTAAGTCAACAATGACTACTCAAGATGGGGTAGGTTTGCAAATACTCATGGTGCAAAGATCTAAACAGAAGACATGAAACTGTAATTGTGCCTGTCTGTGCTCTTTTAGGGCATGTTAGCTGCAGGCTGGGTGCCTGCATGCCTCCAACCTAGGGTTTTGCAGGACAGGTACCTGAGCTCCTGAGTTTTCTGATGCTACTCTGCCTCTAGCCTCTGTTGTTCCCCATGGGTAAGAACCTAGCACATTGCCTGGCTGTCCCAGAAGAAACCCATGCTGGTTTCTGTCTTCTGTTTCAAGCTTCCCTGCTCCCAGTTCCTCGAGTGGAGCATCTCTGTATCTATGACATGCTCTGCTCCTGGCTCATCACCTGCTGGCTCAATAGCCTGGCCATAGCTTGGACAGCATTTTCATAGGCCACTGCTACCTCCTACGACCTGTTCAGAAAAAGGGGTCGTGCTGCAATATAAAAGCAAATCCTGAGTCAGGCACACAACTGAAACACCTGCTGGATCATTCTCTTCAGTGTATCTTACCAAGAAAACTGAGGAGATGATCTGACCTTTTTTTTCATCCTAAGACTCCATCTGGATCAGGAATCATATAAGGGTTTGTGTAGAAAAGTCTTTGTTAAAATGATTTTGCAGGTGGTTGCATGGTCTTAACATGGTAAAGCACAATTTGCAGTGGTTTAAGCAATTGTCCTCTGAGAATATATAATTCTTGTCTGTTAAGTCTGGGAAAAGTGAGAGACTGATGGTGGATCACTGGGACCTCAGGTGGGATTTCTGCCATTGCCACTTTTCTCTGTAGCACCCACAATGGCAATAGAGTTATGACATGAATAAATACAAACATTTCCTTATGCAGTTTTCCCCAGGACAGAATTAGGTGGAAAGAAGGAAGAAAAAAAGCCTTTTTTTCCCTGCAGGACATAGCCAAATGCACAAAAAGTAAAGAGCAATAACCTAAGCCAGAGGCTTCAGAGGAATCAACAGGACTTTAAAAGTAGTAAGAAGCAGTGGAAAGAGGGTAAGGTCACTGGAGCAAAACTAAATTAATTCTTTGTGATAGTCCTTCCTTGTGAATTTAATTTTACTTGATAATTCAACCAATTTACCCAATTCAGAGTAAAGTTCAGTGGTCTGTGACTTTCCAGATCATCCCAAATGCCTTTTTTAGAACAACTTACAGCATTTGCTACCCTTCATTACTCCAGTATAACAGCTGACTTTAATGAGAGAATTCATGTCTTCAGCAGCTCAGCCACTTCCATTCAAAACTCCTACAGATCTCTTGGATGTACATGATTCACTGTGTTGGTGAGTTATCTGTTATTTAGCAGCTTGTTCCAACATCTTCTCTCCTGACACTTTGGACTCAGAAGGTGTCTCGTCTTCATTACCTGGGAAGGGTAATTCTAGGAGAGTTGTCTCTCCAGTGGGTCTCTCTCTGGTGCAGTCTGGCACAGAGAAGCACCATCTTTTGAGGTCTGGGCAAGTACTTTAAGGCCTGCTTTTCTTTCTTGTGTGCTGCAGAGACACAGCCCTCTCTTCTCCACAAAGAAGAGCACTAGGAACCACACGATTGTGGGAGCAGGAGACACCCTGTATCTCACAGAAATGTATGTGGGCTGAGCTGCACTTCAGCAGCTGCAATTTTTGCTGCTGGGAAGTAGTCCCAGAACTTCTAACACTCCTCACTCCCTCTTTTTTGGTTTCTTTGCTCCTGTCTATCAAAACACAGATTTGAGGTAATAGGTTACATTCTGCTTTTTAGACAAAGAGATGATTAGATATTTGGAAGATTAGATAATAAGAAGGAATTCTTTACTGTGAGGGTGATGAAGCACTGGACCAGGTTGCCCATAGAAGATGTGGCTGCCACATCCCTGGAAGTCTTCATGACCAGGCTACATGGGGCTTTAAGTAACTTGGTCTGGTAGAAGGTGTCCCTGCTCATGGCAGAGGAGTTTGAACTAGATGATCTTCACGGTCCCCTTCCAACTCAAACCATTCTATGATTCTATGATCCAAAAGAAAGTAATATTGTGCCCATGTCTCCCTACTCTCATTAAGAAGTGGAGGTTGAGGACTGTGAAGGAGAGAAGTAACAGAAGAGGGATTATTTATTTATTTAACCTGCTTAGCAGCAGTAGCTGTGAAGCATAAAGCTATCTGCAAAGGGTGATTGATTCCTCAGCAAAGTCTGAAGCACAGAGATGCTGTCGTATGGTACTGCTTAATGTTCCCTTTGTGTTATTATAATATTTTTCCCTTTCCTGTTTGTTTCGGAGGTACTACGTGTTCCTGACTTGCTGGGTAGCTAGTTTCCTGGTGAGTGCTCATGGAAGAGATGATTATTTCATTTCTCTAACATGGCTGGGAGGTGACATGGACACTTTTGTGAAGGACATCTAGCCAGCTCTCCTCACCTTGTGAAGCACTGTCCCAGTTGCTCTCCCTTGGCATCTAACAGGTAAATTGCAACCATTCATAGACATAGCCCAGACATTTTCTGTTGCAGTTTCTGCTCTTTGACTCTTTTGAGACTGCCAGATGAATAATTTGTGCCGTGGGGGGTGCAGAGCCAGATTAAGTGAAAAGGGCATTTGCTGTGATGACCTGGGTGAGAATTAATGTAACCAGCAGAGTATGGGACCTGCTACCAAGGAGTCAACAGCATCAGTGCCTAACATGATGTCACTGACAACTTGGGAGTAAGTTGTATTGGAACATATACACAGTGGGCAGCTGTAGGTAGCCTGCTTCTGGAGATACCTTTGCTTGTGAAAATGTCCAGAGGATTGACAGCAACAGCTCAGCAACACGCTCCAGGACATGCAGCAATCACAAGTTTCAGAATGTGTCATTGATGCATCCTTTTGTGAACGTGTTCCACGTGAAAAGCAATACCCAAAGACAATTGTCAAGTCCCAGTCCAAGCTAATTCAGCTGGCACAGTGATTAGGTGTCCCAGAATGTGAGAGGTCCCAGGCATTTTTTATATTAGGTTTTCAGTCACTTTTTACTTACTTGCAAGCCCCATTCCCTGGGGAAGAAGAGGTGAGCCAGGGGCCTGCTGTGTGTGCAGTGAGCAGCCATGGAATGAAAAGGAGGACCCTGCCCAAAATGCTTGCAAGAGGCAGTGGATGGCAGAAGGAAGTGCTGAACAATAATGGCTCAGTGTGCTGGGCAGAAGTGTTACCCAGCTGCAATCTGTCTGACAGAGTTCAGAATACACTCAGGGTTTATTCCTCTCACAGTTTTACTCTGCTTGCAGCACAGGCTGGTGGGCTCGGAGATCTGCAAAATGGTGTCACATTTGCTTATCTATCAATTAAAATTTTACATGGTATTTTTGTAATTATTATAATAACTTCATTTTGGTAAACTCAAACATTTTATTTGCCTGTCCATGGAGGTTTTTTTTATCCCTTGCTCATTTGCAGATGCCAGTACCCAGTCCTAAGGTAGTCCAGGCATTTTCTTTTTCTTTTGAAAAGGCAGGGTGGTCCCTTTATTCAAGCAAATTGAAAAACAGAGCCTAATGTATGTCCAGGCAGGCTTTGTTCTTTTTTACTGGTTGTTCTTCTCATGTTTACATTTCTGGGCACATTTAGAAGGTGTCTATGATTTATTTACAGAAGGTTTTTATTTTCTGTCATCGTTTATTGTGAATTTCATAGTATTTCTATAATTGCAGTAACTCAGTTTGGATTAACAACTATTTGCAAAGCAAACACAGCATCATGGGAATGCAACTGTTCTAGTCAAAGCACTGGCAGCACCACATGTGGCTGTGTGCTGTCCTGCTGCATGGCCTCACTGGCTTATGCTGGCAGGATTTTGAGGTTCTCTTGAGTTGTGCAGTGGAGCCTGAGGTGAATGTGGTGTTTCTCTGATTTGGCATAGTTTCTCCAATTAACTAGCACTGCTGCAGCAGCTGCTGTGATCAAATCTGGCTGTTTGTTGTGCCTTGACAATAATAGGAAAGAATAACCTGACCTAAAGGACATCAACGGTGTAATTTTGCAAATATCCTCCTGTAGCCCTTCCTTTGGTTTGGAGAATGCAATTTGGGTGAAGCTGTATTTTTTGCAGCACTGGAAAGCCAGGACATCTGAGCAAAGCTGACCAGCAGTGGGGAACAACAAACTTTGTTAGCTGGGGTGACTCTCCTTCCAAGTGGAGGCTGTCCAGAACAGTGAGCTGGCTGCCAGCCACAGGGGCCTTGTTTTTAAGGAAGCTGGAACAGTCGATCCCACCAGAGGCCTGGAGATGTTCAGTGTGATTGGCTGCCACAGGGGATGGGAAATTCACTTGGGGTCTCCTCACCCACATGTTTGCGCCAGAAACAGGACAGGAGGAGGGAGCCAGGAGAAAAGGAAACTGTCTAGTTGTGTAAAAACCAAAAATATATCCAAGCTAGCCAGGGAAACAGGCTGGATCAGAGCAGGAACCTTGTGAGGAGAAATCATAGGGCTGTGATGAACAGAAGAAATGTGCAGAAGGAGTAATTTAGGGTTTTCTGCAGCTAGAGAAAGTGAGTCTGAGCTAGAAGAGCTCAAGAAAGTGGGAGAGCTGGGGATAGCACCCCTAAAAGATGTTGTCTGTGCCAGTGCTGGAAGAATCACTCCCTTAGGACACTGCTGAATTTTTGTGAAGTGATGACAAAACCAACGGGGGACATAAGTGATTACCTGAGTCTTGGTTACAAGGTCTCATTAGATTGAAAAATATCTGATGACACCACACTTCCTAAGACTGACCTAGAGGATAACTGGTTTGTAGTAGCATTAACTACTGACAAAAATATAAACAAGAGTTTGATGTGTTTGAGTTTAATAATGTAAATAGTAGTAGAAAATTATTTGCAGCATTGACTGCTTTCAGTGGAGAAGAATTTGCAATGTAATTATTGAAGGTGATTATAATTTTGGCTTCAGTTAAATAATTTTCATTCCAAGTGTAACACACTCCACTCCATTGAGATTATTTATAACTTATGTATTGCACTTGAATTAATTGGCATATGGTGCAAATTAACTCCTCCCAAAAACATGATTTATGTGCTTTGTTTTAATTGATCTATTATCTATTTTAACCCTGATCTATTAAATGCAGCTTTGTTTCATGTTAATTCTTGCCAATTTAGGCAAAGTGATTTGAGTTTACACTGTCCTGGCTTCTCTTTATCTGATCACTGCCCTGCTTTTTAGAATTTAACAATTGCAGTTATGTCAGGGATATAGGATAAAGCTTATTGAAAATATAATGCCAGTTTCTTAAAATCAGAGAAAAAATGTATAATAATTTCATTCATCAAAATAATGAACTTCTTTCTGAGCCTTTTTATAGAATGGTCACTGTGCTGATTTTAAGTACTTAAAGAAGGGGTTAGTATTTCTGAATTAAGCAAGCTGGGACTTCTAAACAGACATCAACTTCCTACTGTGCAATAGGAAGAAATAAATTAAAAAATTATTTTGTTCAATAATATGTCAAGGAATACCTTAAAATATCCAGGGTTTAAAACATCCATTTGTATTATAATAAAAGGATTATATCAGAAAAGGGGCTCTATTAGTTTCTTCTGTTTTACATGTGGATGAAAAAAAGATTGAGGAAAAGACTATATCCATATAAAGGAGGAAGGATTCCAACCTGTTCTTATAAGGAAAACATTATTTTAATAGGCTAATCTTCTTTCTAAGTTACTTTGAAGGCAGTTGTGATCTCCAGTAGTGCTGTGAATGAAAACACAGCTAAATAATGCAATGGCTGTGTACATTTGTGTGTAGCCAGCTACAGCAAGCTCCATATATCTGTGCATCTCAGAGAGAGATTAGATCTTTGTAGTTGTCTTTAAAGCATTGAGATCAAGTGATGGAAGGCAGCCATTTGCCTTTCTCACTGTCACATTTTCCTAACTTAATTGGTGCTGAGTGTAGCCAGGGAAGGGGTGAGGCTGGCAGCCATTCTTCCTCCCTGAAAAGAAACGAGTGTGGGTGAAATCAAGAGACCTAGAAGACTGTGAATGGTAAAGAAAATTGAGCAGGCTCTTTTAAATTTAAGGACCTTTGATCCTTAAATTGCTGGGAGACTTAATTATACCTCTTTGCCATGTTTTTATGTTCTTCTCTGGTCATCTGCTGCTGGCCATGTTAGCATGGGATGGTGGGCAAATGGGTGTGTGGCCTGAACCAACACAGATGTTTCTGCATGTGCTGTGTGTGCTGCCAAGAGATGGTGGCAGTAGGAATGAGACTCATTATATTTATGAAGGACTCTGTGAAGCACCGAAGTCTTTAGCAAGTCTGTGATATGTCACTGGTAACTGTTTCCTTTCTTCTGTTTTTCTTGCAAAAGATGCTTGGAGCCTTTAGCCAGTTCTGATCTTTCCTGTGACTTCTCTTCTGCTTATTATTATTTGGATGCTGCTGCTCTCAGCACACTATTAGGTTAGTCCTCCTGCTGCCCAGGCACAATTGTTGTGCCATTTCAAAAATGCTGCAATGGGAGAAAATGTCTTTCTAAAGAAAGCCAGGCACACAGTGCAAGCTCTCCAGCTTTCCATTACTGGAAGTTGAACATGAAAGTTTTCCGTACCTCAACCAATGTTTGCTCTGATTTTCTGTGTAATACCTTGGCCTGACGGAGAAAAATCATCATAGAATCATAGAACAGCCTGAGTTGGGACATTTCACTTGCTGGTTTTCCTTTTATTTTGTGTGTAGGTAGCCACAAAAAACTACTTCAGTCATGTTTTAACATTTGAAATTGAAGGACATATCCCAGCAGTTAAGCATGCCCTTAACTTTGGTGAGAGAAATGTGTTCAGAGAGCTCAACATCGATTAGTAAAGAAACCTGTTTCCCTCTCCACCTAACCAGAGAAATTAGAGTATTTTACCAGTAGTTCCTGTGAAACTCATCTGTAAGAGGAAATA
The DNA here is from genome assembly GCA_013397295.1 of Polioptila caerulea. Taxonomy (NCBI): domain Eukaryota; kingdom Metazoa; phylum Chordata; class Aves; order Passeriformes; family Certhiidae; genus Polioptila; species Polioptila caerulea. The sequence goes on from VYXF01012226.1 coordinate 1,137,737, forward strand.
TCAGGGCTGGCCTCAGTTTCTCTCAATGCTTACAAGGAAGACAATCCCCTTCTCTTTTTTTCTTTAATTCCAGTGTGAGTGAACGCTAATAAGCAAATTAAGGAAAGCCTGAAACAAATCTAGACAAAGGATGCCCAGGAAATGCCAGTAAGGCAGACACAACTTTAAACTACGGGACTGAGGAATGCCAACAACCCTTAAAAGGTGAAGATTGGGGCTCAAACTCTCTGTAGTCTGCCAGCTATCCTGGCCAATCTCTTGACACCATCACCGCCAGTGCCACATGAACTTTTCAGAACCCCCAAAGCCACAAACTGACATCCCTTTGCTATATTTAATCTGAAGTAGGGTCCATTTTAAAGTCCTACTGAGGTGTCCAAATCCAAACCTTCTGTGAATGGATACAACATTCTGAGGACATATGCACACAATGTAGGTGGCTGTGAGGTGTGTACATGAACTTGGAAGGGGATTCTGTACATTCCAAGACGGTGTCAACCACAGTCAGGGTGCTGCTGACTGTGGGGCTTGGGATAGCTGTTTCCAGTGTTGAAAAAGCTTGTCACATTTCATGTTTCACTTCAGCTCTGTCCTCATCTTGTTTTTTCATTCAGGCTCATTTTTAGCCCGTGGCCTTTCCCACTGGCCACCACTAATTCAGCCACCACCTCCTTTTCAGAGGGCAGGCTGAGCAGCCTCTTGATTGCCTGGTTTGATGCACAATCCCAGCGAGTGCCACTGCCCAAAAGAAGGGCATTAGCAGTGCTGGCTGAGGAGTGCTGGAGATGGAGGTACTTAAAAGGGTGGGATGGTGTCTTGTACCTCTGACACAATCGGAGGTAGAACAAAAACCTGGAGTGCCTATTTCTCACATCTCTGCCCCAATTAGCAGAGTGCATTTCCCTTTGCTTTCTCAAGCAGCTACGAGCTTTCCCTCTTGCACTGCCTGACCACCAGATAAATGTGAATGCCACAACTTTAGCTCTTGCATCCGCTTCATAAGCACATGGCAGCTGCTGTAATGCTTGCAACACTCATGATGTCACTGCTGGGTTTAAGCCAGTGGTCTATTTTATCATTAGAGGTTTTTTTTCCACTGGAACAATTTCAAGATTTTTTCATGCTAGCTCCTGTTTATTCCTTGCACCACTGAAGTGTAGAACATGGAAAGAAAAGGAGTGAGGGGGAGAAATAGACTGGTCCGTGGCAGACTGGAAACAGTCCCTGTCTTAAAAGTCCTCAGCAAAGCTCATCTCACAAAAACTCAGAAGCTTCCTGAGAATTTTTTTTTTTTTTTTTAACATGGGAAAACATGAAATGAGCATTTCTAAGTGAGAGGGATGGGGTTTCCTGCTCTTCTGCAGCAAATACAGATAGATCATGCCTTCCCCCCACGGACCTTTTCTGTGGAGCCATGTGAATCCCGAGGGACAGAACAGAGCAGCTTCTAAACACAATAAACATTACTCTGTCTGCATAAGTTTTTACATTTCTCTGTTTTATTTCTTGTTTTGTTTGAAATGACCTGTACCACAGGAATACAATTCATTTAACAGGTTGTTATTTTTTTAGGAGCAGATAATAGTTAAGTAGATACTGTTTATTTCACTGACTGTCTATGACTCCCTGCATCATTCTCACAGCCTCTGGCTTCTCCACATAACCTAGCCACAAGAACAACAGAGCAGCCTTTGGCCATACGATTGATTATAGTTTGTGGTTACAAGGTGGAAGCTCTGTTTTCTTAGCTCCAATTGGTAATAAAAGCTCAACATATTACATTCTAGGGTCTTTCTCAATTACTTGCCCCTCTAATAGCTGCTTACATGTTTCTGGTGAAGCATGTTTTATTTTATATATTTATAATAGCTTAAAAAAAAAAGATGACATAGCTTACAAAGAGAAAAATAATGCCCCCTTAGCATGAGCAATACTGCAAGGTTCTGATTGTTGTGGGGACGTTTCTTGTAGCTTCACAGTTTTGCTGCGAGGTGTAATGCCCAAGTTTCCCCAGAAACTTAAATTCAGAGTGGTAATTTACCTTTTAATTGATCCCCATGAAATTTGTTTTGCATTACAGGTCAGACACTGCTGTTGCCAGAGAAGAATGTGCCCAAAACAGAAGAGCTGGTCACTTGGGAAGAACTGCCTTTTGTAGTAGCTGACAGGTACAGGTTTTCTTTTATCCACACATGCAAATCAGGGGCTGGAGCTGCTTTTACTGTAGTTGCTGGTGTGGGTTTATTCACTGTCATTGATACACTTACCTCTTCTGCTTCTCTGTCCCAAGCTCCATCATCTTTTGCCCCATGAAGAAGGACAGCTGTATGACGCTGACTCTGGGAATCCTGTATTACAAATGAGCAGCATAAAGAGCACTGACCTGGAATCCATTTCCTGGTTCATGTCTCAACTTTCACATCCCCAGACCTTTTTTGTAAGAGACTGTGAGCATTCAAAGACCTAAGCAGTTGCTGAAGCTTCATTTCCTACTTCAGAGTGCATTGAGGGGACTACACTATGTTATACTCCACTGCAATCCCAGCTCATTGTGTAGCTGGAAATGTTCCTTAGCTGTGTCAGTGTGATAGTACCAGTGATGCACAGCAGATCAGAGTAACTGGGAAGAGATGATTGTGACTCCTGCACTTGTTTGAAGGGCTCAAGAGACCTAACCTGCTTCCCAATTTAGGATGGTACGAGACTTTTAAGGGTTAAATCTAGACAGGTATTTGTGTCCCAGTTCCCAGGTAAGAGTTTGCATTCCTTGGTTAGAGAATTTAATATATCCTAAATACTGTCTGGTTCACTTCCCATCCTATTTCAGAAGAAATGCAAACATTTCCCTGCATATTATCTTCAAACAATGGAGAATATTCAGATGGGCTCCAACGTTATGCAGCTTTAATGGAGAAAGTTGTTCCTGGAAAAAAATGTATTTGGTATCTTCATATTGCTGTGCCAAGGCAGGAGTTGCCTCCATCCCACAGCCCTAATCTAAATAGCCAGCAGTCTCGGTGAGCTAGAAGCTAATTCTGCAGCTCTCCATAATCATGTTTTTTAGATAGTTTCCTGATATGGAGAGCAGGCCTGAGTTCAAATACAACAAAGCTAGAAGAACCTTTGGGGTTGTTTTTGGGTAGTTTTGGGGTTTTTCTGTGGGGAGGGATTGGGCAAGTGTGTCGCTGTGTGATTAATTGACCTTTCTGGCAGGGCCCAACAGAGTAAGAATTGCTTCTTAGGATCTTTTCAACCCATTTTGGGACAGATACTTTGCACAGCAGGCTGGGACACAATGTGCTGCAGCTCAGCTGGGTGGGACTTGGCAGCATTGCAGCAGTGGTCAAGTGAGTCAAACTTACAGGTGATAATGCAACCCAGCACATCTGTGAAAGTAATTATACCATAGACAGAAAGAGTTGCCAGAGTGCAGCACAAGGCAAGCTGGCTCTGTAATGGTAGCATGCTTTTCACTTTGGTCCCTCAGTCACTGATGGGTACAGGGATCATGAGTGCAACCAAAAGCCTCTCATTTTCTCCCCAGCTGCCTCTGGGAGGGAGTGGGAGAGAGAAGCACAAGTAACCGCTCAAAGCACAAAGCCACTGTGTAATTGCTGCTGCTGTGGGCACAGAAGGAATCCCAGTTCCCATGTGCCTTCTGCCCCTTAGGTCTCTGGAGGTTTACTAATATGCCTGAAGCAAGACAATTCCTTTGTCAAGAGCACAAAATGGGTGACTGTGTAGCATAGGAAGAACTCAAAGGAGATGGACTGGAACTTAAGTACAAGGTGTGAGGGCTGAGAGGTCGCCATGCCAGCACCCCTGTGTCTGAGCCTGCCAGGGCAGGGCTCTGCAGTACTGACAGCCCTGCTGGGACACATTCTGCTCCAGCAGAAAACAAGCACCCAGTGTTTCTGCTGACACACCTCAACCCTGGTTTGGAAGACTTCCTCCAGGGGGCAAGTTACTCCTCTGACACACCACGTTTCTCCTGGGGAAGCCAGGAAGGGGTGGAAGCTTGAGGAGAACAGAAGCAATAGAGTTGGTGACGTCTCAAATGTAGATTGCAGGTTTTTTCTCATTTCTAGTGCCATGCTGCTGATCACAAAAAAAGACAATTCACTCAAATTTCATCAGCTCAGGATGGCTTAAAACTAAGTGACCTAGAAAATAAAATTTCAGAGAACACCAACAGTCCGTTTTGTCAGACACATACATTCCCCTCTGGCTACTGGGAATGCAGCAGTTATGGCTTAGGCAGCAGATCTAAACCAGGTCTTGGAGACAGCAGGAACCTAGTTACATAAGAGGAGTAAATAATCATTCCCCCTGTTCTTCTCCCACCACCTCAAGGTCAGGTATTTGCTTTCTGATCAGCAAGAGAACCTCTTACCAGCCCCAGGTATAATCTATGCTAGCACTTTTTCTGCTGTTGAGGATAATGGGATGAGGCAGGGGAAGACAGTAGTTGGAGTATCAGGGGTTTCATGCCATCCTCTAATTTATTTCCCTAGGCTGCCACAAGAAAGCAATCTCTCAGGCTCTAGAGCTGCCTCCTCTGAAAAGCAGTGCCCTTGATTCCTAACTAGAATTTGGCAATAAGCCTAAAGTCTCGGTGGAGCCAAAGAGCTCTAATGAAGTCTAGGAAAGATCTGGTTTGGGGTGTATTTATACTTGGGCAGTAACCATGCAGACAAAGCCTTGTGTTCTCTGCCACAAGGAACAGGTGGGGAATGGCACTCAGCTGAGCTGAAGAGGCAGGTGTGATACACTATGGGGTGAAAAGTGTGGAAGAATTGTAGTTAGCACCACATAGGAGAGGATGCAGAGATTATCAAGTCAACCCAGCACTGAAGCATAACATCAGGCTCTTTTCTCTTGCCATTTGGGAAAGACTTGCATTTTCTCAGGGACATACATCCTACCTCTTCAGGGGCCTGTGGGATTGTACATGGGAGGGACTAGCCAGGCGTTATGACACACTGTACAAGGTCGCAGAATATCTTACACAGTTAGGAGCATCTTTCCCAGTAAGAAGTGGGGCCTGTATGTATGTACAAGTGTTAGAGGAGTCTGGGAGGCAGCCTTTTTGTTCAGGAGAGGTCCAGCAGCATTATTCTCCAATGAGCATCTACTCTATGGTAAGAGGCAGAAAGGTGACAAAAAGAAGGACCATGGCTGCTTCCCTTTCTAACTGACCCCTCATAACACCAGCAGATAAAGTTTATATTGACTCTATTCTTCCTCTTTTCCTGCTTCTGTCCCCACTCCCCCTCCGGAAGTGGCAGAGGGAGCTGGGGAGCAGGCAGCCTGGACAGCGCCGAGAGCATCACTGATCAGAGGGGCTGAGCCTCGATGATGCCTCAACAAGTGCAAGAGCATAATCTGGTATTTCCCACAGAGAAAACAATGAAAAAAAGAGAAACAGGTGACTGATTAAAAGTTTCCCCCCTCCTGTACACAAGATTCTGCAGTCACGCCGACAGACAGACATTAAATAATTCTTCCATAATAAATGATTGGAGATAAAAGCCGGCGGTGGCTGCTGCTGCTGCTGTTTGGATTGCTCCGTTGTCTGCATCTTTGTTTCTAGTTTGTTCCCCGGCCACTGTCGCCTGGTGCTGGGGCTGTCAGACCTTTGCCTCTAGCATTTCTAGGAAGAGTTTATGCATGGGAACCTTGCCCTGCAGTTTGATGCTGTAGAAGTGCTGCACAGCTTTAGCAGCCGTCTGCCGCAGGAGGGGCAAGGTCAGGAGCAGCTTGCCTGCTCGCCGGGGCTCCTCATTGCGCTGACTCAGCTCGTAGTCCTGCAGGGCTTCGTGGAGAAGGTCCTGGAGTTTTTGCACTGCATCCATGTCCTCTATGTGCATGGAGTCTAGGGTGAGGGAGAAAAGACAGCAAACACACAAGTCAGACATGAGAAAGGAAATAATTTATGGTTCTGAAGCTAATGATGTTTTCTTTCCTTCTTATCTGTTCTTATGGTTTTTATGGGTTGTTTTTGTTCCTCCCCCCCCGCCCCCTCCCCGGGCAGGGGGTGAGGGGTGTTGTTTGGTTTGTTTTTTAAGCAGATAAAAACAGCTTGCTGGCAGTGTGGTGCTGCTGCAGGAAGTTTGGCAGCAGCAGTGCAGGGACAGAAAGGTTGCCAGGGGTAGGTGGGTGACACATGTGCCCTGTGTGCCACCCCAATGCAATGCAGAGGTCAGGCAGGAGCCTTTGTGATTTGCACTTTCACTTGCCCTCCATGCTCCTTATGGGGAGAGTCACCCTGCAAGGGGCAGCAGCTGCTGTGCTGCCGCTTGGGAGCAATCTCATTAAGAATAATTAACGCTGCTATAGCGCTTCATCTGTCTAAACTGCCTAATTGCTGTGCAGCTGCTAAGGGTGTCAGCAAGACAGAAAAGCCCCAGTAGGTCACAACCAGTGTGCCCAGGGGTGTTGCCAGACCCACCTTTGTACATATGCCCCTGTTTTCAGAGACTGCCAGCAGCTGCTCAAGGAGCTTCCTGCAGAAATAAAGGAAACCCACACCTCCTGCAAGGCCTCTTCCCTTAGGCTGGCAGTTGGATTTCTATGAGCTGTTGGAGGGGCTACCAGGTTTGCAAGGCTCCTTGGTGTGAAGTGAAGGTAGCTAGCTGGTAAGGACTCAGTCCAGGGTTGAGCTAGGCAACCGTGTAGAACACAGACTGCTAAACTTAGGGTAAGCCATGGTGTCAGAGGGCGGTATCAAAGAGCAGAGAGGCACAGCATCACTGAAGGTTTTCTCCTTTTTCTTGCTGATTCGTGCTTCTTTCTTACAACCATGACAGAGCTGAAGACACCGATGCCTTGTCTTCATTATTCAGAGACTTTTGATCAATACTGAACCTATTGATAAAGATTCCTGCCACAAGGCAGCACATCAGAAGCAATGGCAAAGAGCGGTACGGCAAGCACACGTGCACACGTGCAGCTGCACTGCCTGCCATCACAGCCTGGGCTCTGCAGCGTGGCAGTGCTCTGGCTCAGCCTACACACAAACAAATGTGAGGACATGGGTTCCCTAGAGTGACAGCAGTGAAGGGGAGGAAAGCTGACTGGAGTGCCAAAATCTCTCTAGAAACATGTGTCATCTTTATGGAGAGCACAACACAAATTAGAGACTGTGAATTTTGTAAGATACATTTATGGTAAAAATGCTATTTATGATGCATGATTTATAAAGTATTACAACAGTTGGGAAAATATTATGTCTAGCAAGAAAGCTGTTTAAGAAGCTGTTTAGAAGGAATGCACTAATTAGGAAGGTATTAAAGGGAAGTATTCCCAAGAAGCCTACTGAAGGATGATTCTTGATACATTTACACTTTTTACCCAAGAGACCAGGCAAAGAAGCTCAGAGAGGGCTGCTAGGTCATCACAGTGACCTGAGCTAGACATAGAGGTTGATTCTGAAAAGTAGGAAGAAGCGTGTTGCCAAGTCAGTCTGGCAACTTCTCCCAGCCAGGTAGCACCTCTGAAAAATTTCCATACACAATCCAAGAGAAGTGAGTGGGATCTGTTTCCTGCCAAGTCGCAGAGGTCATTCTGAAGACTGGGAGTATCAAAAGCTGGAATGTCCTCTATCCTTTCTGTTTAATGTCCTTCTGGCTAGGGGCACAAGGAGGGGAGAAGTAATCACAGCCTGTCAGAGTTTGCAGATCCCAGCGGGTGCTAGAATTACCATGCAATGAGCCATGCTTCTGGGTAAAGTGGGTGCTCTGCTTTTGGGTACTGATGCTGCTGTACACTAGACAGAATCCCAAAACTGCCTCTACCACCTGGCCTCTGTTAAGGTGACAAGACTTAACAGCACTAAAAAACTAAGTGTATACACTGAGAGTAACTGGGGAAATAAAGATCAAACCTGCCCCACCCCCACCCCACTCTGCTGAGTTTAGCTCAAAATTGGCAGCTGACTGCAAAAAATAAAACAACATTGCAGGATTAATTTCCTTACAATCCATCAGTGAACTGGTGTCAATGGCATTGATAAACTGTTAATTACGAAATCAATAGCTATGAATTTTTACAGCTATCAGAGCACTGAGGTGGGGGCAGGCTGCCTGACCATGTCCCTGAGGGTCAGCTGGCCTAGAAGCTGGGCTTCACACCAGGAGCCCTTCTCCAGCACTGCTGGCATGGGGTACAGGGCAGGTGTGAGAATGGACGAGGCCCACTGCTTCCCATAACTCTGTTCCTGTGGTTTCTGACCACAACGGGAAACTCACAGGACCCATTAGTGCAGAATTTGCCATGCATCCCTTTGCCAGATCCAGACATTGTTCACTCCATCTTGGCATGAAAATGCAATGCAGAAAAAAAAGGGGAAATAAATTTCGTCCACTCTGGGATGTCCTAAAATGAATGTGTACTGTATTCTAACCTAGAGGGCTCCTCAGTACATAGGCTGATCAATTTTTATTCCTAAAGAAAAGGGACCTAGGAATGCTTAAAAGTGGACTGCTGACTCTGAAGGGTAACAACTTAGGCCTCCGTCACCTCTACTCTGTCAAAAAATGGTTGATTATACTGTCTGGAACTTGCCTGCTGCTCTGGGAATTAAGAATTCATCCCTCAGCTCTCTAAAATGCACTTACTAAAGACAGAGAACCCTTGAATTATCTTTGCTGATCCCAGCAGGTGTGTTGTTGGTGCGTCACACCAAGGACTCAGAGATCAGCCTGCTGTCAGCTTCTTTAGCAAAGAGTGAGTGAGCTCCCACTTCTACTTTAATTTGTCTGAATTCCTAGAACCAAAGGGTCAGTATACACAGGGCTGCATAAGTCCCTAGAACTTGGGTTGCATGAGCAATTACATCCAGAATTTATCTATATTGGAGGGAAGGCAGAAAGCAGTTTTAGGCAGCACGGGTGCTAATCTAGGTGTTCATCTTTAAGCCCTATCTCTGACCCAAGGAAGCTGAAGCCTGGCCCAGACTGCTTTCCTCCCATTTTAGGAATTGGCTCTTTGCATGCAAGCACACCCTTGCAGGCTATATAAGTTTATCCCTGTCAAAAATAAGAAAAATAATTGGCATTAAAAGAATGTGAAGGTTCAATGTTAAGTTACAACAGAAAAATGCACCTGCCCTAATCCAGCTTCCCTACCTGTGTGTCGTGAGAAGCTTTAATTACATGAAAAACAAAATCCCATGCTTTGCTTTTGTGTGTTTCAGTACAAATAATGAAGCAGGTCTTTTGCGGATTATGCTCCTACATAGCTACACTTCTAGCTGCACTAGGAGAAACCAGTGAAGTCAGAGTGATTTTTTCCACCCAGCTGAGAACATGCTTTGGCCTGTGCCTCCCACCCCTCACCTTGGTATCTTTGCTCCACAGCACTGGAGACAGAGCCCCAAAGCATCTGATGAGTGTTGGTTGTTCTGGTCTTTGTTCAGTGATACTCCACTGCTGTGGAGACTGTCTCATAAAGTTTACTCTGGGCTTAGTCCCGAAAGCACAGTGAGCAACAACAGCAGAGAGAGCTTCTGCTGCACTGAGAAGAACCTGACAGCAGTGTCCACAGCATGGACCAGGCACATGTCCCAGTGTGGCACTTCCCCTGTCACAACTGCTACCCTAGCACTTCAGCCTCTCCGAGGAGCCCTTCTCTCTGTTTAATCCTGTGACCCTCCTGGAAGACAGGTTCTTTCACGAGATGATTACATCACCCCTAGCCACCATTGCACAGATGAGAGAGGCTAGCCTTGGCCACCTGCCCATCCTGGTTCACTGGCAAAGTGAAGGCAGCGATTAAAACTAAAAATGCAATATATGAGAAATTGAAAAAGGGAACAAAGTTATGAAGTGCAGAAAAACGATAAGGGAAATCAAGGACATAGCAGGAAAAGCCATGGCTAGAAGGGATAAGGACAGTAAAGAAATTTTATAAATATTTAAGGAATAGAAAAAAAAGATCATTTGTAGGGGGGCTCTTTTCAGCTGGAGATGATTACCCTATTAATAGCATAGTAGAGTAGACAGAAGTCCTCTGTGAATATTTCTGTCTTATTTGGAAAAGAGAAGCTTTACATACCTGTGTTATATGAAGATGATGAAGACTTCATTGTCTGTTGTTTATGCAAGAAGATATTAGAACTATTAGGACAAACTTCACAGAAATCAGCAGAGCTGGATAACTTGGCTTTAAGAGTTCTAAAATTGCTGGCTGAGGGTCATCCAGGGCAGATTAATGATTAGCAACTCTTGATATTTTTAAGAAATGAAATGACTGGAAATGCTCTAATGATGCTCATATTTTCCTAGGTTTTAGCTGATAATTTCTATGCTAGCCTGATGTGAACTAGGGCAAAAAAAAAAGGAAAAAAATAAAGGTGACATTCAATTAAGACTAATAAGATGGCATTTATAAGACATGTAAATGTGGCACTTAGGGACATGGTTTTGTGTTGGACTTGGCAGTTCTGTGTTAATGGTTGGAAGTGATGATCTTTAAGGTTTTTTCCCTCATAGATGATTCTGTGATTTTACTGCTAGTCAACATGATACTTGGGAACAGAGGTCTTGTCAAACAAAGTTGATTTCATTCTCTGATGAGATTACAAGTTTGGTTGATACAGTTAACTGCACAGATGTAATAGACTTAGGTTTTTATAAAGCACTTGGCTTAGGACCACAGGACATTCTCATTAAAAAATTAGCACTATGCAATATCAATAAAGAACACTTTCAATTGATTAGTAACTGGCTAGATGACAGATCTCACAGTAGCTATCAGTGGTGAATCATCCCCAAAGAAGGAGTTTTCTCATGGAAATCCACAGGGATCAGTAAAAAAACCAGCTGCTACTCAACATTTTTATCAATGAGCTGTAAGGAAATTTTTTTTTCTTTTAAATTGCTGCTGCTAAGGAGTGGATGGATGGCACACAGGGACAGAATGGTGTAAAATGGTGATGTAGCCTCACAGAATCCTGGACCACGTCCTTGCACTCGAAGTAATATATCCATAGCCAAGGAACACAACTATGGAACAGGAAGTTTATCATGTCAAGCTGTCAGACCTGGAGTCATAGGACCCAGCTCAACAAAGATCATTCTTTCGAGGCTGAATTCAGGCAAACAGACATTAAGATATGGTGCTTTTTTCCTTTTTTTTTTTTTTTTTTAACTGAGAGAATGATTAATTATTAGAGTCAGCTGCCAAGCAAGATGAAGATTCCCCCTCTTTTAATTCTTCCAGCTTCACACTGGGTGTTTTTCTGTAAAGTGGCTTTAGTCAAACACAGATACTAGTTTCAGGGGTGGGCTGCAAGGGTAAATTCTGTGACCTGCATGATGCAAATTTGGCAAAGAGATCTGATGTGAGACAATGAGACTCAGGGGATGTAGAGGGAGCCCTTGTCACACAGGAGCTTCAGCAGTTTCCCTTTCATATGGGACTCCTGAGTGAATCTGTGTCTAGCTGGCTTTGATACAATGCAGCTTGCTGGATTGAGGGCTGCAATGTACAGCCACACTGATTCCCAGTTAAAGGGAGATATAGTGTCTCTGGTACCTCAGCATCTCCAGGACAGGGTCAGGCAGCCCCAGTCCCACAGTTTTTTGAAACTGGGACAAGAGTTTCCCTGTTTGCTGTATCTGATGAATGCTACTGAGGTGGATGCAAGTGTGGATCACATCCCTTTTCTGAGCTCATGTTACTGAAGTTAGCTTCCTAGTGGAAAAGGCTTCCACAGACCCTTGTACTGCCTGAAACCAGCAACCAGTCCATCCCTGTCTGTTCCACTCCCTACTACAGGGTCAGAGCACATCTGGTGCTCTAGCAGCAGTAAGCCTCATTTCTCCCTGCTTTCCAGCTTAGTGTGGAGCTTTGAGAATGTTGTATGCCACAGGCAGAGGTTCTTGGGCAGTAGGCTCTGGTCTCCTCCCAGGTCAAAGAACAGCATGAGCCTTGGCTGCCTGGTTGCAAGGCTGGCTGGGCCAGGGCTGTACCTGAGTTGGCGAGGGCCAGAGCTTTGAGCGTGACAAACTCCTCCTTTTCCACCTTGAGCTTCTTATAGCGCCGCACCAGCTGTAGGATGGCCAGGTAGAGCTCCAGCAGCCCTGTCAGACGGGAGTGCTCTTCATCCATTATGTAGTCCTCAGCATAGACCAGCTTGTCCTCATATGGCAGGGAGCGGTACACAATGCCCAGGATGAGAATTTCCATCCAGGCACTCTGCAGAAGGCTCATCTGGTCTCCAAGGGAGAGGTTGGAGAACCCTAACAGGGTAAAAGACAAGCAGGGTCAAATGGGTGTCCAGCAAAGCCTCTAGGAGACTAAAGTCCTTAGTTTCCCTGAGATGCAAACCAAGCACTCTTCCCTACTGACCTGCTTCTTTAAAAAAACCCCAAACAACTCACTAAAGTGTCTTGGTAGCAATCAGCATGCATGGACCTTACCCTTCTCTTTGCTCCTAAGCCCACCCACAGCCTCAAACAGGAGTTCTGAGGCTCTAATTGCATTTATGGGAGCCCAAGGTTGGTGACAAGCTCTTTTCAATGACCACTGCTTCTTTCCTACCAGACACTCTTTTGTAGCATATTGCCTTCCCTCTCTTCTTCTGTAGGTCTGCATTGCAGCCCATTTAGTCTGTCCCAGCTGAAAAAGAGCAGGGAAGAGCTCCAGATATCAGAAAAGGGGGCTCCTGATGGGATAGGAGGGAACGACACAGGCCTGAATTACAAGTATACTAGAATCTCACATTTTGGCAAAGATGAGAAAATGTCCTGACACAACAAAGCACCAAAATGTGTTCCAAAATGAATACATTGTGAACAGATTCCTCTTCTATTCCCCATGACACTCTGATCTCCATACCAGTAGCTCTGCCTACAACCCTACTCAGAAATAAAAATACCTTTGTGGTGCCATACAAGTACCTAAGTCGTAGCCAAACCTCTTAGCAATGGAACCAGCCCCCACAGTGAGCCAAATATTCTCACCAAATACAGAAAGAGCAAAGATAGACCCTGACAGCCTCAGAGTCCGCTTGAGAAAGTGGAGAGGACAAGAAACAGTGACCATGTCCACCTCAAGGTGGGGAAAAAAGTGCATGGGAAGGAAAACTGTCTGTTATACCCTCCATACCTGGTACCTTGAAGGCCAGACCATGAAAGATCTGGGGAGATGGGGACAGGCAGAAATTGTACTTTTTTAGCAGTCCCTTGCTTCTAAAGGTTCCTAGGGCTGTGAAAGAATAGGACACCCAGGCATGCCTCAGCTGGGAGGGTGATGCTCCACCAGCCTCTCCAGGCAATTTTCTCCCCAGATGCATATGAAGCCTTGATGGCCACCAAGAGACCTGTGAACTCATGAGCAGAAGCCTCCCAGCTCTGCTGGCTGCATGCAAGGCTCAGCTGGACTTCTTTATCCCACACCTCACCCTGCTTACAGCTCTTGGCCCCACATCGGGGCTTATGTAGACAGCCACCATGATGACCATTTGATTTCTCTTGTTATCAAGTTGGCAATTAACAAAAGAGCTGATGATTGCTATATTGACTGACTGTGGGATCTCTTTTTCTATCTGCACTATCTCAGCTGGGGAGGGGAAGGCAGAAGGGTGGTTAGTGGTATTTATTTATCTCTACGCCATGTTTTGTGTTTGTGTTGCCAGGGGAAGCAAAGGGTGATAATGGCCTGGCAGCCCTTGGACATCCAATTTCCCTTATCAGGCCACTGAATAGAAAAGAGGCCCCAGGCCACATTAATTAACAGATACCAATCAGCTGTCACGTGCTGTGTGTGCAAGGTCTGAGGGGAGCTGTGGGTGGGAGGGAAGAATCAATAAACCATTGGGGAGGAGTGCCAGAGGGAACAGCTAGAGGAGTCCAGGCTACTGGGGAGAAGAGCTGCAAATCCAGCTCCATGACTGTGAGACTGATTCCTGTACAGCACAGCCTATGCTCCACATAGCCCTGAGGAATCTCACCTCTTGCTCAGGCTGGGAGGTGGGTGCCTTGTCCTTTACCTCACCCTCATGCCCTGCACTCAGAACTGTGCTGCTCTGGAATGCAGCCCTCCTGACTCAGTCCAAGTGCAGGCTGCTGCAGCTCCAATGCTTGGGATCCTGTCTCCACAGCTCTGCCTGCTGCACAGGGAACTGATGAGATTAGCCTTGAGATCAGAGTAAAGGTGCACAGCCACCTTTCCACTTGTTAGAACCTGAGATCTCTCTTTTGGTCATTCCTCTCCTAGCTCTGACCACGGAGACAAGTCCAGCGTTTAGGAGGCATTTAGAAATGCCTTAAGTGCATTTTCTGGATCAGTCACATGGCCTTTCTGCATCTTCATTCCCCATCTGGATTACAAAAGATGTTAGGCTCACTGCAGTCTGTGAACAACATTTCTTAAAGACTGAGAAACACCCAGAAGCAGTAGTAGAGTGAGAGGATCCAGGACAGGCATGGCTCGTACTTTTCTGCTACAGAATCAAGTAGAAAAATTGATTTAACTCCAGCAGTAGCCTGTACACTCTATTAATTGCCCTTTCCCAGAGGCTGTTGTGGCAGGTGAGAACAGGAGATACCATATTTTACCCTTTGCCAAGAACAGAAAAGCCAGCTGCAATTGCCCCACCCACCTGGGAAAGCCCCTGGCCAGAAGCACTCCCAGGTAGCCAATAACTCCAGCTCCAGCAGGTGAGTGGGAAGAGGGAGCACTACGGTGTCAAGCCTGGACTTGAAATGTCTGACAAAATTGGGACCCTTTTCCTCCAGTGTTCACACATGTGGAGAGCAAGGGCTAAAGAACTGTCCCTGAATCACTGCAGTAAAGGGGAAATCATATAACTCTCATGCCGTAAGAGTTGAGATCAGGGAAAGTAAACATTAATTTCACCTGGCCAAAAGCACAGGTTTGCTATTTATTATAGGATTGTAACACTGGGGAACCTCTAGTTGTGAAATTTTCTGTCATCTTACAGCTCCCAGGAATTGCTAGAATACAACTGTTTTGCATTCTTGAGCTGTTGATGGCCCAGCATCCAGAAAATGCCCTTAGTGATCTGTTTCTTGCTGCTTTTCTCAAGTCTGTCCCTGAAAGGTGCCTAATCCTTCACTCCCCAAAAAGAGAAGCCCCTGGCTCTAGCACAGAGCTGTATGCATGTTTCCCTCCTTCCCAGGTGCACCTTGAGAAAAGCTGCTTTATTTGCAATAGCTGATTTGACATTCAGGTTGGGGGTTTGACTTTTTTTTTTTTTTTACTATTATTATTTCAGTGGTTTGGCAGTGGGAGCTCCCAGAATTTAAAAAAAAAAAAAAAATCACATAATTTGTGGCAAGTGGAGTTCATAATCTGTTAATTTATTATCATTTCTGTCATCCTGGAGGGCCATTAGCAGAGGTAATAAAAGGAGATGTAATTATAGGATCTGAGGCCACTCCAGACACAGCTGCTGTCACTCCACTTGCCATATTTCATTCTGTGCTAGTACTAATGTCTTCCTGGTGAGAAGAGCACAACAGCTACCCTGGGAGAGCCTTCATTGTCACCCCTCAAGAGAAGTCTTGTCACCCTGCGTCAAAGCAAGAAGAAAAGGTGGATGTTGTTCCAAGACAATTTCCTTGGGGGAGAGTGAGTAGTGGGGAGGGTGCCTCACACAGAAGGGAACAACCCCACCTTGGCTAAGCATGGCTTTTGAGCTCATGGCTAATAAGGCTATTGAGCTAATAACATTTGCTAAACACAATTAAATCATGTTTTATTGTTATCATAGGAAAGTGTGTTTAAGTTTTACTGGTTTTATTGGCTAATACTGTGGGGTAGAAGTTTCTGTTGACACCTGGGATCCTTCAGGGTTGGTAGGACTTTAATGTCACATCTTTCTTTACTAATTCCAGCGTGAATACAAGGCAGGGATATGTGACTTATTCTCCTTTCTCCATCCTTCTCTGACCAAGAGTTTATGCACACAGGAAGCAATGTCATGTTTTGCTCAAAATTCTTGAAAGGCAGAAATACAGGGCACAGATAATTTAGACACCTGTCAGGCTCCTGGCCCTGCCCTGCTCTGCCCCCTTGCTGCATAACTCAGTATGTTTCATATTTGTGGCAGAACTACAGAGTTTTTGTTCCATTATTATGAGCTATCATTTATTATCTTTTTTTTCTCAGTACTGTTCTCTTATGTAACAATTTTTGAGCTCTTGCCTGTGCATAGTCCCATTATAAAATAATGCTGCTGGTCTGAACTGTGCCAGGCTGGTTACTGTGGCTGTTATTGTGTTGTAGGGCCTTTGACAAGAGAGGAAAATACACAGAGAAATTTGAGATAATGGTAGGTATGTCATGATTTCAGAAAGGAGAGGAAGAGCCCCTTTCACAGTGCAGGAGCAAGCTCTACTATACTCCTGTTCTGGGATGGTATTGCCAGGATGGAAAACTCTGTAAGAACTTGGCTCATCCCACAGCCACAAGGTAGGGAACTACAGCAGGGCCCTCTGTGTGAACAGAAATAGCCAAGGTCAGAGGGAGGTACAACAGCACCTCACTGGACAGCCATAGCAGCTAATTGCATTGCATTAAAACCATTCCTGTTAACACACCAAGTATTGGGTTAGTAGAGCAATCCAGGCTGAGTTCTCTAATCACCACTGTAACCCCACTTGTGATGAATCAGCCCCAGATGGATTCCAGCACTAGTGATGGGTATAATCCCTGCAGATATGGCAGATCTCATGTAAGAAGGGCACCATCAAGATTAACTTCTCAGAAATACTGTCCTGAAAAAGTTTCTTAAGCCTTCATAGTCCCATCTCATAACAATCCATATTCCATATAGCCCAGAAAACCATTAACTCTTGGGTCCCAGGGGAAACACGCTACAGAAAAAGAGAAGCAGCTACCAAAAAGCCAAAAGAGGAGCAACAGAAGGAAACAAAATACATGGGAAAACTAAACTGTCTCATCACTCATGTTAAGATGCTTCATCAAAAAAATTAAGAACTTAAAGCCAAGAGGCAAAGCAAAACAACACAGACCCGTGCAATGGAAGACATAGCATGCAGTAAATCATGTGATCCTGTATCAGAGCCTCATATATTCTCCCGAAAAAAGGAAGGGGGACAGAAGATAGGAGATAGCTGAAGTGAGCTGTTTATAGCTTTAGTGACAACACTGAGTGTGGCAGCTGAAACAATCTTTGGAAAGTAGCCTTGTAAATCCCAAGGGTATCCTCTAAGTTCCCTGGCTAACCTTCTGCATGCACAAATCCAACCTATCTGTTTCTCGTGGGGTGGGGGAGAGACTAGAGACAGGGAAGCATTTTCCCTTCCCAAGCCAAATCTGGGAAGAGTCCAGAACCCAACACTGAGGACCATATCTGCTCCTACAGCCTCGGTCCACCCTACCTGTAGGTCACTCAATCACACAGACACACACTTCATATAGCCAGTGAACCTTCCATGGCCAGTGAGTTGTCCTCATTATGTGCCAACAAAGCAGCCTTGAGATTCACTGGCAATAGCATGTTGTCTATCACAATGGGATTTATTCTGTGACAAATCTATTATGACAAGCTTTCCTGAGTCTGGACAAGAATGCCCACTGCTGAGAGGGTGTGTATCTGCCTTGTTACTAGCAATAAAGTCCAGTCACTGCCATAATATTTATTCATCCATAAACACAACAGGCTTTGGTCATGTTGATGTAGTGCAAAACCATGCAAGTCCACCATACCATCCCTAAGGCTGTTTCCCAAGTGCTTTCACAGGGCCACTCAATGCTAGATATGACAGAGAACTTCATTATATCATATCAAAGCCTTCTGTGTAACCCCAGGGCACACACAAGTACAGTGATGAATTTATGCACCTCCATCATAGCCTGCATTGGAGTTTGTTACCAATGAGAGGTCATCACTAGCAGTTTTTTGCAACAGTACTTTCCGCCCATCACTATCGGAAAAAGTCCTGGTTGAGGCCAAAACTGATAAGCACAGAGATAAATAATAGCTCCCTTTGCTGTTCGTGCTTGCACCCTTGTAATTCCCCATTTACCTGGGATGTGCTTTGCCCAGCCAATGATCACCACCAGTTCCCTGTCTGCCAGGTCACAGAGGGTTGTCAGGGCTTTGATGTCACTCTCCGGCATGGTTGGATCAGGCATGGCATAAATCTTCTCTGGCTCAGCCACCAGCAAGTGGGAGACGATCTTAGTCACTGCACATTTCAAAGGAGAAGTTGTTGTATTGTGACACCAGGTGAACCTTCCTGGGATAAGACATGACTATAGAGCCCCTAGGACCTGCATAATGGTTTTGGTCACAACAGAAAACCACACTGCAGCTACACAAGCTGTAGTGATCTGCCTATGCCAGACCAGCTCTGCACAGGGATGACAAAAGCAGGAAGCTGCTGTAAAGTTGTCAGTCATTGTCCCAGGTAGGTCCAGTGAGGGGAGAAGGAGGTATAAGCAAAAAGTTGGTGGGAAGTGAAGAAGTTTAAAGCACTATAGGTAGTATTGAAGAGAGAAATCAGCATGGGACTGGTTTTGTTAACATGGCTTGGGTAAAGGAAAAGATCAGACTACCATTTAATGGATTTACATAATCTCCTAGGAGAGGTCTGGTGTTTAACCCTAGGTACAATGAATACACTACCTGAGCTGTACCCAGGCCTGTCTAATTACCTCTACACTACGATCATAAGAAAAAGATTCCAGCACAGTTGACTGACACAGGAATCGGAAGTGACAATTGCTACACTGTACTTTTGGGAGACCAGTGAAAAGAAATATAATGGCAGCTCAGAGGACCAGAATTCAAGACCAATACATACATGGCTTTTTAGCTGGGGGAGGGATCTGTAAGCTCAGGTAAGTGCTGCTCTCAGAATCCAGTCTCCTTTTGTATTTCTGACGGCCTCCACGGACTCGATCCAGACGAACACCTGCAGGTAAAACCAAAAGAGTCCTCATGATTCCCTAGTGCCTTGCAGAACCTTGACACACAAATACTAAAATTTACTAAGTAAGATGTTCCCCACACTCCAGGGAGCTTCCCTCTCCCAAACACTTGAGATCTCAGCTGAACCCATCAATCTCAGTACCAGCTAGACTGCCTCCAGCTCTAAGCATGCTGCTCTGAGCTTCACTTTTATTCAAAACATTAATGAAGACAGAAATTAACCCATTCAAACACTTGAATCACTATAAATCTAATGGGCAAATGAAAAGCTTCAGACCTCAATGCCCTCTACATGATCCTGCTTTTAAAAAGAAAGACTTTAAATGTCAATCAAACTTGCAGTTATAAAAATAAGCTTTTAGATTGTTCTTAAAAATGAGAAGTTAAATGTTCTGTGACCTCTCACTGTTTATATTTGAAAAAGGTGACCTATAGCAAACAGATAATGAACTATGAATTCAACAAAGATATTTCAGCCTTGATCAAGTAAGGCAACTGTAATAAAAGCAGATTCTAAATAAATAGAAACAACCTTGACTAAAGAAAGCAATGATAAAGATGAAGTAGGGAGACACTGAAGAATTTTTTGCAGCTCTTTCAAACTACAGTCACCCAAACTGGAAACTGCACTCTGAAAAACATTCCCAGTGACTGGGACATACCAGTGATTGTCACCATGCAAAAAACCACAGCATCACCAATAGACCAGGAACAGCAACTAAGTTGTCCTATTAGTACAAAATACAGTGTTAAAAAGAAACTGTGAAAAAAACCCCTGCAGATATTTGTGCAGTTGTCTGTTATTTCTGAGCAGCCACATGGACTCTGATAATCAGTCTGTGAAACTGGGGTAACTCAGTCTTGCTGGGAGAAACAGCTTTGGAAAAAAAAATAAATCTTTCAAGGTAAATAAATCTTACAAGGTAAATGTAGAAGCATTTGATTAGAATAAACTTTTGAATTTACATTATACAAGTACTTCCTTAGGAACATACATGTCTGATCATGGGAACCAATTATGTGATACACTTACTAATCACATTAAGTCATTAATATTTTGTAATCATACTGCTACATAAACAAAAACAACTAAAAGCAAACACTCCACATCAGTTTTGAAGTGACACTTTTTGAACAACTTGTACACCTGAAAAAATCTGCAATCAGCTGGCAAATATTCTACTCCAGAAGGAGGCATGTCTGTCACACTGCATTTCAATGCCATGTTTGCTTACTCTCCCAGGAAAAAGAGAAAGCTTTTACTGTAATGCTCTCACCAGCCACACCTGCACCACCTGAAACCACTACTTGCAACAACATCTAGATCCCAATACCCTTCATAGCTAGAGCACCAAAACAATTTGACTACCAACTGCCCCCTAGGCAACAAGAATACCAGGCCAACAACACTGAGTGTGGCAGCAGTATCTCCCACTGAGCAGGAGAAGCAGGAATGAGCAGGCATGGAGCTCTGCAGAGTGAGGGAACTGCTGCTGCAGGTGGCTGCTATGGAAGGGCAGCAGGTGTTGAAGATGGAGAGAAAGGCATGAAGCTGATATGAGGTGAACTCGGGTCACACTGAGTGATTTCTCTTCCCTGCCCCATTTTCTATTTCTTAGTCTGTATGGAGAATTCACTGACATCCCCAAGTTCCACCTTTCTCTTCCATTACTGGTATTGTTTCTGAAAATTATGCCTATTGCTTCTTTTATTTCCGTTTCCAGTGGCAGGTAGCCTGTGGGCAAGACTCCTTCCTGGGAACCCAAACACGCTACAGAGAGCAATTTCAAAAAGGACAGCCAGGGAATCCCAGACCTGAGGTTATCTAGGGAGATCCCTGAGGAACAGCAGTAATAAAATCCTGGATGAAGCAGGAAATTCTTATCTCCATCCATGATTTCCTTCCCTCTATAAATGTGCCCTGGTTTCTTAAGAAATAAGACTCTATTCCATGCTTTGCTGAATGAATGACACCTACCTATAAGCCAGGAGAGAAGGGAGGGACATAAATTTCTGGAACTGCCAGTAAACCAAACAACCAGGTATGAAAAGGGCCAGGAATACACTGTTGGAAGATTATAGAGGAATCCAGAGCAGGCTGCCAAGACTTCAGGACTGAATCACATCTTCCCAGGACCCTCCCAGATAAGGATCATAGGTGGGTGCATTCCCTCACATCAGTGGTCAGAGGGAGGGGAAGAGGGAGATGTCATTCTGGGCCAACAGAAACCAACACACAGCCCTCCAGGATGCTTTTCCTGTGCAGTTTGCTAAGCAGTGGGGAGGAGTAGGGAGGAAATGGGGGAAGGAGCCTATTTCCTCCTCCCAAGGAGAATGCCATCCTCCAGTGCTTGGCAGAGGGATGGCTGCACAGGTTGCAGCAGTATTAGGGACCCTCAATCAGATTATACGGACACAAGGGACTTAAGTGCATTAAAAAAAGATAAGAAAGACACAGAGAGATTTACCCTCCATCCCTCCTTGCCCCACTGAGCAGATGGAGGTCTGTTTGCCCAAGGACTTCAGCTTGTTAATTTTGAACAACTGTTTGTCCTCCTCTTGTCCCCCTTACCGTGTGACACTCCTTGAGACAAACATTTTCAATCAGCACTTGCAGAGCCACAATTCTACCCTGTCATCATTGCTCCAGCCACAGAGCTGGTGAACAGGCTGGGCCCCACACAGCACATCCCAGCTCCAGCTGCTGAGTGCAGGGACCCACAGGTACTGCAGTAAACAAAAGCATTTCAACCCTCCGAGTGCCTGACTGTGACACTCCAGACAAAAGCATCACAGTCAAATCCTTTCTCTGAAGATCTGATAGTCTGATATGGGTCATATCCGGATGGAAGGAAAGGGTATGGCCAAAAATCAGTACCTGTGGTATCTAGGTATTCAGGTTAATGCCTGCTGCTCTGCTTGATTTCCTCTGTGGTTGATTTTAAGACAGGCAGGCTGGTTACAGTGCAGCTCTGAGAGGGACACTAAAGGACAGATATTAAAATGGAGTGGGGAGGTGTGGTGGGCCAGCTCAGAGAAGCAGCAGGAAGGAAAACACTGAGCAGAGAAGAAATGGAGAGGGGTGTAAGCTGGGATATGAATGAAGTGAGAGAGTGCAAGAAGGGAGACAAAAGAGAGAGGGCTGGAGCAAAGCTGAGGGGCACGTACGCTGTAATCACAAGGGCAGGTTTCACACCACATGTGCAGCATTAACTGCAAGGTGCAGCAGCCACACATGAGATGCAACTGTCCATACTGAAGATTACATAGGATTTGGTATTGCAGCCTCACAAGACAGCAGCAAAATAAAACTTTTGCACAAATCCTATGCTCACATGAATCACGATTGGCCAGTTCAAAGGAGAGAAGACACTCGTCCTACAAAAATGTCACCACCACAGGCACTCCTGGACCCCCCTTTGTGTCAGCAAGGACTTGAGATCACAGTATAGGACAAAGTTTGGAAAGCACCACCCCTTGATAACTTATATTGCTGGCAATTCCTTCAAATTAAGGCTACATATTCTGGAAACATGCCCTCTCCTCCCATTCCCCTGCATGGCAAGAAAGTGCTGCTGTTCATTCAGTTTTGTTACATTTTGAGAGATCCTGCATAAAATTCCTCCTCATCTGACCTAGCTATGGAGCTGACCCTGGTGTATGCCATGGGGATTGAGTTCCAGCTCCCTGGCAGCTTGTTCTCAGCTCCCCTGCCTGCCCAAGGCCCTCTGACCTTGCAGGGGTGAGGGCAGGGCCAGGACTTGTGCAGGACTTCTCAGCTCAGCATCCTGCCTAGGGCAGGGATGTCAGTTTTCTAAGCGTCCTGTGGGTGCCACTCGTGTTCCAAGCACTCTTGCAGAGAGGTCTGTGCCAGCACCAAGCCTCTGCAGTGGGAGAGCTGATCTGCTGATCGTTCAAGCTCCCTGCATTTCTCTGACATGCCCCTTGGAGAGACGTCTGCCCGACAACTTTGGGATCAGATGTCCCCTTACTGACTTGATAACATCAGGCCTTGGGGTTTTTTTCTTAATGGAAGTAAAATAATTCCATCTTTTTTTAAAAGCTGGACCCGGGCCGAGACTGTCGGAAGTAAAAATAGCCGAGTATGCAGAGGCGACAGCACACAGAGTCAGGTTTAGTTTCTCTTTTATTTTCTGGGGACTAAAAATACTCTTAAAAGCTCTGTGAAGCTAAGCCCTGGCCAGTGGGAAATGCAGTCAAGGTCCAATATCAGCTGTCGTGTCAAATTACCAGCCTCACCTCACTTTCCATCGAGTCCTATCACATGCCCATGGATTGATAGGAACAGAAAGATCTATCTTGCCAAAAAAGCTAACAGAGGAGCCAAGCTACAGGGTTAGCATGGTACAATATGTGTCTAGACCAAGAAGGACACAACCAAAGGGAACACAGGGCAAGTGCTGGCCAGGAAGCAAAAGGGCTGCTTATGCTGAGCTCCCCTGATAGAGTAACCAGGTCTTGTGCCCACTGCCCACCTAATCCCTGAGCTGCAGTTGCCACAGTGCTTGCTCCCCCAAGGTCTGAGCTGGGATGGTGCTCCATAGCTAGCAGAGCACCTGTCTCCAGGAGCTGCAGTCTAAAGTGCATGGACTGGTACAGGCCAAGGAAGCTGGAAAGTACAGGCTAAGAGCAGAGAAGAAAGGAAAGGAGAAGAATTGTATCCAAAGTGTCTCCTACAAAATGTCGCTCTTCCTTTCTGCTCTGAACTTCAGGAGAGACAACAGCAAGTGGTAAAGGGATGAGTGAGTCAGGAGGAAGCCTATCAAGGAAAAGCAGAGGTGACCATTGAAAGTCACGCCTGCCAAGATGGAGAAAGAAATAGACTATAGGGAAAAGCATCTCTGCCTAACAGGAATGGAGAGGCTGCAAACTGACTAGGCTCTCTTTTGTTACTCAGATTCCAGTTTGGGAATGAGAAAAGATCCCTTTATACTATTAGGCTCTAATGCTGTGGCAAAAAGAGGCCAGCCCCTAGAGAGTCTTCTGGTAGGTGACTGACAGGATTACCCAGCTCAACTGAAATACAGGAAAGCAACTTGAGGGTCACAAATCAGCACAGCCAGAAGAACCCAGTGACTAGGCTGGTGCAGGAGAACAAGTCTGGAAATTACACTTGGAAAGAGAGGGTGGAGAACTATCTTGGGGATGAGGGGAAGTGGAGATGAAAATCCATCTCCTGTGTTACGAGAGCCTACAGAGAAATCAGTTCAAGTAGGATGCTGCAGCCTCTTCTACCTTTGACGGTTCAGGGTTATGTTAACAGGTAGGAAAGTTTCTTCACGGTTGGGCTGACTGAAGAGTCTCTGAACTCAGAGAGACAGGTGAGCCCTGTGATACCTGATCATACCTGGTCCCAGAGGCTCTCACATGCCCTGGAGCAGTGACACAAGGTGTCAGCTCCTCACACACAGAAACACAAGCAGCATGTCCCAAACGGTTGGTCCAAAGCATACAGAGAGAGGTGAAACCCACACAGCTTGCAAACCAGCCCTTCTCCTCTGCCAATGCCAGCTGCATGGCTGCCAGCTCTGCAGGGCTGTCTGCAGCACTAGCCACTGCTGTCTCTCAAATGTACATCTTTCTTTCCATGCTGAGCCACTCACTTTGCTCCCCCCACTTTGCTCCCTCTGGAAACTCAGGAATTAACAAGGGCTTCAAGGGCAAATACCTCAGCACCTTGTTCTCTGCAACAACTCTCTGTAATAAGCCCCACACCCACATATTCACCAGGTGTCCATGCAAACCTTCTCCTTTGATTGCTTCCCCTCCCAGCCCTCCAAACAGTCTGAAGCAGGTAAACAGCTGGTTTGTTATGTCAGCCATGGCCACAATGCCTCCACTGCAGTGGGCTGAGGGGCACTGTGCAAAAGGAATAGATGCAGGCACATGCCTACTAGGAAAAGACAAAGGTTGCCTTTCACAACAGGACCTAAAAGATGACAAAACCTCAGTCCCACTGACTTTCCAAGAGGTAGAACTCAGAAATAAAGCCCCAAAGTGGTGTTTGCTGCTTAGAGGAATATGCAGCCCTAGGTATGATTTAATTCTCCTTACTTTAGACTTTGATTGCTCCCTTTCATGCATCAGGGCTCCCTTGACAGGCAACAGAGAAAAAGGCACCTCCACATTCAGCTCACTGGCCAGACACTTACCTGAGAAGGCATCATGACAGATACCTCTCTTCACTGATTACCAAGAGAACCCAATGTGGGGTGAAACCAATGCTATCTCTAGTCCAGTTTTCTGTCTCAATGTATTTCAGTGGAGCAGATTTTGGAACAGGTAGAGGAGCATAAGCATGGATCAAGAACAACAATTTTTGATATGTGACACAAAGGAGAGGCCCCCACCACTACATGGAAAGTGGTCTACTTGTGATGGAGACCCACAGAGGCACCACCAACCCAGCATACTCTGCTCTGGCCAGCCTCTTACAGCAACTCTGCTCAAGCCTTCAAGCATCTTCTCAAGTCCTCACCTCAGCAGTGGCTTTTCTAAGGCTAAGGACTACTGTCCACTTCTTACTGAATTCTTAATTGGAACAGCTGTACCAGGAACTTCTGAATAAAGACCCTCTCAGGATACCCTGCAGGTCAAGGGCTGGCACCATTTTCAAAGGTGAGTCAGGGAAAGGGATTGAGAATCTTGGCAGGGCTGAGTCACTGGTGCACGCTGGTTATCAGAGGCACATGCCTACAGTTACTGTAGAGAAGTGGGGCATTTATTCAGTCCCATTCCATTCTTGCTTACCTTGAAGAATCTTACCTGCTATGTTGTCAAAACTGCCTAAAAGCTTCTTGAACAACAGCTAGGTTCTAAAAATCCCAGGATGGTTATTGCAGTTTTTATCTGCTTCTTCTTTTCTGTATGTGTTATAAGATCATTAAGCATAGTTTTGGTGACAGAATACACAAAGTATTTATTATAAACCTATGCAGAGGTGATGCCTCTCTGTACCCATCTAGATGTATATTGATGGAACCTGGACTTCAATGTTTGAAAGAATGGAGATTTAGTTAGGTGTGGTAAGAACCACAAAATTCAAAATGAATGAGAGGAACCAAATTAAACAGATTCATAATCCATTAGATAAGGGAGAAGGTGAAGGGATGCTCCTGGATGTGCCATTCTTATGTCCAGAAAACAGATACCAAGTGCACTCAGCCCAATGTGCAATTCGTGAACAGTCCATCTGCTGGAAGCCTCCTCTTTGGAGAATTACAATCAACCTGCCAAAGGCAGCACATGCTCTCAGTCACAACTCAGCTCCAGCCACATTGCAAATGCAATTTATGCTGTGGAAAATAGTTGGGTGTGGAAGATAGAGTCATCAAGATGCCACTCACTGCTCCTAGAGATCCCATTTCAAAGGACAGGGGTTTGCCTGCCTGTTTTTAAACACAAGGATATTTTAGAGAAAGAAAAATAATTTTTTCATTTGGTATCTCCAATAGTGATATTTCTGGCAGTGGCTGGAGGCAGAATACTCTATAAATACAAAGCCATTAAACTGCACACAGCAGCAACCTGATCGGGGCTACCTTTTAATTTCCTGACATGAGCTGGCCACTAACCCAATTACCCAGGGTCCCCGGAGGAGCCCTCATCCTTCCCAGGAAGCACAAAGCAAGAACCCAGGCATATTGCAGGGATGTCAGCTGAGCTTTCACTGAAATCAAATATCTTTCTGAGAACACATGGTCTGGAAGCGGTGATGGGGGCACGAGGGAGAGGCTGCTGGAAGCACTTTGCTCCATTGAGGGATTCTTTGACTTGAAAACAGAAATTAAACACCCTCCATTTGGTTACATTGCTGAAAAGGAGCTCTGCTGTTGATTCAGTTATCAGGATTTTTGTAGAAGATGAAGGCAAAGCTGTAAGTGAAAGTGGTTTAAAATCACCAATACTTGGAACCCCTTGCTCAGATACTAGATGACTGCATCAAATTTACAACATCACACAGCCAAGACTGTCCAGGATGACAGATTTGATTCCTTGTGAAAAATTTATGACATCAGCAGCTGCTAAGGGAAACCAAAGAGTTAGGAATAAACACCAGGACAATTCCAGTGAGTACAGGGTTTCCTAATCAGCCAGAATCTTGAGGATGGATTTAAGAGATAGCTGCTTCTGAAATTTGGAGATTACAGTCTCACCATCTTGGAAGTGGGGGATCACCTCCAGCATTTATAGAGACACAGGGACTTGGGCTACACAAGGGTTACCAGGTTATTGCAGCTTTCTGGGAGGCAGAGTATTCCCAAAGACACCAGGTAGAGGAAGGAAAGGGGAACAATTAACAGGAAGATGAGCTGAATGAACTTTGTGACTCTCTTCTGTAGACTTCCCTTGCCTGTTTCACTGCCTGGCACTGCAGTGTCAGTATCCACACATTCCAGCAAACTTTACATCAGAAATAATAATAGACAGATTGTAGTCCAAGAGCTTGGGAGATTTGGGAACCCAAGAATTTTGGTTCCCTGTTGAATTTTAATATGTTCTCTAGCCTTTCTTATTGAAATGCATTAGGAGCAAAGGAACAAAGCCTGAGAAAGGAATGGTTGTACCTGGGCTTACTACAGCATAACAGTTTTGGAAAGAATCATGCAGATAAGATAAAGCACATGTCTTTACTGGATAATTGCCTAACTTCTCTCTTGCTGTTAAAAAGCCTCCCTTTTCTGCATCCACATCAAGACTATATATTCTTCTACCTTCCTTCCTTTTATTTGCAGACTTTACCCTCACCACACAAGAGTGATTCTTGAGAGCCAGGAGCCCAGGCCTGAAGACAACTTACCTTCAAAGACACTCAGAGTGGGATAAAACAACTCAGACAGGGCAGGTTCCCTATCCCAGGGATCCCCACTCCTGCTTTTAGCACGTGCAGTGCATGTGCTCCTGCAAACTCCTACTTTCTGAAATAAGGTATATCTAGTCTATCACAGGAAAAAT
Source organism: Polioptila caerulea (assembly GCA_013397295.1). Lineage (NCBI taxonomy): Eukaryota > Metazoa > Chordata > Aves > Passeriformes > Certhiidae > Polioptila > Polioptila caerulea. The sequence goes on from VYXF01012226.1 coordinate 1,165,644, forward strand.
GTCCAGGGTCCTTTCAGTCTTTGCCCTCTTTCTTGGAAGCCAGCCAGTGACATCTGCAAGAAACTGGGCAGAAGCAACTCATGCATCCCAGAAAGTTGCACTTCGGACTCAGTCATGAGCAGGACTCTGAGCAGACAAGGCTCAGCACTGGCAGGGAGCAGAGGACAACTTCAGCAACATAATATACATTACTCCTATTAAGAAAGAAAACAAGACTCAAAGGCTGGGAGAATAATCAATGGCATTTCCATGCCTGGGTGAGATTTCTTTTACAGACATTTTCTTTTTTTTATTTTATTTGTGGTTTTCTGCTGTGATGTGACACAACTGCATGTGCATGCACTTCATGGGAAGCACTTCATGACCCAGCTTTGCTTCCTTTCCAGAACTGTTTATGCTACATTTGTGTCTCTGCAGATGTACCAGCACAGAACAGGGAACAACACAGCTTTAGAAACAATACAATTCTTCGAAGAAAATGTTCTGCAGGGCTTCCACAAGAGAAAGGACCAAATACCCAGACAACAGCCAGTCTGTTCTCTTTGGTGTGGTATGGTTTGATATGTCTGATACTGCCTCTCCTCCACTTGCCTGTCTGTCATTTCCAGCCAAAGATGAGTTCTGTAATGAGAGGCTTTGATGTTTCATTGCAATTCACCTGTTATCCCCACTCCTCCTCTGATGATTTCAGAATATTCCCCTTTCATGGGCAGTACTGCATTTATGTGACAAGGTTTTGATAGCAGGAGACTGCAGGGGTGGTTTCTGTGAGAAGACTCCAGAAACTGCCCCTGTGTCCACTCCAGACAGCTCCAAAATGGACCCACCACTGACCAAAGCTCAGCAATGCTGGGGGTGCCGCTGGGATAACATATTCAAGAAAGGGTAAAAGCAGCTGAGAGAGAGGCATGAGAAAATACAGAAGTAACAGCCCTACAGATACCAAGGTTAGAGAAGAGGAGGTGCCCCAGGTTCTGGAGGACCTGGGATGCCCCAGGTTCAGAGAGGCAGCAGAGGTGTGGAGGGCAAAGTTGTGAAGTCATGTTTGACCTGCCAACCAAAGTCCAAAATGAAACCTCTGAGCCCACATACACAAGCCTCATGTCATCTGAAATTACATCTGCCTCTTGAAGACGAACACATTGCTGTAGAACAGAAAGGTTATGAGTTGCTAGAGCGTGAATGGCAAGGGTATATTCTTCCTAAAACTGACAAAGCATACTGAGTTTTTAAGAGTTTTGAGCAGCCAAACTGCTGAAATTTCTCTATCAATCCAGAAATCCAGGAGGATCTAGATCTACTCTGTAGAGCTCAGAGTTAGGGAAATACACTTAGTCATTGAAGGCACAAGACAGACAGTGATGGGAGCAAAGAGAGGCAATAGGGGGGACAAAACCCAGGATTCCCAGCTCTGAACAATGCCTCTCCAGTGCAAGTTGCAGGGCACACTTTTTCTGCACTGGCCATCCCCCTGTGCCAGACATATCATCTTCTCCATTTGGGGTGAGCAGTATCACTGGTTGCTCAGGTTTCCATGATTTTTGCAGAGCAGAGGGGCATTCAATTCCACTGGACAAAGCTGTGAAGATGCCCATCCCCACTGCCTGCAGGCTAGTGGCTCAGCAAGGCAAAGAGCAGTAGAGCACAGATCTTCTGGGGACAGCCTGTCCTTGCATGAACACGGGGACTGGAGTCTGCTGGAATGCTGGACTTCAGATTCAGCAGGTTCCTATATGAGCCTGCTAGGGCTAATTAATGCTCCCTGGGGGCACACTCCAGATGGAAGGGGAAAGTGAGAGACAGGCAGCCAGACAGGCCAACACTTCAGACATCTGAGCCAGCTGGGCTCCGTGGACAGAGCTTTCTGCTTGCCACTTTCCCCAGTGAGTCTTGCCTGCCCTGCAGCATCACGCCAGGAGAACCTGAGACAGCAAAGCTCTGGTGTCCGTGCAGTTCCCTGGTTGCAATACATTGATCAGAGCTCTCTTAAAGAAAGTGGCCTGGATATCTGAGACACCTATTGATTGCTCCATTGGCACTCTTCCTGCCCTGATCCTCATTCACTCGGCATTGCCTGAATAACCTGCACATCTATGTTAGGGCCAGTCTCCCCAGACCTTAAAGGGCTACATGCACAGCTTTCTGCCTAGCTGCAGCCTATGCAGGGAGAAGAGATGTCTGGTGACCCTTATATACAGTCCCTATGGGAAGGATCCAAGTCCCTCCTGCAGCACCAAGCTGAGCATTCCAAGTGTAAAGCAGACCTTGAAGTCATGGTTATTTGTTTTCGCCATCTTTGAGTACTGATGTCTTCTGCTTGAAGACCAAGGTAATGCCATGTGCCCAGCAGGCAGGAGGTGGCATGTACATCATGCATGGCAACAATAATCAGGAAAATGAGAAGAAATCATAAAGCCCTTAACTAGTTACTAATATTCTTCTTCAGCAAAAGGATAGTTTCTTTACCCACAAACATCTCCACTGAGGTACAAGCCCAGCAGCTTGCCCAAGGACATCAAGGAGAAAACTGTGAAGAGAAGAACTGATTTCTGATCTTGCCTTTAACCAAAAGACTGTTTTTCTCCAAACTTTTGATAATAAAGCAGGACAAAGAACATGGCTGAGCAGTCTTCTGCCATGCATGAATCCAGGGATGATGAGAGAGGTACACCAAGGCAAAGTAGGAAAGGGATCTAGTAAAAGGAAAAATAATCATAGCCTAAATATCAAGAGACATCTTGTCCTAATGAGAGTTTGGAGACTGCAGAATAGGCTCTCTGGGGATACCAAAACATCAGGGATTTTTAAAAACAGTTAAACTACTAGAATAGTACAGTTGGGAACACTCGTGCCTTGACAGAGAAAAAGGATGGATGAGCTAATAGAATGACAGATCAGAGAAGGAAAAGACCAATGAACCTTCTCTAATCTGAAATCCCTTGTTAATTCTGCATTTTGAGCAATTCAAACAATTATGGATTTGTTCTTTCTAGAAACTCTTGAGTCTGTGGAGACCAAATAGTGTGACACCATTTTTCTCCCTTCCTGGAGTTGGCATTTAAAGATGTGTATTGATTGAATTCTGTATATTAATACTTTGTGCTTCCACCAAGCTTCACATAAAGTTAACTAATTGGTCCTCACAATTCTTTTGCAAAGGAAAGCAGTATGAGTCTTACATCTCAGCTTGGGATACTGAGCAAAGAAAGAAAAAATGATGCCTGCCCAGCATCTCTTGACCACTCTTTGTTAGGACACTGTACCCCTATTTCCAGATTGCTGGGGTAGTCTCCTCTGCTCTTCTTGATATTATCATGTGCTCTTGTATCCTGTTGCTATCAATAAATCTTTATGCTGTATTTTCCACAGCTCTAAATATTATGGGCAGGATCACAGATACACTAACATCAATAGCAAACCACCCTTCCCCAGTGACTTTAATGATGCCTGATCAATCCTTATATGAATAACTAAATACACTTCAGCACAAAAGCAGCCATAGAGTCAAATTTCAGTTTGCCATGAGTAGTATCCCACAGGGTTCGGGAGTTCAGGCACAGCATAGTGTGAGTGAATTTACCCTGCTTTCCAGACTAACTCTGGTCTGGAAGGAGTTAACTGTTTGCACAGAACTTGGAGGCTAAGACATAAAACCCTTCACAGGACCTTGCTCTGAACAGTGCTGAACTCCCAGAACTGGAAGCAGAGATGCCTTGACCACACATCAGCACACCAGCACCAGCTCCTGTGACTGCTCCCCCAGCTGCCCGCTCCAAGAGACTCAACTGCTCAGAAGCAGGACGGACACTGGCAGCCAGCAAGCCTGAACCTGTGCTGCTGCTCCACAGAGTGACTGGAGCCACGCCAGGTGTTTAAGGTTGTTTATGGGATTCATATGAATAGACAGACTACAGTGCACTGACAACCTGCACTTAAGCAGTGCCACTAGTGTATATTTGCTTTAGCGGGTAAGGGGATACATCCCCTCCCTGAACTACCACATGAAGAGAAGCAGGTTTCCAGTGGTCTCTAACTACAAAGTAGGTGTCTCCCTCCCAGCAGGACATCAAGCTCCTCTGAGTCTACCACCTCTACACCTAGGTCAGGAAGGGCCAAACTACAGAGGCTTACATCTCCTCCCCTTGGTAACTGATATGCTCTAGAAGGAAGATATTCAACCACAGAAACTACACATCCATCAAAAAACACAATGGGTTTAATGTCAATCTACATTCTTAACAACACTGGCTGCCATCAACCTGCCTCTCAAGAAATGGGAGAGCTCTAGTGAGAAGCGATACACACTCAATACACACTGACATTGTCCAATTTATCACCAGCTGCTGTGGTGTTATGACCTGGAAGACAGTTGTATGCTGGCATACAATGTATACCAACACACATTGGCTCCAGCACACAGGACTCGTGTATAACCACAGCCAGCAGCTGTTTCCTGTGGTAAAGCTGAGAGGACCTCACTCTGCTGGTATAGCAATGCAGAGGGTTATGTGCAGTGCTCCTCCTTCCTTCCCCTCCCACACTCACTGCTTTCCCAGAGGGACCCAAGGGAAACAAACCTTTAAAGTCAATCCATAAGAATGTGTTTAATTGCCACTGAATTCCCTGTGGTTCCTCTTGAATGGACAAGGATTGAAAAGGGGGGTGTGGGGGGGAAAACAGCACGGGAAAGAAGCTGAACACTGCTCAAAGAGCGCTGAACAGATCAATAGGCTGAGCAAAACACAGGTTGAGTATGCAGGGCAGGGGACCCACAGCTCCCAGACAAACCTATGCTACCAACCATCTTCAGAAAGTCCCCTGAGTGGTAATACAGGCAGACCTTCTCTGCACACTGTGCCACAGCTCTGCATTAACTCCATCCTTCCCTTGTGAAGAGCTGACAACTCAATCATGGTCACAAAAGAGCCTCTCCTCCTCAACACCGAAAACTTACTAGGGTAGAGAAACACCCTCCAGCCCAGGGCTCCTTTGGGAAAGAGTCTGGCACGACCAGTTTCCAATTATTTGTCAAATTTGCAAGTTCTAGAAATAATATCCAAGCATGAGAACACTGACTAGAACCACTCTCCTCTCTGGACTGCCCTCTTGGTCACTGCCCATCCTGACTCTCTTACAAAGCCTGTAGAAAGATACATTCCGAAACACAAAGAGGGCAAGCATGTAGTTAGCCTGGGAGATTTTGCAAGGTCTGGAATCCCAGGCACTGTCAGGACAGAGAACAATTCTCATTCTGACTCTGTCTTACCTTCTTTTAGCATCCCCACTTTGAGGCATTTCATGAAGCGACAGGCCTGACAGGATTTGCGCCTCCGTTTCGTGATCTCACACTCATTGGTGGCCGGGCAGCTGTATTCAATATTCCCTGTAATCAAACACAGAGATGGTCACCCAGGAATCATGTTCTCCCCACAGATCCAGGGACAGGCTGCAGTGCCCAGATACTCCCACCACCATCAGTCTGTAAATGCTGCATGTTTGCTCATTCACTTACACACACCTCCTCTGAGACTTTACCCTGCTGACCTAGCCAAGGGGAGGACTGCAGTGCTGGGCTTTCAGGCATGTGTCCTCCAGGCATGTCGACATCCCTTGTGCTGCACCCCTCATAACCTGGCCTGTTCCCCAAAGCCCAGAGATGAGGGTGGGAGCAGTTCAGACATTACTAGAATTTCCTTTGCTGCCAGTCTTGCTCCATGTCTGTGGGATGGATGGCACCTGCCCTCTCTTGGCCTGCCTGGGGAACCAGGGAGCTCAGAGACAGCATCTCCTCCTTTGCTTCCTCCTGCCAGCTGGCATACTACAGGTAGCAGGGAAGCAATAGTCTGCATTGAGAAAGGTGGATAAGGCGTCTGTAAAATGAACATGGGTTCTCTGTGCAAATCTTTACATTTTTACTTTATTAGTCCTTGTGCACCTGCTCTCATCCTCTGCACAGAGCCTTTTCTTTTTTCATTCCCTTTTATTTATGATCACCCCTCAACACTGCCTATAAGACAAAAAGAGAAAGAAGCATCCCAAATTTATTTCTAATCACATCACATTTTATTACAAGCCAAGAATGGAACCAAAACAGGGATGCAAGGGTCTGGTAAGAGGATGTAAGTGGAATTATGCTGGATCACAGTGTAAGGCAACAATTAGTACTAGAAGACAACAAACAGAAATGGCTGTCTCCATCCTGCCATTCACTTTAAGCTGATGTTTCTGAAGAGGGCTATTCAATGTTTGCTGTGGACCTGGACTGGAAACCTAAACCTGGCACTGATGTGTTGACAATGACAATACGTTTAAGGCAGTCTAGTTAATGGTAAATCAGGCAGCACGGAAAAAGGTACCTGAGCTCTACAGTCAGTGGAACAATTGAAAAGCTGGATTAATGGTTTAGAGTGGGAAACTGACGTTTGAGATTTCAATCAGAGCTGTAGGGAAAAGTGTAGGTAATAGCTGGGAGAACACACAGTCTGGACTTTGCATAGTATCAGATTAGAAGTAGAGTTTACAGTTTAGTAATACTAGGACAGAACTTGATTTTTATTCCTACTTTTGTAATGAATTTTTGTGTTTTGTGCAAGACCATTCCCTCCTCTAAATAAAGATCAACAATCTGATACACATCAGTCTCTGGGGGTGGTAACTAGACAGTGGGGTTCACCAAGCTATTGGAAAGCCCCCTGTATTTCTGAGTGGAAAAACAGAGCACAGAATGCTTTCAAAAGAAAGAAAACACCATTTGATTTCTCTCATTATTCTTGGCCTATGCTGAGTGAAACCCCAGTGAAACTTGCAACTTCCCCCTAAGCTTCAGCACCACCTCATTCCTCTCACCACTGCTCATCTGCCCCCAAATGCAGTTTGTCAGCAAGAGCAGAGTGTGCTGCACAAGTTGCTTCCATTCAGGCTGTATTTCGTCATTGTGCAGCATCTGAATTTCAATAGCCAGCCATGTATCAACATTCTCAGAGGGCTGGAAATTGAGATTCAAGCTAGATCTCAAGGTAATAAACAAATTCCTGTTCTAGATGCAGAGCTCCAGCACATTACAGACCCATGAATACCATGGCCCTGATCTCATGATCAGATACTTGCTGTGCCCCACACAGGAAGGAACAGAGCAGGAGCAAACCTAGGAGAAAACTCAGACACAGTCTCACTTTGGGAGGTTTTGGCTTTGTTTGAATGTCAGCCTTTCTCACCAAAGCCAGGATCAGAGCTCTGGAGAGATGCAAGATTTCATGTTTCGTGGTCCAAAAATTTTCCCCCTAACAGAGACACTACAGTAAGGGCACTGAGCCTTTATAGCAGTGGGAGACAGTGACAGCTCTCATCTGGAAGCTCAAGGTCCTCCACAGTGTCAAGCAGATCCCTAAGCTTCCCCATGCCTCTACTCCCTGGATCCTTTGACAGGCATGGTACCGGAAAGAGTCCACAAAACTGACATCACAACTAAAAGGGAGAGTGGCAGAATATGTGAAGGTACTGGTTACCATATGCACACTCTATGTGCAGCCTGAATAAGCAGCTCTTAAAGACATGTCTGTACTGGGATCATGATTGCTAAAGGAGCCTCAGAGGCTGAGCACTGGGAGCTTTATATCAGGCCCAAAACCATGCTGTGCACTGCAGAGATTGAGAGCCACAGCTGGGGGCAGTGCCTGCCATTGCTGCAGAAAGCAGGGGCATCACTAGGGAAGGCACAATTGGCATTACCCAAGTAGAACTCGACCAGAAAAAACTGTTGTTTCCAAAAATTTACCAGAGTTCTCGGATTCTTTTGTTTTGTTTTGTTGGGTGGTTTTTTTGGTTTTGGTTTTTTTTGTTGGTTTTTTNATTTCTTTTATGGGTCCTGGGGCTGGCTGCCAGCACAGTGAGTTGCTCACAGCTCCCTGTAATTTCTGTAAGTGCCCTGTGATAAAGTGATGAGATTAACTCATCGAAATTCCAACAGCCTCCCAGTGGCTGGCAGTCACACCACCAGCCCAGCTGCCAGCACAGGGGCCTCAGAGAGAGCTTCCCTTCACTGCAGCAGCTGGGGATGCTGCGAAGTCCAGCAGATGAGTGTCAGCACACAAAGATGCACACAGACATGGACAACTCTGTATGCAACAACAGAATATGAGTCAAGTCTCTGTGTGTCATGAACTGTAGGTTGTGTGCCCCAGAAGGAAGGGGCAAAAAAGGGATAATTCAATAGACAAGGCCTTGCTTTGAGCTGTTGCTTATTAGAGAGATTTCCTTTACTTAGAAAATATTTAAATTTGATCTGAATAAAATGGTAGAACCTCACCAATGCCATGGCACAAGATTTACCTAGAAAATGACTTCAAAAATCAAGTGGTAGGAGAACAGATCAGAGTTTGGATTTCTTCTAAGCCTTCATATATCATCTTGGAGGGCAAATCACTTCCTCTCCATGCCCTAGTTTTGCTCATGTGCACAATGGAATGAGCACCAAACCTACCTTCTGGAGAGATTTCGACTCTATTCATTAAGGTGTGACTGAACTCACAAGCCTTTAGATGAGAAATGCTACAAAACAGCAAAGGACTATTAAAGTGATCAAGTTTTTTTTGTGCTGGAGAACTGCAAAACTACCCTATTTTCTGCAAAATTAGACCTCTGACTATTAAACAATTTGGAACATAATTTCTAGTGCACATATAATAGGAGCACCAGAAAATTGCACACCAAAACTTGCTCACTCAAGAGACCCTATATTCACCCTACCTCTCTGGAACATGATGGACTGGGAAGAGAAGAATGCCTCCCTGAGCTTGGGGAGCACGATAAAAAAATCCCACCCATCTCCTGTTTAAATTAGGGATAGGGTCCTCAGGGGAACGGAGCTTGAAATCAGTACAGCGCCGAGGACACAAGCTACTCCCTGCTTACTGATTCTACCTTTCTAAAAAGCCTTTCTGCAAGGAAACTCGGGAAAGACTAGATAAAAATAGCCAAGAAAGTATTTAAATAATTTTCAGCTTCTGATTGCTAAAAAAGCCCATCTTGATTTTTCTCGTTTCTTCTTCATTGCTGTTCACTTCAATTAGTCCTTCTAACTGAGGCATCATAGCTCAAGTCCCAGTGTGAGGAGAGATACTCCAAGAAAATCAGAGGAAAATCCCTCGGTGACCTCCATGAGGTAAGAAGGGTTATTTTTTAAGCCTCAGCTTTCAAAGAAAAGTATTCAAATTATGCTACAAGGAAAACAGGATACATATAGGTGTAACAACCACACTGTTTGCCTTCTCAGGGCAGCACATCTGGCTCCTGTTCACAACAGGGGGCTTGGACATTTCACAAAACCTCACACAAATCAGTCTCCTGCTTGCTCAAGCAGGCAGGATAGGAGTTCTAGGGCTCCCTATTTGCAGCAAGTCTATCTATAGGGTTTCAGACACAGAAATATTTTACAGAACTTCCACAGAGAAGATCCTTCTGCACAGAGCTTGCTGTACAGATGTACTGAGGCAAACAGAAAACACTAGACTAATAGAGCTGAGGTTGCACTGAAGATGGTTTTTAAAATTCAGGTGATAGGTCTGTGAATAGTAAGCGGCAGTCAAGCACGAGATCATGAAATACTGCACTTTCCCTAGGTAAGCTTTAGAAGTGTTTGGAAAGCTGTGAACTCCCACCTGAAAAGTGGCACGCACATTTCTGAGAAGGACAGAGGGACAGGACAGGGCTCAGCTGATGTAGAGACACAAAACCTCCTTTGTGCCCGTGGATTGTAACACTTTTCTGCCCAGGAAAAACTGCTCCTCTTCCTGGGAGCCACTCTGCACCACAACAACCAGAAAGCCCTAGAAGACTTTACTATAACAAGCCTATTATAAATCCCTACAAGTCTTCTGAGCTGCGTTATCCAGCTTTTAAGCCCCTTATTGGTGCAAAGGCACCCCAACACAGCAATTCTGTTGCCACACTCACTGAGTTTGAAGTTTGCAAGACTCAAGCTGGAAATCCACAGACACAGGCACTTTGCCTAACACACAACTTTCCTATCCAGAAGATGATGGTTAATGTCTCTTCTCTCTGAATCTCCAATGTTTTGCTGATCTTTAAGCTTTCATTTTATAATGATGGGTCATTTTAGAAATACCCTTTATTTTTACCATTTGAAGATGAAAAATAGATGCCAGGTAGTCATAGTCCTGAGTATATTGAATAATAAGGGACCCATATCATTACACAGCACTGTTATTAGTTAATATTCAAAGTAGGCAAAATTACCTACTAGTTGTAACAATTAATGAACAAAAGAGAATGACAATATATTTCACTGATACATAATGCTCTACCTACTGAGCAAACTATTAAGAGAAGGAATAGACTTTGAGAATTTCTATCCCATAAAAAATCTAGTATTCGCTTTTGTCTAAATTTGGATGAAAGAATTAGTTAGGATTTCCATTGAAGAGAAATGAAAACAGGTTTTATTTATAAACATCCCAAACTATCTTTTATGTAACAGAACCATTCCTTTACATTCAGCTAATATGAAATCTTTTGTTTCAAATCAAACCTCTCTTGAGCACCAATAGCAGCACACTTAAAAGTGTCTGAAATTCAGATTTTCTCCTATCTGCACTAGATTGCACATTCCACAATATTCACAGTCAGGTGAGGTAAATGCAAACTGCCACTAGAATATAATCCCATGAAACAGGACAATGATAGAGAAAGAGGATTAAAATTTTGTCAGACAGCCTAGCTGACTGAAAATGCTTCAGGTCAGCTTAGGATTTCTGACTGCCTCAAAGCATAGAAGTCCAATCCCGGGGTTCAAAATACCATGTTCAGAGAGAAAGGCCTGCAGACTAGGGAGGTGTTCTCTCATCTCACCTCAGGTTTTCCCTTTTCTGTCTCAAGCATTGCCAACGCTGCAAAGTGAAAATGACACACAAGTTTCCAGGCCTTGATCCTTGGGCTATGTAACACAATATAAGAAATGACCGAGGTGTGACTCTCCCCCCTAATCTGTTGGACAGGTTAAGGTGTGTTGTGTGATCCTGTCTGCCTGTCCTAGTTCAGGAAAACCAAACACTCCATTTCAGCCAAAAGGGAACCAATGGTTTGGATTTTCCTGCCTTCTTTATTTTCTCCTATCACCAAAATTTTTCTTAGGAAAGTCTGATTTGGTAAAAATTTCACCTTTCTTTGGAAAAATCCTACTGGCAGAAAACTCCCACACAGCAGTATTAGTGACCTCAGAGATAATCACCCATGTCCATGCTGGCTCTCAGTCTATCTTCTACCCATCATTTGAAGAGCAGAAGCCCTTGTGTTGTCCATGACAGCCTGGCCTCACCCAGCCACATGAGAAAGTGAGCTGCAAAAAAGTCATCCTCCTTCAAGAAGGCTTGCAGCTTGGATGTCCATTCTTCCTGCTGCTGCTATAGCAGCAGAGGGAGTCAAAAGGCTATTGCAAGATACTCTTGCCTCAAGATATGGAGGTTTTATGTGAGTTAATGCAGCTAAAAAAACCCTAATAGGCACAGGGTAGTTTGTAGCAGGGCAGGGAGGAGGCTAACTGTAAGGGGGACTTCATGAGAAGCTCTGCTTCATGATCAGGGGTATCTAGATAGGGCTGCAGTAGCTTAGTAACTCAGCACAGATTTTGACCTGTTTTATGGCAGCTTGCACATGTAAGGCCAGCAGAGTAAGTACTGTCATAGTATTCATTAGTTTTTCACCTGTCAATACTCAAGCACAGAAAAGTGAAGTTGCTTGTCCAAGACCACAAAAGCCTGATGATGAATTTACCTATTTCATCTCTTGAGTACCTGGAAAATCCATTGCTCCATCTCAGTGCTCAAACCAGTGAGTCAATCACTTACTGAATCATGGCAAGATTTTGGTACTAGGATACTGGGAAAGCAATTAAACAACATACACATCTGCATGCTTTCTGCAAAGCCTACAGTGATGTAAGGCAGCCTGGATGCAGATGTTTTAACTTTGTCTGTTAGATGCTTAGAAGAACTACTGAATATAGTAGAGTCACGGGATAAACACCTTTTGGAAATGCTCCTGCCACTCACATTCTCTTTTATGTGATCCTTAAATCCTTTTCCCCTGCACACCCAGGCTATACTTGGATATCATGCCCACAGCAGCAGAGCCCTGAGAATAGTGCATTTTTGACTCAACCAAACTCTGCAGACCTATTTGCTGCCCACTTCCCTGGGCTCAGCCTTCAGCTGCAGAGCTGGAAATGCTCACCCTCAGGCACAGCATACTTGACTCTCATACTCTTAGGAATAAAAGCATTTTGGTACCTCAGTTGCCAGCCCAAGCTGATGACAGGGTGAGAGAAATTTCCACTTACTCCTTTCCCCCCGTCTGTTACATGTTAACAGGCAATCAATTAGAGAACCACAGGGAGAAAAAATATGGCTGTGCTAGGGAAAGGAAGATGGAGCTGACTCTCCCCTCTTGGGGTTCAGTCAGCTGGCATATCACCTGGCTGATACAGGCTCCAGGTACTGCTACCATGCATCATTTTGTTTTGCTTCTCTCTGAAAACTTCAAAAGTTCCTATGTCTTTTTGGCCTTCACAAGGTCTCTTCTGCTCGGCCATAGAGGTCCTCCAGTATCATACCCATGAAGGGTTAATTATCTGGTCTCTTCCTGTATTAGGAAACCCCAGAACTCTGCTTCAGAGTGCTACCCTATCCCTGCTTTGCCACCTGAATATGCCTAAAAGGAACATTAGCAAGGGTCCAAGGGCTGGAGGAGGGATGGAGTGAGTGCTGGCAGAAATGCAAGTAAAAGTTCACATCCAATCACAGAGATTCAGCAATGACAAATCACAGGAACCCTGCCAGGGAGGAGGCCAATGCCATAGACATGGCCATAGCATAATAAAGAAGGAAGTATCAGTGGGGCAGAGTAATTATTTCTACAACTGGATTTCCACATTGAGAGATATCTAAAATCTATGAAAAAAAGATAAAGTGACTTTTGCAGAGACCTGGGATAAACTGCACTCTGTCCTGTTCAAGAGCTGAGCATCCCCAGCAACAGAGTATAATCAGACCCATTCAATTAACAAAGTGAGTGGTCTCTCCACGTGTGCATTTCTTTCAGGAGGCAAGGAACTACTGATGTGGTGGTCTAACCCCAGCCAACAGCCAAGTACATGCACAGCTGCCTGCTAACTACAGACCTGCCTTCAGTCAGCACGCTGTACTTGGGCAAACCCAATACACTTCTCACTGGAAGATGAATTATCCTGTCCTTTTTCCAGTTAATGGAGGAAATAAAGGGAGTGTCTATATGTCCAAGTGTGTTTGCTCACGTGGGGCATGTGTATATAAGTATACATAAGCATACCCAAGCATCCATGGATATTGGAAGTTGTTTGGATGCACTCCTACTTTTGATTATATTGTAGCTGCACATGTGCACATCTGCAAGCACACTTTTGGCAGTCAGAACACAGCCATACTCCTCATACATGAATTGCACTGCAATTCATCTACACATGCATGCATTGAGGTTTTCAAAATCTCCTGAGGAATTGCTTATCCTCAGTGAGACTGACAAAAACTTCTTCTTCAGTGCCTAGTTTTTTTCTCTTCAAAGAATCTGCGTCTTAATGAAAAAGGCTGGTGAGACTGGAAAAGTAGAAAAAGACTGACTCTCACAAAAGCTCTCTGTCCAGATTTGTGCTGAGGTTTGTATGGGGTTCATGGCTACATAAGAGGACTGTTAGGACAAAGAATTTCTCTACTCTTGTAATTCTGGAGCTTTCACCTCTAGATGCAGATATGTCCACATAAATTCCATCCCTTGGCAGAAGCATCTACTCTTCAAATGGGCCTTAAAACACCATTAGAAGGCAAAGCATTTCCTTTCCAGGCCTTATTCGACTAGCTGCCACATTTTCATGGTATCAATGCCACTAGGAGAGGCAGAAAGATCCACTAGTCCAGATACCCAGATCTGGTAGCCAGTCATACAAGAACTTAGCAAAGGTTCCTACCATCACACAGCCTAACTTCATGTCCATGTTCATCTGGAAGGACCAGAACTGAGCAGGAGGAGAGAGGAAGCATACAAAAGGATGGAGAGTTAGGTGCATTACATTGATTCTCCCTTTCCCCCTTTTACATAACACCACAGTCTCAGCAATGTCTGGGGCCACGTCCCTTTATTTCTATGGAGTGAATGCCTCAGTTTCCATTCCTTCCCACCATACCTTGAATAGTCCTCTTGAAGAAGGCTTTACAGGCCTCACAGGAAGCCACGCCGTAGTGGTACCCAGAGGCAATGTCCCCACACACCAGGCACAGCCGCTTGGGGATTGCATTGAGCATGTACTCGCACTTGGTGGGGGAGTCCTCCATGATGGCGCTGGCGCAGTCGTCGTAACGCTTACGGCAGGACCCGCCGCCAATCCCCGTGCCATTGAACATGGGGGGCGAGTCCAGGCCATTGGGGTGGCCACCCATGGCGATGCCGTAGCCACCGCTAGCGTCGGAGGAGCCGCTTGGGCTGTGGTGGCTGATGGCGTCGATGCCAGAAGATGGGCTGGAGGGCTCGGTCTTGATGAAGGACCCGCAGCTGGAGGAGAGGTGCCGCTCCTCCGTGGCCATTCTGCCGAGCAGCCTGCAGGGAGAGAGCAAAGGCACTCAGCAACCACCTGGCCAAACCCAGTTCCAGGTTTAGTCAAAAGAGAGCCCTCCTTCTGCCACCTCAGTCCAACTCCAGTTGGCTCAGGCAGTTCAACCCCGTGCAGGTTCTTCTTCAGGAATATCGGTACAATTGACTCAGACCAGCCCACCTGCTCCCCACAGACTCACACTAGGGTAAAGACAAAGCTCTTCGTGTAGATTATAATTTCAGGCTGTTCACCATCTGCAGTGCTGGGGAGGGGCATGAGTGCTGATGAAGCTCAATCTACCCAGAGCACCATCTATCCCAAGAGAGCAGAAAGAAACAAGACTGCCGCTGGCAGACCAGATGAAAAAGATGCTTGGTTAATAGAGAATGGACTGTCCTGGCTTTATGCAAAAGGTTCAGTAGCAGACTCTGCAGAAAGGACCTGTTCAGATTGGATTTTATTTTTTTCATTTGTAATACAAAAGTTGTTGATTAATTTTCAAGTTCGACTCCTCTCACTCCACCTCACCCTCTATCCCACCCTGCTGCACTATCACTAAAAGAGGAGGTGAGAAACAGAAGGAAAACCATCTGATCAAAAGTCTCTTCTGTCTCAATCTTAAATCTTAATCTTTCTTCTATTTACTAGTATTGAGCTTTTGCATGGACACACAAATTCCCACTTCTTAAAGAGGAGTTAAACTCTTAAGTTTATGGAAAGAACTTTACCAGCTTTTCAAGCTCTTCATATCTATTTTAGTCACAGATATTCCTATTTCTTATAAAAGTGTTCAGTCTTTTATTGGAAGACTGCTAAATTTTATGATATTTACAGCAACGAGTTTCAGGGATTACTTGTGCGGTCTATGAACAAACAAATCCCAGTTTAATTTGCTTATAATATATTTGCAGCCTGTCGGGCTCCCTGAACATCTCCTGACTCTCCTTCTCAGGAAATGTAGTTTTGCCATGTTCTCCTCATTCAGCTCTTCATTATGCTCTTCATGCAGAAGTTTTTGCAGATCTCTTATCTGCTTCATCATCCATCTCTGAACTTCCTCTAGTCTGGCTATTTCTGTTCAGTCCAGAACAGAGTTCAATGAGCCAGCTCCTCAGCAGCATGAAACTGGCACTGCTCCATATCTTCTCCAGCTGAAGGTCTGGACAGTAGTCAAGACAAAGGCACGTCATCAATTACCTAGTGACATTACAATATTTTCAATGTTATTTTCAGTCTATGTATTATGCAACTCCTTGCACTGTTTGCTTTTTTTCCCTCTTTAAGTGAAAATCTAAATTGTTACCATTTCTTCAACAAACACTTATCAGGAAGTTAGTTACTGCAACCAACACTTGATCTTATTCCTGAGTTGCTACAGTTAATTTAGAATCCATAAAGATGTATGAAAAATCAAATTAACCCTTCTGGTGTGCAATGTTTTGCAATAGTCAACAGTGTATTTCATCTGCCACTATGTTGTGCAGTCCAGACACCCAGCTTTATTAGGATCCTCTGGAGCTCTTCAGTCTTCCTTGGTAATTTGATTTCATCTGCAGTCGCATTGTTCACCCACTTCCCAGATCATTAACACATGGATCAAACACCACAATACTGATCTTTGTGGGTGATGCATGTTAACCTTTATCATGTTGAAAATTGACTTCTCTTTCTTTTCTGAGTAGGGTCTCTGACACCTTTTAATTGATAATAGTATTAACCTGAGAGGTTAAATTTTCCCTTCAGCAAGACAATTTGTCAAAGGCTTTAAGAAAAACTAAACATGCATTTTCCTGATGACATGGCCAAAAAATTCTGACTGACTGGAGATGCTTGACTTTTCTTCTTGGAAGCTCTGCTTGTATAAAGTTACCACACTATGGTCAAGTGGGTAATTTCTATTTCTATTTCAATTTCAGTTTCAGCCTATTTACCTGGTATTTGTGGCAACTCCTTCTGCCAAGAGGTCAAATCTGTCAGGGGACAGGACAAAACATTCTGTGAATCAGCAAGGCTGGAGTGCACACTTTTATATATCACATCTGTGTGTCTGTTGATAGGAATATAGATGTTTGATATGCAGCAAATTCACAGTCCTGCATCCTGATGATCTCATTTGACCTAAGTATCTCCTAATTTTCCCTTCTCTGTTTCATCCTCAAAGTTTGACCTCATCTCCTATCTCTGGGATCGATCAGCCAAGTGTGTTTTTTGGCAAGACTGTTGACCTTGAGAATATGGGCAGGCATCTCACGTTCCTCAGCTGCTTTGCCTGGTGTTACTTGAGAGGAATCCAGGGTTTAGGCCCTCTCAGAGACAGTGTGATGAGTTGATAAATGCCCACACTTTGCCCAGAGGGCCACAAGGAACTAGAGGTCATGGAGCAGTTACAGAAATTGCTGCAGGTGCATTCATCTCTATTCCCACAGGGCACCTAGACATATTGCAGATCTTCTGGTGTAATGACAGCTGACTGAGTGAAGGAAGATGAAACTTTGCCAGCTGAGACTAGATCTTAGCATCTCACAGCAGAGATAAAACCTGCTGTGCAGGTTCTGGAACCTCTCCCTACCTGAGAAGTGCATCTATGGTAAAGAAATGAAGATCACTGGACACAACAACATGAGATTAAGGTTAAAATGGAAGGCAAAACAACCATAAAACACTGTTCTGGACTGTGGAACTACTTCACGGGAAGAGGAGCGGGAGTTGCAATTTTCAAGGCAGACAGAGGAAAACACTATGAAACAGGAATGAAACAGCTGTACTGGCAGATTCCATCAGTGGAGCCCAAATCCCAACTTCTGCTTCTTAAATAGCCCACCATTCACAGATGACCTCAAGAGGGCTTACCAAGGTATTTTCCTTCAGTGGAGAGAAAACAAAAATAAAAAGAAAAAATAAAAATAAAAGAAATTAAAAAAAAAAAAAAAAAAATTAAAAAAAAAAGAAAAAGAAAAAGAAAGGGGGAAAAGTGAGAACCTGTTGAAATAAGGAGCCTTCTTTCCCCAAGGCGTGCAGTGAATGTTTGATGGTGAATCAAGAAACAGGCCCCCTACATCCTCAGGGCTGAGGACCCTCCCGTTCCCTTCCAGCAGGCAGCAGTACATAGCAAGTTCTGGTTGGATTTGAATGCATGCTTGAGAGCAAAAGCCCTTAACACCAAGACAGATTAAAGATTACAGCTAAGGTGACTCCAGCCATTCCAGAGCATGTGCTTTTCTTTTCTAGCCTCTGACTTTCTGCAACTCTCATGGAGATCCTGTGCTGATATTTAAACAGTCAGAGTGTCCCCTGGCAATGAGATACAACATCTTAAACTTCAAGAAGAACAGCTAAATGTTTTTTGCAGAGAGTTCAAAGTGATGAACAGCCATTTTGCTTGGCTCTAGTTACCTTAATAGGAATGTAAAAGGAGAGAGACTTGATCCAACTCTCCTCCGTGCTGGCACAGGAAACTCCGTTACTATTTCTGTGCCCATGTAACAGGCTTAGAGGTTCTAAACATTTCGTTCTTTTCACCTTTCCTCATCATAGGTCATTCCTTCTAATCCCTTTAGCATCTTTGTGGTCCTTCTATGGATTTGTTCCAACTTCCCTGGGTCTCTGTTGCAGCAAGGTGCCCTGAACTGCACAGTGCAACGCTGCGGCACTACAGGGGAGAGTCACTCTGGAAAGCTCACAGCCAGGAAGACATATGGACCAACTGAGCAGTAGCTTTGCCAGACATCAGGCTGCACATCAGCTCACACAATTTGATAGCCTGTCTCATTGGGACCTCTCTGAACATAAGCTGCTTTTGCCACCGTGCTCTGCACAACATGAAATTCGGAGATTCTCCTTGTTCCTAGGTAGATCCAACACCATCTTTGAACTACACAGTGCTAATTATCACATGTTTTACCAAAGCCTCTTCACAATGCTCATTTTTTCAGCCTAGCTCTTCTTCCGTCTATGCTGATTTTTTTTTTTTTTAATCTTTTGGGTCTGTCAACTGTAAACTTGGGAGTGATCACTCCTATGTTTCTTCCAGGTCACTAATGAGTATTTACAGTCAAAGCACTGTCCTTTTGGACACTATCTTTGCAGAAGGATAAAGAATATCTCTAACCCTTCTGTTTACACTCTGTCATTTAATCCATGATTCATTTCACAGGATTTGTATCAAAACCAATTTGATCTAATTTCCCTAATAAGATTTTGCACAGCTGTGTCAAAAGCCCATGCATAGTCCAGAGTCAGTCTATTCACTGCATTCCTTTTGCTCACTAATTATCTAATTGCATCAAGAAAGGTTATTGTCTGCTGTACTCCTGTTTCATAAACCCACTGCTGTTTATCACTAACAGTGTTGTTAGCCTTTATGTGCTTGTAACTGCCCTCAGACAAGCATGCTCTGACCTCAGTGACTCTGGATGTAAATACACAGGCTTAGACCAAGTCAAGACTCTGCTTTAGGTTTTTATCCATTAGTATTCTCTCCTTTTGGCAGCACTGTTGGCAAATGTTACAGGTTTCCTCAATCTTCTCCAGCCTTTCATCTTTTGCTATTTCTCTGCAATGGCTGGTATTTAGCCATTAACAGATTATGAGTTTAATGATTTTTGAGAGCAACAGCAATAATAAGAGAGGGAAAGATTGCTAGATGGGGAGGAACAGAAAGGGACAGAACACTAGAGTTATAAAGTTAAGGCAGTAGTGTTCCTGATTTTCATTCTTTTAAACATCAAGGATTACAAGTTTGGGATTGACACAGGTTAGGCTACTTTATTGCACATCCTTCAGGGTTATTATTGCCTGAAATAGTACTTTGTAGCTACATCCACCTCTTTACCCAACTTCTGGTTTTGGAAATTACAGTAACTCAGTAGTCTTCATGTATAAGTGAGAAAAAACAATGTCCACCACTCACACTTGCTTAGTAGGACAGACAGAACACCCAGCTTTGTAACAGAATGTAACTTCTCCCCTCAGAGGAACTTTTTATCAGCTAAAGGTACACACATTTCAATAACTTAATACCATCTGAGCATTGAAGCACTCGTGCAAACCTAAGTATCTGACCTTCTGCATTCTCCAAGTAGCACTCGCTATTCTGTAACTGGACCAAAAAGAGTTCCTTTTTGAGGAACTGAGCTTCCTTAGTGGCTGAAACCTCATCTTCAACAGGAAATGCAAGGACAGACCAGTTCTATACTCCAGTTTCCTGAAGAAAGGTAAGGAATGGGCATAGGTTCTGCCACATAGTCCAATCCCTTCACCAGTATTTTCCGGTTTAGTCATAAAGTCACCAACTCAGCATGTTGGAGATTTCCAACAGCAAGAATGAAATTATCATTAACATAGATACTGATATACAGCTGTAGAACTAGTATCAGCTGATGGAGGGGGAGAAAGAGAAAACACTCATGCCCTCCTAAGGAAAAATCTTCCCTATTCTGGGCACAAGGAGAAGCGTAAAAGGGTCAGAAATGGGCTTTATTTTGGTGGCTCTCGCACTGGATATGGATTCCAGACAGAATGAAATCTTGATTTTCTGAAGTTCCATAAATTGGGAAACCCTGCAGGTAAGATGCCTGTACAGCTTGTAACTTCCAGGAGCCATATGGCTGTACTTATGGAACTGCACTTCAGTCCTGAAGTCCTCACAGGAGATTTAAGTTATACAGACAAAACCTGAGAAGTCTGCCAGTATAAAGCTGCTCACTTCAGGCACCAGCCTGACACAAAAGCACACTTTGGATTGCACAGAAATTTTTAAACCAGTCATGGAAGACAAAAGTAGCTTTAATCTGCAGAAACACCACAGATAAGAGAGATAAAACATCCATTCTCTTCTCTGGTACAGACCTATTTCTGCTATCAGTATCTGTCAGTTCAGATGACACAAACTTGCATAGCATGTGTAAATGGGATGTGCACATCATGAGCAACATAGATTCTGTGTCTTTTGTGGGCCACATGAGAGAGCTTTGCAATTCACAGTGGTCTGACAAACAATGTAGGTCAGCTTCTCAAACACTGGCTGCAACTCCAACAAGCCAGATTTTGTCAGGTGTTTTTTTTTTTAGATACAGGAGACAGAAATAAATAACGTTTCCCAAGTGTCTGGCTAGATGTGACAGCTGCAATAACAGCCAGTGTAATTTTAGGTCACTTATGCAAAGAGTTAATGTCATAGAGCTGACCCACACCTGTTGGTTGACCTCCTTTTACCATGGACAGCTCACAAACACACTCCCACTCTTGCTTCACCAAGAACATCCACCAAAGTGCTCGGGAGGAAAGGGATCAGCACCCACACTGGCTTCTCACACTCTCCTACTCCATATAGACTTCAAATGAGAGAGCCACCATTTAGAGAATTTATCTATGCTGACAGCTTTCCTCCATTCAACAGTCCAAGAATAATGGGATCTGCCAATGTGCCCCTTTACTCCTGTACAGTGGATTACTGTGGGTAACTCAGTCATATCAGGAACCTTTTCTGGGCTTATTCTATCACACAGGAACATATTCTGTTCCCAGGACAAACTCAATTTCTCTCTGAGAACAGGTAAGAGCTTAGGTAGTATCAGCATGATGGGCATGATCATAAACATAAGCACACCTGTGCATGGGCTTTAGAGATTTTTTTGTTTCAATCACAGTATTTTGCATTGCTATAAAGGACACGAGTCAGAACTCAGCTTGATTTAACTATTTTTCTCTGGAGTGCAGATCTGATTTCTAAGAGTTTTGCCACGTTTCCTAGCGATGGCTCCCTTTGGCCTGCATGGGTTAAGCTCCTATTCTACAGAGTGTGGCAAACCCCAGACAGCCATTTTCAAGGCATTTGTCCATAGTATGCCCTCCCCCAATACTACATATTTATCTTTGGACAAGCTAGTGCTCACATTCTGGCTCTTACACAAATAGTACTTGCTTGTCTAACGCCCAGTAGATATTTTATCCCTTTGACCCATTGCATAACCACAGCCTAGTTACATATCGGTAGATCTTCTCTAGCCCAAGTTAGCTCATGCTGAAAAAAGCTGCCACAGCAAACTGTCTGGAGGCTGCTTAATAAATAAAAAAGGCTCTCATGGGCAGAAGACATTATGGATTTCCTACCAGCCTTCATCCCTCTCCTCATTACTGTAATTTCTCTTCACCCTTACGACAACGGTCTTGTTAGTGAATGGTAAAAAGTATTACACAGATGAAGTGACAATGAATCTGGAGGTGTCACACATATTATCAGTTCACTCTCTTATTAACACACTGCCTTTTGAAGGTACCTTGCACTCTGGTGTACTAAACAGCACTTCCTCCAGAGTGAATTGCTTTAGCACTGGAGCTAATGCCTCTTGCTTATACTTACTGTTGATACCACAGCAAAATAAAGACAAGGTTGACTTGCTGTTCACTATTTATTCAAGTTCTACCATCATCCTCTCCCCCTAATGTTATCATTCTGTGTTTCACATTTCAACTTACCCCACTATTTCTACATTCACAGCAGTTCAACAATTTTGCCTGTACACAGCAAAGCTGCAACTCAATCCCCGGTGAAATGCTCAGCTAGACCTTCATTTCTTCTTGAGTGTCTTTCTTTATACTCTGCCTTTCTAGAGCACTTATAATCTATATCTCTCTAAGCACCCTCAGTGTCCTTCAGACACTTGTGAATGAGACCCATACACATGAGGCTCAAGTAGAGCACATTTCAAACACTTATACATCAGAATTTTGCTTCCAACTTCTCAGATGAGCAAGGAAAGGAGAACTTCCAGCACTACCATTCATATCACACTTATTTTTGCATCACAGCCTGATTCAGTATCTCATCTCTCAGAGACTTTTGACTCTGTATCCGCTCAGCATTTCTGAGAGAAAACTGCCACCAGTACAAATTATTCAGCCTGCAGTTCCTTGCATTTCAAGATATTCATTGAAAACACCCCCTTCAACCTTGCCTACAATTCATGGTGAACAGTGTCATGAAAAAAGAGAGACCCAGAGGTATTGCTTAATTTTTCTAAGTGTTTGAGGAAGGAGTTAGGATACACATCAAAGACATCATCCTAGAAACAAATGTGCAAAGAGACTTAGTAATTGACATTACTCTAGGAATAGTAGCTTGCTGAAAAAGAGGATTTTTGGTTTATCGAGATGAAATATGAACTAGAACATTATTCAACTTGGATGCATTTGGAAATTTTCTGGGTTTGAGTTGGTAATAATTTTTGGGAAGGTTTCTGTTTCTTACACTTCAACAACACAGCTGTAGTGGGATTCTGCCTCCTTCTCCTACCCTGGTCAGGACAATCCAGCCAGATTAGATGGGCTTTGCCTAGATTCCACCTGTAGCTCACAGAGAAATCTATAACCAAGTACCTTACCATTAGAACATTGCTCAAAACCTGACAGATCTTGAAAAACTAACTGAAATTACTTCTACATAAATTACAGCATGGGAAATAACAAAGGGCAATTCATGCTTTTTAATTTGACTTTTTTTTTTTTTAACCCTGACTCTTCAGAAAGGATTTCTAAGATGATACAGTGGCTAAGCAAGGTGACTGTGAGTAACTGTAGACCAGGCTCCTTTTCTGCTAATAAGTACCAAAGGTGTAAGGAGAATAGGTCACATATGAACACAGTGGTTTCTTTCTGCATGCCTTACATTGCTGTAACATACAGGATTATCTTTAGCTGCCTATTTAGAATAACCTCAAGGTTCAGTTTTGCTGAGTCTCAAAACTCCCACCTTTAGTAAGTATTTAGCAGATCTCCTAGCACACACTGCATATATTAAGTAGGCAGCTGTATCTGACCCAAATTCCAGCTTCTAACCCTCATAATTTATTGTAAATCCATTTCATTCATCCACCTTGTTGACTGTTCCCATTTCCTTTGACTGACAAAGCAGCAGCTTGTCCACTCAAGTCCCATCCTACCTGAGGCCCCACAGTGTCCTGCATTCTTACTTGCCTGAACCAAGAGATGAGATCAACAAACTTCTCATTAGACAGAAACTGTACAGCAAACAAACACATCATTTCCCCCAACACTCTGCAAAACTTGCATATTCCTTTCTCTAGATTAAAAACCCCCACCCAAAAAAAAAACCAAAAAACCAGCAACCTAAAAATCTCAGTTCAGCCAGAACAAATTCTGAAGCAAAATACTTTTTAATTACATTGATTTTCCTCACAAATTGGCATCATTGTAGGAAAATTTAAATGTGATTACAAAAAAAACCCAAAAAAATATTCTTTTGGTCATCATGAATAGATTATTTTCTTATCCCATGAAGTTTTCACTTTTCTCTGTTACTGTTTCTGGATATGAAAGAAAGGAATGCAAGCTTGCACACTCTTTAACTTCAGTTTCTCTTCCTCTTCCATTCTTTAGCATCCCCACTAATGGCTAAGCAGAAGCTAACAGGCAGACATAGCAAAGCAGACAGACAGGCAGTCAGGCACCAGCAAAGAAGCTATACAGCTGCTTCTACGCTTCCATATAGTACCTTTCTGAGATAGCTTTAAATGTTACATAGCGTCATTCTGTAGGGTACCTGTGTATAGCAGGCACGCATAAAGTTATTGTGCAAACACACACAACCTCCTCTCTCACACGTCTCCTTTCCTCATCATGTGCATGCACCTAGGTACCATTCCAGTAGCTTTGCTATAGGAGCCAAACTATGACTTCATACTTCCTGATCACCACAGTGAGCAGTCAGACCTTTACAGCAAACATAATGCAGTAAAGCAAAAACAATCAAAAACCACTGCCTAACTGAGACACATCATCTGCAGTCTGCACCTTGAGGCACACTCTTGTGTCTATCAGAGCATGCGAGGAAGAAGACCTCACATGGTTTTACATATGTCTGCAATCTGTCCTATCCCATATTTAAGCTTGTTCTCTCTCCAGAGGTCTGGAAACCTTTGCTGATGTAACTAGGAGGGGGCCTGTCCTCTTCAAAGTAGGGACCTGAAAAGAAGCAAATTTCAGCAACTGACGGCCTGGTGTGACCCAACTGAAACGAGCCCACCCTGACGGCATGTCCTCCCCGCTGTGCTTGTTCCCTTTGCCCTTGGAATGCTATCACTTGTTATCACGCTGACTTCTCCAGATGGGGCATTTTGGCTATTGATCTGATAAATAAACAGCCTGCTCGCTCGATCAAAATGTTATTTTGCATTTCAATTACTGTTCGCTAATGCAACCTTCATCCCGCCAAGAGTGCTGCTGGCAATGACACTCGACCTGGCACAGGCGTTTGCAAGCAAATTCGGCAGCACCCGCTGCAAGCACCTAACGGGATTACCAACCTCCATTAGATGCACAGAGAGAGAAGACGATGGACAGACAGTCGTGGGCTGAAGGGGAACAGACACAGAACAGAACAGAAGGCGTGAGCAACTTGGACAAGGGGTACAGAGAGGCTGCAAGACAGCTTTACCAGGTATTTTAACACTGAGGGATCTTGAAAGCTGAAGACTTTCCCTCCAGTGAGCAACTCCAACAGCTCATAGCAGATAGACTGAGCTCTCTGTGTGTGAGCCATGCAAGAGTTCAGAGGAAGGGAAATAAGAATCAATGTCTGGTGACAAGCCAGCACTGAGCACTGCAACCCATGAGGGCAAACAGGGTCAATTCTAAAGCGAGTTCTGAAGCCTAGCTCCACCAGGGTTCAGTAGGCCCTAGAGAGACACACAGCATTCTGTATCTAAACTTGCAGGGAGGAAACCCTCTTAATCCTTGCTGGATTCTTCTGGGAAATATGACTGTCTCTTGAGAACCTGGTGGTGCTACAGGAAGAAATGGGCATCCAGAGGTGTTGCTAAAATCTCTGGTAAGTGTTGATCTCTATTAATTCGGCACTCTGTTTACATGACGGAATCCTGTCTACAATAAGAAACACAACACAAATACTAAGCCAGTGAGCAGCCACCAGCAGTGAGGCCAGGCATGACCACGTGGTTATGAGACAGCTTCTAGTCCCAGACTCCTCTAGTCATGTGCTGTACTTCACCAGGTGGCTGGTTTTGCACCAGACTCCTGCATCATGCAGAATGTACCTTATCCCTCTTTCCTTCTTCCTACCTAAACTCCTAAAGGAAATATAACAAAGTGACATAATCATTTACCATTGCATGCAAATAGTGGTCAGTGCTCTCACCACCCCATGCACAGATTGCATGTCTGGATTTTGCTCCCTGCTGACAAGATAATGTAAGTAAAGTAAATGCATTTCTCTCAATTTCCTGAAAGCCTTTGTCAAAGATCTTTTGCCAGGCCTGGACAAATTTCTCCCATTTATAAAGAGACAGCATTCAGACTGAAACTGCCAGTCACCCAGGAGTTAAAAATAAACAAACCCCTGAGATTATATAAACAAAATGCTAAGTATAACACACTGAATGAGATCAATGTGATGCATAAAGACAGGATCTATAACTCCACACACTCACACTTCATCTGCTCTGTGTGCCCAGCCTTCCAGTTCCCTCTGCCCTTGGCAAACTAAGTCAGGGTCCCACACCCATCTCTCTATAACCAGTCTATACTGTAGACCTCACCCTCCCATATCTGCCCAACCTTTCTCTGTGCCCACTTTAAGGAGCAGAGTTTTGGGAACCATTCTACGTGTCAATCCCTACTAGGTAACCATGCCCCAAACTCAGCCCAAAGACCCATGTACATGTTGTGACTCCCAGTCACTGGCTCTGGGCTTATGACATGGGGCCGTGAAATACAGTGTACTCAGCCCTTAAAATGCAGCTAAAATGTCTCCAAATCTAATTCCAGCCTCAACGCTGATCTTCTTACAGACTTCAGCAAGTCACTGCAGCTCTCCAGGGCACTGCTTTCCCCAGCTGACATGGTCCTGAAGGACCTACCTCTGAGGAAGTCAAACAGCAGCTATGATTGAAAGAACGGAACGTGCAGATGAGTGTCATAACCAGAACAATGGACAGACAAAATCTATGCTCACACAACGTCCTCTGCTACAGATTATCAGCAGAAATTGACCCTCTTTCTACAGCTCTCCAGGCTGCCTGTGTAAGTAGCGCGAGTAGCTAGTGTTTTCCTGCAGGCAAGCTAGCCAGAGGAAGAAAACACTGGCTTTGCAAATCTGCTTCTATAATGCACACCAATTCTGACCTCCTCCTACACCTCTCAGTACTTTAAGCCCAGTCCCCTGTGACCCAGTCTACACAATAGCCTAATCTCTAATACTGCCTAATCCTATCTCCATCTCCCCATACACTATTTCACACACCAGCTGCCTCCTGATCACACCTCCATACAATCCATTTTTCTATTCTCCTTTGCAATTGCACTTCACTGTAAGTTTTTTATCAAAAATTAATTTTTGTTTAAAAATGCCATTTTGTTTCACTACAGAACTAAGTCAATTTTGGCAATGGTTTTTACTGTAGAATTTTCAAAACAATTCTAAAAAAACTCAGATGTTTAACTTTTCTTTGCTCCTAGCACTTTGTTTAGCCTGTCATGTCTGCCTTGTGTAGTTTGACGAACTAATCACACACTGTTTAAGAACAAAATGAAACAAATTATTGGACCTTTCATCCAAATAAATTTTATTGGGATTTCTACTTTGCCTAAAATTTCAGGTTGCAGTCAGATTTGTGATGAAATAACACTGTCAAACAACAAATATTCTGTGAACCAAGATTCTAATTTCCATGCCGCTCTCTTCCCTGTGTTTTCCACACAGTTTGTGCTTCACTCAGTAGGTCTCTTTTCTCTACTTATATGCATTCAGAAATATCTATGTTCTAATGCACATGGAAAGGTTTTGACACTTCATGCTATCTTCTTTAGCCAAGCAACATAGAGAGATTGAGACTAGGAAACAAACTGCATCTAAATAATCTGAAAAGGTGGAATTCTACAGAAAAGTTCTGGAAATTGGAGAGTACAATGGAATCTGTGCCATCAACTCATACAAAATGGTTATCCTGTATTCCTCAGAGATTAACTATGTGTCAAGGAGCATCCTGCAGCCAAAAATCAATCCCTCTGATTAGAAAGCTGAGTGCTGTTGGAGAAACACAGTTCAACTTTTCCAGCTGGTGCCATTTAAGCTTTACCCCAATCCTTCTGCATCACAATGAAATCACTGCTGGCATGTGATCAGAAGCTCTGAAACCCTGGCTGCCTATCAGTTTACAAAAATTGACCTGGACATTCTATCCACTTTGATGAGAGCCTGAATGAAACTTCTTTCTCATTCACTCATGGTAAGGAGTGCTACTCCTCAGCATCTCTGTGACCCACAAAAAATGCTTTATTTTACAGCTAGCTGAGAAAAAATGTTGGAACTTAGTATAAGTACCTTACCTGACACCTAAACCTTACCCAGAATTTTCTAGCTACAGGGGAAACAAATCAGAAGTAGTTGTCACAGTATCCTGGCTCTTCATTTAAGCCCTGATCCAGCTCCTACTGAAATCAAATTGTGATTCCTATTGATCTGAACATGAACCACACCTCAGGATCCGAAAAGTCATCTGAATGTCGAACACTGCAGCTATCCCATGACCTTTACTGGATTTCTGGAGACTTGTCTTCTAGTGTTTAACTACTCCTTCTCCAAACACGCTTTCATTTCAAATGATCCTGGGAAGGAAAGGAGGTCGAACTTTTCCCAAGAGAGGACTTTCTCAGAAATCCCCACTTACACTAACAAACACTCTTCTCCTGCCAGTCACACTGCACAGAGCAATGGCCCAACCCACACATTGCAAATCAATGGGCACAGTGCATCTATTCATACATCTCCACTTCCAGGTAACATCCATTGGCCTGAGCATCTCTTGGAAGTCATGTGTTGCCAGCTCTAACAGGCTTTCTCCACTCTGTTCAGTTTACTACAGAGAGGAAATTCAACAACAACAGGCTTCTTAAAAACATCTAATATGGATTTGTTTATTTCCTTGGGTTCATCCTAAGCAGATAAATCAAAACTCTAAATGCCTCTGATAACTTTTCTGCTTGCAAAGAAGAGGCTAATTCTGTTCATGTTAAAGCAATCTTCTCACTTCCCACTTTCCCAGCCCAGAATGGCTTTCCCATTCTCCAACCAGAATGAAAATAAGAAACTCAAGATGCAAATCAAAACAGCTACAAGTAGCTAAACTGTCTCCCATGCTGTACCAACCACCTTCACAGACAGAATGCCAGTCCACAGGGTTAACAGCAGTTACTCTGCAGGAAAATCACTGCTCTTCCTAGCTACCCCTGAGCTGCTGTTCTGACTTTCTGAGGTACTGGCTGCAGTGCTGTTCACCCCTTGGCATTCACAGCATATGGTACAAAACAGGCTGAATCAGCAAGGGAGCTACAGCGACTGGACTGCAGTGCTAGGAGAGGTTGTTCCTGACTGTGCACTAAGCTGGTGAAAACATGAACTTCAATGTTAGTCTTCCTATTTTTTTGTGCATAATTTAGCTGAGGTGTTTAAGTTCTTGACAAATCTGCAAACACTTAAAAGTTCCCCTGTCCCTGCAGAACTGCTGGATAGGGTTTCAGGCCACGAGTTCTTGAGAGCGTGCCTTGTAATATGCTCCTTCCAAAAAAAAAAAAAAATAAATAAACTGTCAAATTTGGTACAGCAAAAACCTCACTCAAATACAAGGTGAGATCCCTGCAAAGAGACTCATGGGCTGAAACGCTCCTGGAGGGATACACAATCAGTCAGATAAGGGACCAGATCGTAATTAGGAAGCACATTTCCTGCAAACTTAGTCTTTGATCTGTTTGGAAGACTAAAACAAAAATAAGAGTTGTTTTGTCCAGCTTCAACACTGAACAGGGGAAAACATGTTTAGCAAAAGCACTGGCTTGCAAACTAGAGCCATTTTTAAGGGCCTGTAGTCTTCCCCAGATCCAGATAAATGAATTTTGGTCACACCTAGTTAAAAAATAGCAAGAAGGCACATTTTAAAATGTCATTTTGCATTACAATTCCCTGCTTCACATTGTGCCTGGAGCAGCCTGAGCTAAAGTAGCAGTAAAAAAGGAAAAGGAGTTATGGATTCTGATGTATCCCATCAGAGCAGTGTTTATTCTAATCAATCAACTGAAAAAATAGTAGCTGAGAGTAATTATTAATAATCAAGTAAAATTGGATTATTTCTCTGCACTGCAGCGTTGTCTGGATGGGAAGGCTGGTATAGAAATAAAGTTCATCAGAGCAAGCTGCTGAAATAAATTGCTGACCTCAGCAGTTCATCAAAAAGTGGAAAAAGGAATCTGAACTATGCATATGGTAGACTATATAGAGCATGAAGACTAACTAAAATAATTACTTGAAGGTGGCCCAAAGGCTGGCTCAGGCATTGAATCAATGCATTTGTATATCCAAATAAGAGCAGCAAGACCTGCTGCCAAAGTCTTCCATTTCTGAGGTATCTGGTTGTGTGATTCCTCATTCCTGAAAGCACAGTCAGCTCCCTCTCCGAAAATGCACTTCTTGAGAGGAAGGGTCTCAGACTGTCTCTGACTATGTTGAGTCCTCTGTGCAGCTGTGGTTGAGGCTGATGTTATACCCAAGCAATGTAACGTGTGCCATAAAGGGCCTCTCTACTGAACATTTTGCAATATACTGAAGTCAGGAGATCTGGTGATCTCTGCCATTGCACAGAGAGGGTCACAAACACAAATACTGAATTGTAACTACAAAACGCGCACTATTACTGTAAAACAAAGGACTCAGTCCACTTCACTCACAAACACATAGGTGCAATTACATTAGTCATTTGTGTCCAGGAGTGCCTTGCCTATGCAATCAAATGGACATCTTGTAAATTCTTTGCCTCCACTGAAAATATAACGCAGACGTGACATCAATGGTCAGACTGGGTATAACCCAGTAAAGCTCCCTTGCAATAGATGGAATTGTACCAGTTAAAAAATTTAAGGCAGCCACTCCTAGAACACTAAATTCCTGGCAAGAAGAAATAGTACCCAGCTGTAGGGGGAATACAATACAGCTAGTGAAGGAGGCAGAACTTGGTGTTTTCTGACATCTATGTGTGCAAGACTTCAGCCATAAAACCAAATTAACATAGCAAACATTTTGTGTTTAACAGCTTACTAATTACATTTTCAAATTAAATATTTACTCCTATCTTGAGTATTTCTATAGCACCCAACAGAAGCTGAGTTACTCCTCCATTTATCTTCACAATTTCTTAAATTAAAATAATTCTTTATTTTAAAAGGGTAGTGGAGAATCTGGAGAGTTTCTTCCCCTCCCTGTCCCCTCTCCAATTGGCTGCTCCACAACCCCTACTATGTATCATACAGGAATATGGGATCTGAGGATTGAAGGTTAGATATAAAACTGTAAGTGAATGTACATAGCTACTCCACTCAGTCTAAAAATTCCTCAGCCTCACTTTTACATATCACCTATAGCAAAGCACCGCTTTCAGTGCCCCACTACAAAAACCAGCTGTGCTGGTCTATTTATTTCTTTCTAATTTTTTTTTCCCTATCTCAGGAACGAGATACACATGGTTTAATATTTTACTCCAAGTTGGATCAGTCCTGATAAGTTTTTATAGTGTGGGTCATCTGCCAGAGCAAAAGCATACTATTACTTCTGCAATGTTAGTGTCTGCTTTGAGCAGCAGCCCACAGAGCAGGATGAAGGAATGAGAAGAGAAAAAGACAGTTCTGGATAAAGAGCATGTCAAGTTCTGTTTGCATGGGAAGAAGGGGTTAATCCTGCTTTGAGGTTCACTTTGTTCTCCATGGTTTGTGCAAGGCCATCAATCAATCAATCAATCAATCAATCAATTCATCTTCTCTCTTTCCTCCGTTTTTTGGTTTTTTTTTTTCCCTGGGACCCACTGCAGGAATATCATGCCCAGGATCTTGTTTAAATCCACGACTCCTCTCTGTCAAGCCAATTCTTCCAATCCTCTCCCAAGGTCCCCCTCAAGACACCCCCTCCTCCCCTCCCCGAAAAGGGGCCTTCTGAGCTCGTTTTGCTAATGTATTCTCAAACCAAATTAGGGGCTCTGACTCTCAGTGAAGTTCGTGAGTTAGTTGCCGCGATGCACTGAATTAAAGATACCATCTCGGACTCAAATCAGATTAGAGCCCACACACACACATGCAAAAGCCCACTTTCTAATCAATTTTATAAAGGGCCTTCAGCAGAGATACACTAATGGTATTGAGCTAAGATCTTTAAACTAAGTCTGCAAGAAGTCTGCGGAGATAAAACACACACTGTATTAAAGAGAAAGCTCTCCACTGTGCCCTTCCCACCAAGAACCCTGTGCACCTTGAAAGAGCACCTCAAAATACAAAACAGCTCTCCCGAACCTGAGGTGTTCCCTCACATGCTCCTCTCCTCTTCCTACTTCAGAATCCTACTTCCTTCTTTTAAATCCCTTCTTTCATTCATGCTGCAGAAGATCCCTGCACAGAGGCAGAGGAGACAGGGAAGCTCCAGTGCCATAAGACGTGTTAGGAATTAGACATAACGAGAACACACGAACCCTTTTAGGCCTGACACACTAACCCGTAAGAAGTGGGCAAGTGAAAAATCAGCTGACCAGCTTCAGGGAGAGTTCCTGCTTCAACACAGTGCCCTGCAGCTATACACAAGATGCCAAGCACTGACCTGGTGCTGGGCACACACAACTGAGATGCCACATCTGGAGAAAGACATGACTAAGTGTATGCTGAAGGAGATCTTTTAGACAGCAGCTGCTCTACATGCCCAGCATCTTGACATCCTTCTGTCCTCATCTCTCTGTTTAGCAGTGGAAGTTCTCATTTATGGCAGCAGGTTTCTTTCTCTGAAACCAACATTCTGACACGTAAAATAATGTTGTGTAAGATGGCCTGCAGGAGGTGATGACAAAAGGGAGACAGAAGGGTCCATAAAAGAAGCTGCCAATTAAATATTTAATAGACCAGTTATTATTCAGTCACCACTAACCAGAGAATAAGGCTATCGCTGAATACCCTGGTTATGCCAGGTTTTCTGTGTAAGATCACGGAATAATCTTCTGCTTTGTTTTCATATTTTTAGTAAAAAGTACCTTGAAACATTTCAAACAAATTAGAAAGGCAAATCTCAGACCCCAGCGTTAGTCTTTACTTGCTTTCTAGGATGTAGTTTCTAACAAAAGGACAAGAGGATGCTTGCTAAGGTAACAGGAAATCTGTATATAAAAAAAAGATCACTGCAAAAATTGAAATTCACCAGCTTTTTCTAAGCAATGTAAAGGGACCTCAGTAAGAGAATTGTGACAGATAGGGGTCTGACTGCTCTGCACAGAAGCCTTGCTGAGAAAATTTTCTCAGTGCTCAGAGAGGCTTCCTTGAGACAGCTTCAGGACTCACACCACTGTGGAGTTCTACAGTGATCATGTGCTGAGGATGACGCCAGTTTTCAATGCAATTAACCTTTCCAGCCTAATGAAATGGGTCTACTGGCTGCAGTGGCAGCAAGGAGCCCCTTGACTCTGGCAGGCTCCTCAGGACAGGTTATCGAGGTTGCAGAGTGTTACTGCTCCACTTCTATTTGCAGGCTGCAGCTAATTGATGCCAGACCTGAAAGGAGTAGGCAATGCCAGCCCCAGCGTTGTACTCCAACATCATATTGATCCTTGGGAGCAGGGACTTGGGTCTGTGCCCATTGATCTATTGTGTCACAGGCAGCGTTCTTCCAGGAACGTACCCTGGGCAGCAGAAGCACACAACTGGGAGAAAGAGGAAAGTTCCTCAGATGGGAAAGCACATGGACCACACTACCTTGCCAGTTAGAAAGAATCAGATCTGGGATGGAGCCTCAAGCTTTTGTGCTGTTTTTTTTCTCCATCTGGAAAAAGACGGGCGTAACAGCGCTCCCAAGGGTGGGTGAAAACTGCGGTACCCTAAGGGCTCATACTTGGGAGTCCCTTCCTTCCTTTCTAGCTGTTGAACAAGGGGTGAGGGGAGAAAAGGGGTGGGATGCAAATCTGGTAGTATGGGATACGGCCACAAACACGCACTGCACTTGGAGGGAGGGGTGGAGGGAGAAATGGGAAACTTTGAGTCCTACATCAAGTTACCCTGCCAACACAGCCCATCAACATTTCAGTCTTGGAGTTGCAGAGAACTACAAATTAGACCCACATTTACATATGACTTTAGGAGTGTCTGTTGAGATTTACCCTGCAGTGCTCAGTCCACCATACTCAATTAAGTTCAAATCTGCCACAGAGGTGTCACTTAAGCACCCAAAATATTATAACCTAAATTATACTTTTAACATTATTAAAATGACATTAAACCCAGAAAATAATGCAAATAAAAAAATTAAAATTGTCTTCTGTGACTGTTTCATGCTCTCAAGCTGTGATACCAAACTTCCTTCTAATGCTGATGGAAAAAATTTGCATTAAGGAACAAAACAATAATTATTTTCACACACCTTCCTTACTCTCTTTCATGAATAGTTGCTGTATTTTTTTCAAACACCCAGTGTATTTTTCAGTGTTCCAGCGTGATAAACATATAGCAAGAATATATTCACGATTTGGCTTCATGTCCTACATGAAACTCTAGTTCCATTTTGTACACTCTCTCATTGGAAAATAAAGAAAGGAAAGAAGAGCTGCCAACCAGGTGGCCTTAGGAGCTTTGAGACGAGTTGTCCATGTGCACCTTACTCGGGGAGGCTTCCTTGCTTTGTGTGTAGACCTCATGGAACAGCACAAACCTCCCACAGCACCTCAATATTCAAAGGCAGAGGAAACAGTGTAGGAGACAGAACAGGCATATGGAAATACATTTTGAAAAAAATTAATTATTAACATTTTTAACAATGTAGGGCTACACACATTGTCTGTGACATCCAGTAATATCTAATTCACCTGGAGGTCAGTCTGGAGCCTACTATTACACAATATGACAATCTTTGGCTAGAAATCATTGATTTTTTTGAACTTTTGGCTGAAGGAAAGACAAGTTGAGGAAACCTAGACTTCTGCACAAGAAGGGACAACAAGAATTCTCGTATCTGACACGTTCAGTGATGCCTCAGTTCTTAAAGAGCAATTTCCTCCCCTGTCATTACAGAAACAGTTTGTCACATTTTAGCTCCAGTGAATATTTCAGGGCAGCTAGAACTGAAAACATGGGGAAAAGGATCTACAATCCCAAACAAGCATCACACTCTCATTGCTGCACTTCAGGGTCAGTGATGTGTGGTCCCATTTTCCTGGGAAATTGGGGCACCTGAATAGCACCCTGTCACAAAAAGGTAAGTGCTGCCGAGGCAGCAGTCTCCAGACAGGTGAAGATGCAATGTTAGTGCTTAAATCACAGCCATTAGGTGGGGAAGGAAGGAACCAGGAAGTTACATTTCTGTTGTGGAGACCATCACGCATTTCTTGGGTCTGAACAGAGCCATAAGGTTGGAGGGCACGTCAGGCAAATAGATGGTGAACTATTTTAAGATTTCCAGTGTCAGCCATCCACAGGCTGCCTCCTCTAGTGCTGGTACCAAGAAAGTTTCCTTATTATAACTTCCTTTTAAAAGAGCCTTTGGCCGTGGGGGTCCTAAATTTGACAAGTAAAGGATGATACAGCAGAACTGCCAGGAGATAAACCTAAGTAGTAGCTTTGCTGTCCTTACTGACCTGGGAAGTAATTAAACCATCAATATTGGCTTCTTCGGGTTACAAAGCTTCCCAGAATAGCAGAGCCATATATCATTCACACTGGTAGAATTCACACTAACTCATCCAGTGTGGGGCAAAGCAACACTGCAGATTAGGGGGAGGCCTGGCTGAGGTGAGAGGAGAAGTGAACCTCGAGTGGCTCTAACAGGCATGTGATGCAGTCTTGGGAAGCCAGTTTCACTAGTGAGACAGAGACCATGAGAAGAAGATGGGAACCATAGGGGGCGAAGGGGATGTAGAAGAGAAATTAACTCTGAAAACTCTCAAATCTGTCAGAAACAGAAAAATAAGTTCCAATAACTTTAAGTCAAAGGCAATCTGGATCAGACTGAAGCAGATACACCTCAAAAGGAATAAGCCAACAGGTAATCAGAAGCAAGAAAAACATTTTGTCATTTATGACTTTGGCACAGAGTATGAATAGACACAGGACACAGACGGTGTGATACAGATGCTGCCAAGATTAAAAAGTCTCTGAAATTAGTGCTTACACACACACTGCAACACACAGAGATCTCCTCACCACTGAGGATGTTTTTGCAGAACTACAAAACGTGTTTATCTCCAGTATCTATGTGTGCACATCAAGACAGGCATGTGCAATGTAACTTTATACATACACATATAGGAATATGCTTAGAAAGAGGCAGAGTATTGTTTGCTGAAAAATCTGTGTCAAGGCAGCACTGATGCATTTGTACAGTACACATTACATCCTTACTACAGAAATTCAAGCTAAACAGTCCAGCAAAAGGCACACACTTCCAGGAACTTCATTCCCACCAAAGCAAAACTGGAAAAAAACTAAATTTGTGGGATGATGACTGGGACAGGACAGGTTGTATTATTAAAGGCATTATTCTCATTATGAAAGCACTTCACCGAACTAAAGTGTTCAAAGGCAGTGTACCACGTATTAAAGGTCTATCTTGGTCCATAAGAACCTGCATTCCAGAGACAAAATAAAAGAGAATGTTTTGAATCAAAATTTACAGATGGGAGGAGAAACAGAGCCTTGAAGTGTTTGCTCAGTTCACCTAGGGAAGTTACAGAAGTGCTGGGAACTGGGCTTCAATTCTTATTCCAGCTTTAGAGCATCTAGTCTCCTTAAGAAACAGAAAGTTTCTGTTTCCTTAAGAAACAGAAAGTGGGAAAGCTGCTTAATCACAGCGGTTACTTTGTGGGCTTCCAAGAGTGATGTATGTACTTCATTTACTGGTAGGGACATAGTATCTCAGAAAAAAAATCTCTTTTTAACAACAACCAAAAAAAAGCAGAAACTTTTTTATTTGCTCTAAAACTTCCATTATAAATACATTTGAACAGTTTTCAAGATTTCTTTTCCTTCATGATGTATGTTTGATTTTGCTTCAGTTATTTTAAAAGAAAGATCATTTTCACTCAAAAATGACAACAATGCAAAGACATAGTTTCGCTTCTGCACAGCTAGGAAAAAAAAAATCAATTTTCTCAGGCTAAAATTTTAGCACTGCCCTTGGAAGTTAGAAAAAAAAAAGGCAACAAAATGCTGTAGAGATAATCTCCACTCACTGGGAACACAAACCAGACAGCAGAAAGAAGTACTGGGCAGGAGAAACATCCACTTGACTGTCTCCAAAAGAAGGAAGGAAGGAAGGAAGGAAATAGGGAAAGGTTCCCTCTGCCAGGCCAGAAAGCAATAACTCCGTACTCTGTGAGCACTGCAGGATTTGGGGAGCCTGTGCTGCCATCTTCAGGGATGCTCTCACCTTTCTGTGACCCAAAATCAGAAATGAAGAAAAACAAAAAGGGGGAAATTTCCACAAAAAATAAGGGAGAGAAAAGAGATATCAGCTCTGCTCTTGTACCTCTGGGATTGCTGGTTGCCTGGTCTTGACTATCTCACAAAGAAACATAGAGATGAAAATCGGGATAGCCAAATAAATCCTGCCTAGTCCACATGCATCCCCAGGCTGCACTAAAGCTAACTAATCACTGCTGTTTTGCCCTGTCTGATTTCTCTCTCCTCCTCTAATGTAGACTGGAATTATTCACTGAGCCTTGATGGCAGATGCTCAGTCGATGCTAACTAACCATCTCTTCTACAAAGCAATTTCAAAGAGACAGAGTGAGAGACCCCGACCCTTTCCCACAAGGGCTGAATTAAAATGAGTTAGTTGTGTGCCCACAGGCTTCTCAAAGTCCTGTTTTGCAAGAACAAATCACAGGTATTTCAAAACCACATGTATCTGTTACTCTTCCTCAGACAAAACTGTGAGATTTGAGAAGTTGCGGGGCTATGTACTGTGTAATAGCAACATTACATTGAAGAGGACAAACCTGATTCTCATTGTTTCTGACCTAGTGAACAATCCTTTTAAAGTGCTTTCTGATATGTGCAATTTCCCCTTTCTTTTTCCTGCTACAATCCATGCCTCACTGTTGTAAATTCTTTGCCTCTTCTTGCTTCTTACCTTGTTACACATTCCTAACATTTTTCAAATTGCTTTACAGGCTTCCAGCCACAGGGCCCTCATGGATCAAATATTACATAACAAAAACCAATCCACTAATATCGCATTTTGAAGCTGAAGATCATGTTGTTCCCTACTTACTTATGCTAGGACAGGACTTTGCTGGTTAAAACACTGACTGAATGAGTACTGTATTCTCCAGATCTCTCTTATCCTCTGGACTCACTATCCCCACACCCTCAGCAAATATGACTGCTTCATCTTCTCAATTCCTCTAAATGACAAAAGAAGAAGAAATAACGTTTTTATTCAAATTAATCACCAAGTATTTGCTCCTACTTAGGTCAGGATAATTGCTGAAGGTTACAGTATAAAACAGTACTATTGCATTTTATTAACATTAACAATCCATTTTTGTATAAAACTTCTGGCTTTATACTATATTTCACCTAGGTTACAGTTATTACTTCACAAAATGGAAGCGTTCCTTTTATATCCGCTCAGGTCACTGTAAAAAAATGCATTAGAAATGATGATTTACAGTGAATAAGAAGCATCATGCAGTATGTTTCACCCACAAGGCTATGCAAAATTGTATGTACATTAGGAAACCATTTCACTCATCCCATCTCTGAAGCCTAGCACAGCGGCTCTTCTGCTGTGTACAGTCAAAGCTTCTGAAGCAAAAAAGAGAATTGTTTGTCCCATAAAAACTATAATGGAAAATAAGGAAAAATGTAAACGTCTGAGCTGAAATTTAATCAGAACATTGGAATCCACCAAATAATCAATACTGTAGTGCCAAGATGGGCGCCAGGAACACTAAACCCACCACAGCCCAGGTTGAGGCGCCCGCCCTCAGAGCAAAGAATTCTTGGTCAGCAACACCAACTCTTGCCCTGCCTTCCACATTCGCTTGCTTGGCTCCTGTTCAGCTTTCCCACACTGCAAGAACACTCAGGATCACAATTTGGTGTATGTGTGAATGAAAGAGGAGGGAAAAAGGAAATGGTTTGCCCCTAACTGTAGAGACTCCTACTAAAAAAGTTGACTGAAAAATTGTCCTTTTGCTGACAGATTATTTTAGTCATTCCACAAAATTTAATAGACAGTGAGGTCTCATGTTGTCTTGGTCCTTTCTGTGATCCATCACGTGCACTCAGCTTGGTCCATCTGTTTTCTTGTCTCTCAAACGTGCACCTGCCTTCCCCCATGCTGTCCCTCACTTCGCTCAACCAACTGGCTGACGTTGTCTTGCAGACAGCGATGCCTCCCTCTACAATACCTACATCTACTGAAAACACTGGCAGAAAGCAACTCACTAGTGATGGTGAGACATGCAATGAAGGAATGTTTTTGTCTTTCTGGTATCTGTACAAAACATAAATGCACTCAGTCTACAAAACTGGACAGGTTGTTTTTCTTTTCCCCATTTTAGGCCTGCTGCTGGTCTGAGAGAAAGAACAAAAAAAACCCTTCATCTTTTGAGCTTTCTGACCTCTGTCTTGGTGCCTTCTTTGGTGATCCCTTTCCTTTCCCTATTTCATCCCACACTTTCCAGGGCAGTACGGTGTTTCAGCACACCCCTGATCCCGGGAGTGCACCACAGTGTGGGCCCTGGGAAGAGCCATTCCCTGTATGGTCCTGGAGTGAACCTGCAGATCTGCTGCTCTGTGCCTCTGAACCTCTGGGACTGCTCCTACCAGGGCCTGCGGAGGCACAGGGGAGGTGTGTGTCACACGGGGTGCAGGGATGCTGCTGCTAAGGAGGGTGTGAAAGGAAAACTGTAGGAAATAGCAGTGGCTGCTGCAGGCCACCACAGGGGAGCATGAACAGAGCCAGCAGGAGACAGCTTATCCATGCTGTGCTTTGGTCTATGCAGTAATCCCAGCCTCTCACTTTCATGAGTGCTAAATTCACACAAAAATGTTTTTTTTTTTAAACCCACCACAGGCGATTAAGCTGTGATCTAGATTAATTAGCTGCCATATTTCATTTTTAAAATCAGAACTGGCCTGTGCTGACACCAGGGAAACTTATAATATTTTCACTCGTACCTAACTGCCTCTGATTTTTCACACTGCCTAGAACTGAGCGGCTGCTCCCAGCCTCACCCATCCATGCCAGGCAAGTGCCTGCTCCTACTGCAGGCACCCATCCAGAGTGCTGGGGTGAGGGTGGAGGACCAAGGATCTCCTAATGAAAGTGCTGACCCTGGTGTAACCTGTGTGCCCCAAGTAGTATTGCTTCAGTGTTGAAAACAAAAGATCGATGAATTGTATAATGTACTTTTACTGCTGTTAATTTTTCTGAGTGCTGCTGTTGTGTGTCTCCTGGAGGCTAACAGGACCCTTTGGCCACCAAGCAATATTTACTCTATCCTGGCAGCTGGGCTGCTGGAGGCAAAAGATGTAGCCTTGCTACCCAAGTGATAAGGAAATGTCAGAATGCACATCATGAAAAGGACACATCTGACAGAGGCTCAGCCCTACCCCCTACTCCTGTGAAGTTCTTCTACTTTGCTCCTTTAAATCCTTCCAGACAGCAGGAGGTAGGCAACAATGCCATTTAAGCAAGATCTTATAAACAACTTTTTCAAAACTAATTTTTCAGGTGGTAGAGTCTCTTGTCCAGCACTGTTTTACTCCCTGTCCATTAAAACTGTAGCTCCTCAGAACAAATGCTGTTCAACTGAATTTCACAAAGTACCTTTTAGTTCTGATGACACTTTAAATAAATGTTGGCTCAAAAAGCCTAGTCCCAAATCTCCAACTCCTACTGGAATTCTCTGATGGATTTAATATGTTCACATTCCTGTTATGTTGTTTTATGTACTGCCTGTACAGAAGTCATCCTTACAGCACCTTCCTTAAGCCAAGGAGATGCTCTGAGACTCAGTTCAGTGAGAAGCATCTCCTGCAACAGAGACAGAGCTTCACAGAAGATATCCTTGCTTACTTTAGCATAGCTGGAGACACACAAGAGGTGTGCAAAGGGTGCATGCATAAGGCACATAGGTGAGGGACCAAATTAATTTACACCAAGAAGTAGAAGACAGACACCATGTTACTCTCCTTATGTTCATTGGCATATGAAGTATTTATATGAATAACAATGCAAAGTATTCCTCAAAACCAGGTAAAAGACAGAACCTTCCTTTCCTTCCCCATCTCTGTGTAGCATTTCTAGAGCAAGCACTGCCACAGTAAAGAGCTGCCAGAACAGGAACTACAAAGCAATTCCATCAGCTCATTAACTTCTCAAGCAGCAGAGGTTTGCCATGTGCTGTTCTCTGTTCCCTCCATCCCACTCAGCAGGAAGGACTTTCGATAAAAGTTGTGGAAAAGTGAAAACCATCTCTTGTACCACACTGCCAAAAGGTAAGCAACCTGTAATCCTGCAACACAGCCTGAAGACTTGAAACCATATTAATACCCAGCAGTGGCCAGTAGAACATGCCAGAAATTTTTTTAGAATTGATTAGTGGTCCCTAGTTGTCTCATTTTCCAGCTCACTGACGGAGTTTTTTCTCTGGGGGATATCCTGTAGTATCTCTATCCTCATGAAAAACATCAGTTAAAATTTTCCTTCTTCCACGCCAAGTCAGTGTTCCTCTAATTCACTCCAGCCAATGAGCAGAGCTCCACTCCCATCCCACCTCACAGCAATGTGTCCTTCCTGCCCTCTCCACTGGAGCAGAAGTGCAGCCCAGGCCTCCTACAGCTGTTAATGTGTATCTTTCTTCTCTAGTTGCAGGGGTGCTAAACACATTACAATATATCTCCTCATCCCAAGAGAATAGTTCTCTTTCTCCAAGCCCCATGACATTATGCACAGCAGCTCTTCCCAATGTCAGAAGCCCCATCTCAATGTTCCTCTTCCCTCTGAAGAAGGGAGAGGGAAAGATCTGAAAGATCCTGCTGCTTTATGTCCTACTGCAGGGCAGTTTGCTCCCATCACCACCCAGCTTTCAGATTCCCCACCACAAGAGTAGGCTGTACTTTCAGCCAGTGACAGGGTCACAAAGGGCTACCAGACAGAAGGGACCTGTGTGCTTGTGTGGGCAAGCTTTTAATGTGTGCCTCTTCCTCACCTCACAAGGATGCTGATCACTACCTTCACTTTGCAGCAGAAAGACAAAACAAGACAGTTTGCAAATGTGAAGGAAACTCCATTTCCAGTGCAACAGCCACATGGTGTTTACTGAATTAGAAAGCTGGGAGAGAAACAAAGCAGTAGTTCTGCAAGGTTTGACTCCAATTTTCATTCAATTTTAGCAACAGAAACTTGTGCATGTGCTAGCAGAATCTTTCTTCCTCCTCTGTGATCTCTTGTTCTCCTGAAGCTG
Organism: Polioptila caerulea; assembly: GCA_013397295.1. NCBI lineage: Eukaryota > Metazoa > Chordata > Aves > Passeriformes > Certhiidae > Polioptila > Polioptila caerulea. Next base: position 1,207,791 of record VYXF01012226.1, read on the forward strand.
TCGTATTCAAGTTCCATCTTTAGGCAGGAAGTAATGGCTGTGTGTTTTCAGAGGATCTTCAGTAAAGTTAAATGAGAAAAGGTTTGAGAAACAGATGTTTTCTACCACACTTCAGACAAAAATCTTAGTCACAAGTCAAAATGCAACCACAGCAACTGGACCTTGCCATTGACTTTTAAGCCACCTTTTCTCTGTCCCAGTCTGACCTCAAGATCCATGACGCAGGTTCTACCCTTGCTTGTCCCTTCCCCAGCTCACCATCTCCAACCAAACACAGCTCCAACAGTGTCCAGTGGAAGTATACTCTTTACAATCCAAAATGCTCAAGATCATTCTGAATCATCCACTCTCCTTCGGATCTCATGTGGAGCAGCAGAATATTGTCTGACATTGCGTCTTGCATTTCCTTGCAGCATCAGAGTTCTCAGGATACTACAGAAGCAGATGGTACTAAATTTAAGACTTCCTACCCACAGGGAAGTTTTGCTTAAGCCACTTAATTTGTTACATTTGCCTTCTTCTTTATCTTGATTTTATCTATTGCTATAAAGATGCGATTGCTACTCAGCTTGATGGCAATATAGATACTTTAAAAGAAGCTTAAAACCAGAGCTGAGTTTCTTCTTCCCAGCTATCCTGTTGCAGTCTTCTTTGCACAGGAGATGGGTTTCATCCACATTCCATGGGTTACATCCCCATAAATTTGGCAAAGGGCATTCTCCTCCGGAGACCTCTGGAATTCTCCACACGCTGGAATGCTTCTTTGGAGTCCTGCTTTACTCACCTCTGGTGTGTTTTTATCCGGATAATATTCTTTGCAACTTCAGCGAGTTCACACTTCACCTGCTCTCACACCTCATTTGGCATTTTGTCCTCTGTGCATTTTAGCAATGCATCAAACTGCTCCCCAATTACCACTATGCAGCCTTCTCCAACATACTCCAAATTATTCCCGAAGGGCTGAAAGAATCATTTCATGCATTAGAAGCATGAAGCCTGAAGTCTGAAAGAATCAGCCAGTGATCTGAGGCACTAATAGCACCTGGCAGAGTTTTACAGAAAGAAAATCGCTTGTTTCTGCCACTCCCATACAAAGCTTTAGTTGATTCCTGCCCCCTTGTTTCAATATGATTTTTTATATGGCTTCCATGTATTTCTTCTTCAATTGTGATGCTGAACTGAATGGCCTAATATTAATCTATCAATATTACATTGGTGTAACCAATCTGATTTTCAGAGTTCCCTGTCACTTACAGAAGCAAAAATGACAACAGATTCATATTCAAAGCACCTTGGAAGACAGTTTTAAAAAGAAAGTCCCTAAGCATGCTCAAAGGTTGTAGATGGCTTTTTCATCTTGTAGTTTCTGCTTACCTAGTTTCCCATATAAATTCTCAACACCAGCCTCTTTCTTCAACAGCAGTGACAGCATTTCATGGTTGTTAGCTGCTCTTGGAAGATGAAGTAACCTGATATAAATTACCTATTGCTGTGAGTGCAACAGAACCTGTTAGCACAGTAGTCACTTCTAGAAGGCTGCAAGTACCGACTACATTATTACAGGCAGAAGGTTTTCTATCATGGTAGAAGTCATTTTAATATGGCATTCTTCTCAACGATTTTTCTCTATGGCTATTCAAGGTTTTTTCCCTGGTTCAGTAGTCCACATCACGAACAGTGGGCTACATTCATGTCCTAACCCTCACATCAGTGATGTACCAAAGCTACAGTGAGACCACTTGGATGGCATTCTTCCAGAAGAAACCAGAGACAATGAGGACTGAGAACAGCAGTCAAAGTAATGGGCAGCCACCAAATAAATGGACTGCTCCTGGTTAAATCTGCATTTAAGTGTTGCTCACTGCTATTCATTTACCCTGTTAAGACAAGACTGAGTGGCTGATAAACAAGACAATAAGCCAGCTACTGAGTAAAAAAAAGATAGAGGATATTTAAAACAAATACCTCTATATATTCATCCGACTTTGATGTGGATAAGCTATACTCTAAACTAGATGAAAAATTCCTGTATATCCTCAAGAGACACAATGGATCCTTTTGGTGAACCAACTGTAATTTTAAGACAACATACCTGTCATTCTTAGCTCAGGTTGCCAGAGCCCAACAATTCAGGTCTCAATGTCTCAATGACAGTTATACTCCCAAGGAACCAGGTAGGGGACACTTCTCTTCCAAAGACATTTAGCCTAAATGGATCTAAAATTTCTGCGTGTCACTTTATTAGGAAGTGACTGACAAACTAGAGCTTTGAGACACCATAAAATGATTGGGCAAACTCAAGCAGGAGATAAAAACCCTAAAGGACAGATGAGGCTGTGAACTGAAATATAGTAGTGTCTTTCTGAACATATGCCAACACTTTTTTGCTGCTGTGGGTGACCAAGCACTTGCACAGGGTGCTCAGAGAGGGTATGGTGCCCCTATCCTGGAGATATTCAAGAGTAGCCTGGACCTTGTTCTGAGCAACCAGCCCTAGATGGTCCTGCTTGAGCAAGGGGTTCAATGAGATGACCTCTAAAGGTCCCTTCCAACTCAGCAGTTCTGATTCTGAGAGAAAGCAAGAGATAGCTCCACTTTGAAAACAGAGTACATAAACACAAATGATGCAGTCATGAAGATTAATGTATTTCTCAAAGACTGCCTGAAACTCATATGCAAAACACTAATGTTTCTCTTTCCCCATCAAGCTTCCTTACCATAAGATCTTCATAGACTGTGGAATCGCCCTTAAGGCATCCAAATTTATACTAGTAAGATGCTGAAGGGAGTGCACAGCAGGGATGACAGAGTCTCCCTGGCGACTCCATCAGGTCCATGAACATGGAAATGCTCTCTTAATGCAGTAATGAGAGCACTGCCAAGATGCCCAGGAGAAACCCGCATGTACTTGCAGAGGAGGACAAAGTAATTTGAACATTTTCAAAGGGCTGGCCTGTGGAAGCGCAGGTGCGAGGGCTGCTCGGGGCCGGCCCCGCGGCGCCCTGCGCTGCCCGGCGCCCTGCGCAGCCCGGCGCACTGTCGGCACAGCCCTGCAGATGGCTGCAGAGCTCTTCCAGCGCCCACCTGCGCCACTGCAAGGGGCTCTGGGGCGCGACGACACTGGCCAGTCCCGCACCGAAGGGAGCAAAATTATTCTCCTTTCGAAAAAAGGACACCTCTCGACGCTGCTTTTATTTCTACCCAAATGTAACAGCCAGTCGCCTGCAGGCTGAATATCACTGTCTTTAACCTCACAAAGATCCAATGTTTACAAGCTTTCCACGACGACAGCTGAAAGACAGAGATGCGGTGGCTCTTGAATGTGACAGTGAACTCCCCACACGAGAAAAATTTGTTGCTTAAGATGCTTTTCTTAACAAGAGTCTGTAGTCCTAAGAAGCCCTTATGGAGCAGATAGTTGAAAAGATGTATCCATTCCTGGCTTGTCCAGGGCAGCCACATCCTATTTTTCCTTTCCCCAGTCTCCCATCTAACTGAGCTGAAGGGCTCGCAGCCTTCTTCTTATACCTCATGTCAGGCTCAAGCACTGTTCCTAAAACAAGCCATCGTCATCCACTGTCTTTCCCTTGAACTTTACCCTTTAGAAATGAATCCTTTAAAAATAAAAAAAGAAAATTGAGATCTCTGTCACTTTGGATGCCCTCCTTCCTTTGAAGCCACGTCTCCTACTTCCTTCTCCCCTCTCCAGCATTACACAGCAGATCTGTGTATGGACAGCGGGTTTTGCATCACAAAATTTTGTGTTCAAATCCTTCCTCTGTCTCAGGGGATTCATGAGCTTTTCTGTGTCCACCTTGTATCAGTTGCATGCTTTGAGCATAGGGTAGCCTGATGTCTGTGCAGATCTCTCAACAACTACAGACAGGCATGCTGGCACTCAGTGGAATTCAGTGCCCAAGTCAGATCACTCCAAAAATTCCACAATTGGAAATTCCAGCTGCAGTATGATAGCGGGAACCATTTCTTCGTAGTTTACATTTACCTTTGCAATCTATCCATCTGAATCAAGTAATTGTCTTCTAAGAGGGAGTCAAGAACTTATAATGACATCAGCTGCCCATTCTGTTTTAACCCATCCGATATTAGACTCATTAGTCATCAGGATAACAATCCTATTTGCAAATCAGCTACCTTTATCAGATAACCAGTGGGACCTAGTACAATATCTATTAGTCCAACAATATCACAACCAGGATATATAACTGCTTCTGTACAAAAACCTCTCTTCTAATCCTTCTTAAACTCAACAAGACTGATTGGCTTTTATTATTCGTGAATTAATTTTTAACTCTTGGTCCAGCAGGGGAATTGAATCTATAACATTTTGTAGAGACCAAAGCAAAGTAACAGTATGTTGAGAAAATAAACCAGCCAGAAGCAGGTATTTCTTCTTCTTTCAATGAACAATTAAGAGGGCTGAATCTGTTTTTCCCTAAACACCCAAGGGCAAATTGGTATTCTCAGGAAAATTGGCACATTAAAACATGTATAGATAGCACATCACTATACTGTGAGAGCTTTTGTTTTTGTTTCATAATTATGTTATTTTAAAAAGTCTCTGGAATTAAATTTGTTAGTATTTTAATAAACAAGTCCATGTTAGACTAGGAAATCAAGAAGGGAAATTTCAACAGAGGAAGTCCGTATTATTAGAGAAGTAATGATCATGGGCTGTGATTAGGGCTTATAGTTGCTCTGTAATGGCAGTCCCCTAACTGTAATTGCAAGGAAAAAAGAAACTGCTCTGTAGGAAAATAAAAAACACTTTAAAAAAGAATAAAAAGACAATTGTCAGATACACTAGGTGATGAAATTAAAACAAAACCCCAAAATATTTCATAATCAAATAACTTTAGGTTATTCCAAAAGGGGAAGCCCACTATATTTTGTGGTTTACTAAACCAAGATTGCATTAAAAAAAAAAAAAAATCAAAACCCATCAAAAATTAAATAAACAGATGAAAGAAATTCTAAATTGCTGACTTTTACGGCTATGGCACTCGAGCCCATCTTGACAATGTTATAGCTGGATCTATGTTCTGCATGCTGTTTTTCAAATTACTCTTGTGATACTCCATTTAAAGAAAATCTCTGTTCCTCTTTAAAAAACACCAGTCCATTGATTTATAAACAGAAGATCTAAGTGCAGTTATTTAGTAACACCTAATCCTATATAATCCATTCCAAGAGAAACACACAATTTTTTCAGCGCAAATGTTCTGTATGGTGTATTCGTACAGCGTTTTACATTTACAAAACACCTTCTCTGTGAGGCCATGAACAGATTTACAAGCTTGAATTAATAAAGACTGGGAACAATCTTGTGATGAAGACAAGACAGACCTGTCCTTATTTCTTTCTAGACATTTATACACTAATACATTCAGAAATACGTAACCACATGCAGAAAGTCTTGCGTATGCATCCAAAAAGACACTGGATGGATAAGTGAAATAGTTCACCATGCAACATCAAATGAACACTTGATTATATACAAAGTTATATTGTTCATATATACATGTGTATTCTGTTAAATTACAGCATATGCACAATTATGTAAAATTACGACAGACATCCATCCATGCACTCACAGATCTCTGTATGCAAGAAAACTCTTTTCTGCCCTACTCTGGCACATCCTAGTCCTCCACAGCGTGCTTGGTGCCCCTACACAACTTGTATCAGTTATTTCAAAGGAGATGCATCTGGCAACATCAATATAAAATAATAACTATGAACGCATGATACACTTAAACATCATTTTCATAAAGTCGTATTTGCTACAACCTATTAAGGCAAAAAGAACCCCCAAAGTTATCATCCTTCACGATGCTCAAGCACAAAAATGCAAGTTCCCGTGCTGGGATTTCCCTGGCTTTGAAGGTGAGTTTCTATTGTACAAGACAGCTGTGGCCTCCTCACTATCGCAGCCCCTGGTTAGGCTGCACATCACTGCTCAAAGTCACTGTTTTACACAGCTGTGTGGAGAGCCCTCATCCAGCCAGATATCTTTGCACTACTGATGAATCTGGTAACAAATCCTGCCTGCTACAGAGTGTCAGGCAACAGGCACCGATACTTTCAGAATTTTTTCAGTGTCTCCCGGTACCATTACCCCCTTAGCCTACAAAAATGACCAAAAAAAAAAAAAAGCCTTCATCAAAGGAATACAAAAACTATGAAGAAACTGCATTAAACTCTTAAGGATAAAAGTAGAAGCAATATCACATATGTTTGAAAATGAACTGAAGAAGAACTGAATTTATGTGTCCTAAAGAATTAAATCGCTCTCCCTCTACAGCACTTTCTAAACTGTTAAAACTAGATGGCATCACATGCCATACATAGTCCTGAAACAAAGAAAAATAAACCAACAGCAAGTCCTTAAAATTAATGTGTAAATTACAAATTTTTTTAGAAGTTATAAGCGAAGCATGTAGAAAACGTACACATTGAAAATGTGTATCCGCTAATTGTGGTTATGTGCAGTAAAAATAAATTTTACACCAAACCCCCAAAATCAGTAACATCCCATGTTCTTCACTGGTATATTGCCACATCTGTGAAAAACACACCTAGATAAGTGTAATTTCTTAAATTGTGAAACAAATATGTTTGAGAAAGAGAAACTTGTCAGTTTGCCTGAACAAATACAAGAAGACGACTCTGGAAAAATAAAATCTGTTGAAGAATAATTCTTTAGGATCCTTCAGCTCTTCAATTTTTTAATACATAAAATGATGTAAGTCTTACTGAGAAATTTGGTTTGTAATTATTCATGTCAGTACACTAAAAAAATGTACTAGTGGAAACTGATGGAAAATTGTATTTCTGTTTTATTTTCACCCAAGTGCTTATACATTCTTAAAAGTATTTTCATATGTAAAGTCATAATTGGAGAATTGAACATTTTTTTTAAGCTGTTCTTTTGACCTTTGTCTTGAGTGAAAGGACAGCGAGACAATACACTCACCAGCATTGTTCACAGTGACGGCTCCATCACCGGAGATTGAGGGCCATTATTACAAAAGGGAACTTTAAAGTGACATGAGAAAAAGGGGGGGGGAAACCTAGAAAATAACACTTCTTAATATGCCGTATGCACAAACAGCCTTTCAGACCAGCAGACATACAGCAAGAAAAAATCTTTTAAAAAGATCTGCAGTAAAACACAGTCAATCCATTCAAAACAAAAGGTGCTGTAAGAAATTTTCTCCTGTCACGCAGGATACTCTAAGCTGGAGGTCCCACTTCTATCACCCACCATTATAGGCTATGCTAATTTAAGAAAAATATATGACTCTTACAATACATGGTAAATGAAACAGAATTTCCAGGAAAAGGAAAATTTGGACAGAAAGAAGGGGTCCTCATCAAATGCTCTTATCCCGCCGAGAAGAAACTAGAATAGGTTTCCTTTTCCTTCCAAGCCTTCAACAGCATGCAATATTTGCAACGTCCTTACTGTCATGACAAAAATTATATAAAAACAGCCACCCCTCTCTAGATTTAACTGATTTCCTTTCATGTATACAAAAATGCAAGAATAAATAGAACTCTGTCCAAAACAAGAAGGATCCTATCACAAATTTTATTGCAATTTAAGTCTTATCGTGAAAACAAAAGAGAAAAATGGATTATTAACATGAAAAAGGGAAGTAGCCCCTTTCTGCTTCCTATGCACACATAGGTTTGTGACTTTATGAACTGATTCTGTGTCGTTCACTAAATCCATATGAATCAGGAATATCTTTTGTAGGACACAAAAAAGTCATCCTAAGGGTGACTAGACTGAGATTTGCCAGGATTCCATAAAACGAATAGGATTTGCTAGATATTTATTCCTCCCCCATTCAGAAAGGGAGTGCAGGAAAATTCCAGCTCAGCAGGGACAGAGAGCCGTCGCAGGTTGTGTGATAACAGCTTGCCACCTGCTTTTCGCAAGTTGTCTCTGCGAAGTGCAAGGGGCACTGAGTAGTAACGTTGCCTGTGGTGATAGGAATGCACTGAACAGCTCAGTATGCAAAAGCACTTACTGGTACACAGTGCTCTTCACAAAGGGCATTGCAGAATGCTTCCCAGGCTGTGTCAGAAGTGCTAGGAAAGGAAATATTAGTGCATGTGTCACAGGAGGAACATAAGCACTTGCTATCACAATAAAAGAAGGTATAAGCAAATACAGGTACAATGCTGCTCACAGCCAAAAAAAAAGGGGGAGGGAGGGGGCGAGGAGAGTGCCAGGGAGAGGGAGAAGACAGGAAATTTAGCAGCAGTCACATTAGAAGGAGCATTTCTCTGCAAGAACAGCAAGGGTTAAGAGTGACATATAAGCTCTGGTCCAGTCAAGATAGGGTCAAATGATGTGCAGTGAAAGTTTCAAGTCCTCAATCCCCCAGAGCTTGTTTGCTAATTACATTTGCAATTACAAACATGACAAATATATTATTATACAGTGCGTTCCACCTTGAGCAGACATGTTTCTCCTCACGGACAGTCATTGCCAGCAGCCAGACTCTCAAGCACTGGAAGAATCAAAGTGCACTGTGCTCCAGCTGCAAGCATTTTTTTGTGGGCATCTCTATTGCTCTGAAGAGACAGGGCAAAGCTTTAGAGAGAGGCAGCATAACAAGGATGGAAACAAATACAAAGAGTAAGTTATTACAGTTTAATTCCTAAGAAGCAAAACTTGCTAAGTCAATAGCTATTACTTACAAGTAATTCTAAATCGTGTTCTGTTCCCAATGACAGGCACCAAGCACTTTACACATGCAAGCCACATAGAAATGACTACATTCAAAAGGAGAATGCAGCTAATACCACGAAGACAGCAAGAAACCAAGTGTTTCCTTCGATTTTTGGCAAGGTCACCATAACCATGTACAGCTAGCCTCTCCTTTATTAAGTTCCTTCAGTAAACAAACAGCCATTCTGATTCATAGTTTGTCACGGAAACTCCGATCTTTCCCCCTTTTTCCCCCAGTTTCTACAGCGGCATTACCTAAGCAGCTCACTGCTGGGTTCTGGGCAGATGCTATATTTACCTGCTCACACTGCACAGACTAAAAATTCTGTTGTGCTCCCTGGCTGTAATGTTACCGCCAGTAGCTCCACAGAATAAAGAACAGGTCTGACTGGGAAGAATTTCCTCGTCTCTGCAGTCTACACTGGAATTGCTGATGTGCAGCTCTATGACCCCCAACTCCTTAAACCAAGGAGCACAAGTTTGAATAAGAAGATGGGGAAAGGATTTTGGCATTTTAATCCAAGATTTGTCGCCACTATTTTCTACTTTTACTATTTCTTTCCCTAATTAAATCTCTCTTGTACATTTTACACTCTCTGGAGAAATTCTACCTTGCTCCTGACAGAACCTGTAAATTTCATCTACACTCAGGTTTAAACCTTTTACCTTCTCCCTGTTTATAGAAGTTCCCTAAGAGAATTTGTATCCTTCAAGCCACGGAAAATTTTGTAAAGAGACCCACTGACACAATGCACAAAACTTCTTACTGAACTGAAATAATTTGAAGAATATAGGTATTTTCAAACAACATGAAATTCAGAGCAGTAGTGACAGTGCAGAAACAGGGCTGGGAAATAACAGCGGGAAGGGCACAGAGTGTAGAGCAATGTTCTCTTGGAGAGGAAGAAAACGGGATATGAAACCTCTATCACAGCAACTTTCTCTGATGCAATCTCTCCAAAGTCTTTCCCCTCTCAGGCTAAATGCAATATTTATTGATTACTTCAAATCGATACAATGAAAAAATCCTATTTTTTAAATATATTGATCTTTCCATATTTCTCAATAATTGATAATGATTAGATCATGTTTACTTTTACAAGTGGAATTAGGAGAGGAGGGAAAAGTTAATACAAATACTCTAAAGGTACTGATTTCCTCATCAGCCCTGCGCTCACTAAGCTTAGTGTACTGAGACCCCATTTTATGACGGGAACCTTGTCAGAAACTTAGTAACTACACCAATTCCTTATAAAGGTTTTTCAATTTATTCTGTCAACGAAACAAACAACTCCATCCTATTCTCTCCAATTAACAACTCCTCCCAAGCCCAGCCTCTCAGATATATTCAGAGCAGACAGTTGCATTCAGATACTCTGACTCGGATTTCCTCCCATTCACAGAATATGGAGATTTCCAATAACGTCTGAAATCAAGTCACATTGCTTCAATCTATGCATTAGGGTCAGTGACAGCAACTTTGTTAATTCTCTGCCACAGGGTCTAGAATTTGTTCCTTCATTGCCTTAAAATTCCAACATAATATCATTCCATCTCTTTATCAAATACGTAATTTATTCCTTTAAACTTTTTCCTTCTCTTCATAAAATAATTTTTTTTTTATTACATCAGTGACTCACGTGTATTTCTTGTACCTCAGAGGAAACAGTGTAAGAGACATAGCATCTGGCAGGATGCTCTCCTTTGCCACTGATTTTTATTTTACCTTCATAATGGCTCCTTGATCCCTTTCTGTCTGTCATGTAGAATATTAATAAGACGCAGAAATGGCAATTTTGTAGTCCGATCAACATTTCTAGTGGCAACTATAATGAGGCAGAAAACAAAATTCTCTGAGATTAAGAAGTTAATACGGCAAAGTAAAAATGCCATATTCTACTCTCTCCTGAAACAGTCCTAGGTTTGCACATGAGGGAGATACACCAGTACTCCACATGACCATACATATGCATGTGTGTACACCTGTGCATATACCTACACACAAATATTTACAGAAGCACACATGTGTTTGTGTGTGACTATAATGACATATTTTGTATGGCAGAGTGTACATTTGTGGTGTCTGCACACGCATTCCCTTCCTGCCGTACCGCAGACAGGCGCTGTCAGTACAGTTTAACTAATGTATTCTCACCATATGCCCTCACCTGAGAGACAAACTGCAGGTACAAATCACTGCCTTTGTTTATTTCCCAATTTGAAAACGCTTTAAACAAATTCCAATTCATACAAAAGCTTCTTTCTTGGAGCTGCATCATCTACCCCAGGAACAATTCTTCCACAGGTCAGTACCAAAATGTAGTAAGTTACTGAAGAGCGGATTTTTGTGTAAGAAAATTAAACACACGTGGCCTTAGAATACATGTACAGAGGGTCAGAATTAGGAAGAAGCATTTTCTTACTCTCCCTGAAAGATTCTGCACTGAGAGAAACCACACACCTGCTAACGAGAACTTCCACAGGTTCCTGGTGCAATCGCTTAGATCAGCACATACAGGCAATGGAAAGGGAATTTTCACTGCTTGAGGAATATAAATACAAAACCTGAAAAATGAATTAGAGCTAAGGAATTCCTTTGCTTAGGTTTTGTTCAGACTCCTTTTGGGTCTGACTGTTACAAAAATTAAGATCTCATCAAACTCCAAGGTGAAAGGAGTCACCTCTCCTCTCCTTTGCCTTGTTCATTCGCTCTCTGTTTCAATAATTATGAGGTGAAATACAGTTTCCAGGGAACTGTATGGATCATATATTGAATGATCACAACCACTTCTCTTCCAACATTTTAGTCTTCCTCATATTTTTCCTATAGCTTAACAAGCAACTAAACAAGCAGCTTTCAATATTTTTAAATTCGTTCCTAATTTAAGGTTTAATGTGACAAAAATTGCCATCCACAGAATTAAAAGTAGTATCTAAAAAAAAAAGAAAGAAAATAAAATACAATAATTTCAATAGCTAGCAGTCAAAAGAATAAATTAGTACAGTAAGAATAATATGCTCACATAGCTGGTTAGGGATACAGGCTCAAATACAACACCTGTATTTACTTTCTGTGTTCACAGGGGAGAAAAAGATGGTTAAACAGATATTGACTGGGCCAACTCATCCTCATCTACAGGACTACAATGTAAAATCTAGCCTTAATAAAACCAGAATGTAAATCAAATCAGTACCTGACACACTGCACATATACCTTTATATATATTGTATTTTTAAAGCTGCTCATATCTTACTTCTCTCAGTAACTTTTTCCAGACTTTCCTGTACTATTACATTCCTTTAAATTAAAAAAATTGAAAAAATTGAGGTTGAAATATTTTAAATTATATTTCTCTATTTTACCAAACCTCAACAATGTTAAAGAGAAGGTCAGTTGACACACAGAGCCAAACACCTCTTTAAACAAAGAGCTCTCCAACAGTTTCTCGTCTCAAAAAGCAGCACTCTCTGTCTGCTGTAAAGCCATAGGGGCTCAGTGGCACTTCCCCCAGGGCCACCTTCATCTGTCTACTCAGCAGCCAAGGACTTGTGCATATGGGTAAGGTGCACTTGACATTTTTGAGAGCTGACTGAAAGCCCATGAAAAAGTAAAAAGGGTGAATGGTAATACAACATGCAGATTACTTCTCACTATTTTCATGTTGTTTGAGTTCCTTTTTCTCAATTCCAAAAGTACAAAAAATAAAAGGAAAAAGTTAAGAGACAATACAGTAAGTGATTAAGATCTAGATTTTCATTGTGGCATTTTGTTCTTTTCTTTTTTTTATGAAGGTAAATGCATCTTCTATTTTTGCCCTAATATTAAGACTCTCAGCAGCATACACAATACATTTCCCTTAAGAAACTGTTTGTTTATTTTTAATTCAAAGTGGAGCAGCCACAAGTGTAGAACCAGTGGGGAAAAGAAAATCACATGGGTTAGATTATTAATTTCTATTAACAATACAAAGTCTCATTTTAATGAAACTGCTGGAAGCTGGGGATTAAAGGAAAGAGAAATGAGTGTAAAGACAGATGGAATATCAGAAAACAAGGTACAGAAAGACAAATAAAAGCTGAAATGAGGCAAGAGGGGTATTTGTGGATAATTTGTTTGATTTTAATTATTTTAATCATTTTAATTTTACTAAATACAATGTATTCTTAAGACAAAAGCAATGAAATAGGCAAAATTATTTAATTCCCACGTCTCATGACACAAAACCTGCATAGGTGACACAAGGATTAACATGCAAACACACAAAAGAGGACTCTGCTCAGGGTGAGATTTATCGGAGAAATGCATTTAAAATTAATTGTTCCAGTCAGCTGGATGTAAACCCTGAAAAGGCTTTGCCTTGTTTCCTAACTTCCCCAACAGCATCAAACCAAACTTAACACGCTAAAGTGATTTTAAACACAGCATTACCAGGCACAGCCCACCTCGAAATACAAAGAGCAGTAGCAGGTGCTAAGGTATCAGCCAGCAGTCCCAGCTTGGGATGTCTGTTTGCCTGCCCTCCGACTCACTTCACTCTTTCCCCGGGCAGGCTATCCAAAACAGCAGTCTGTGGGAAACTGAATTTCCATAGTGCATTTCAGACGAAAAACAGACTTTTAAAATAAAAGACGGTGCTTTAATGGATCTGCTTCGTATAATTTTATATGCACATCTCTTTATAGGCACCTAGTAATTCATCTAATAAAAATCCTAGCACAGACGGAAAGTAAAACTGCGCAGAAAGGACTGTCAGTGCTCACTGTTAGCTGCCTGTTCCTAGGAGATGAAGCATTAGAGGGAGAAGTTACACGGCAAGAAAGAAACGCACCAGCACGCCTACCCCCCCAAGCGCTGGTCCGCGGACTCCGCCGCACCTGCCGGCGCGGAGGTGCGCCCTGCCCTGCCCTGCCCTGC